>OZ038389.1:25368935-25638434 GCA_964036045.1 Eutreptiella sp. 'Long Island Sound 2002'
CCCCTTTAGGCCCCATTCCCTTCCGCCCCCCCCCCCCCCCCCTTTAGGCCCCGTTCCCTTCCGCCCCCCCTTTAGGCCCCGTTCCCTTCCGCCCCCCCCCCCCTTTAGGCCCCGTTCCCTTCCGCCCCCCCCCCCTTTAGGCCCCGTTCCCTTCCGCCCCCCCCCCTTTAGGCCCCGTTCCCTTCCGCCCCCCCCCCTTTAGGCCCCGTTCCCTTCCGCCCCCCCCCCCTTTAGGCCCCTTTCCCTTCCGCCCCCCCCCCCTTTAGGCCCCGTTTCCTTCCGCCCCCCCCCCCCCCCCCTTTAGGCCCCATTCCTTTCCGCCCCCCCCTTTAGGCCCCGTTCCCTTCCGCCCCCCCCTTAGGCCAGTGCGTTCCCGCCCAACTTCATCCACTCCATCGACTCCACACACATGTACATGACGGCCCTGGAGGCGTGCCGGCAGGGCATCACCTTCGCGGGCGTGCACGACTCCTTCTGGACCCTCCCGGCGGACGTGGACACGCTCCGGGCCATCATCCCGCAGCAGTTCGTGGTGCTGCACCGCCAGCCCCTACTGGAGCGGCTGAGAGAAGGTCCCCGGCGCCCAGCGCTTTGCTGAACACCTCAGCGTCTCCGCGGGCGGGGGGGGGGGGGGGTGGACAGCAAAAACAGTCAAACGACCCCCAATACGCCAATTATTGGGCGCCGCTAACGCGCAAACGGCACATCCCGCCACATCCAACACAGCCCCAACACACCGACCACTGGGCTCCGTGAACGCGGAAACGACACCAGCAAGAGCACCAGCCGCAGCGGCCGACAGAACGCAGCGACCCGACGCAACATGCGAAGGGAAGAACGGGTGACTGTCCAGGGCCCCGTAAAGAAACAACAACCCGACGGAATGTCACACGGGGGGGGGGGGGGTGTGACGGTGCCTGAAGTGCGTGGCAAGTTGGCCGGAGATATGTGCCCCTGAGGCAAGGCAGAAAAAATGTCGCCTGCGCGCAGCCCCCAAAGTCATGACGTCAGCGGGTGGGGCATCGTCACGGTGGCGTCGTGAACGGGCCCCCAACCTCCCACGCAGCCCTAAGCATAGCTCCAACACCACCACACACGCGACAACCTTGGCGTCACTGTACGCGGGGGGAGGGAGGGGGTCTAAGGGGGCGCACCGTGCGCTGTGCCCGCGCTGTGCGAGAAGTCGGCTGTTTTCCACCGCCGGTAGCCACGGGTCCCAGGGTCCTGCACTCTGCACCCCCGATGCTGTTTTGAATGGGTCATGCACGCTTCTGTAGGGGGGGTGGTTTGCAGGGGGTGTTCCCGGGATGAACAACGTAATGATTGGCGCTGTGCGAAACCGCCCCCTGACACCCCCCCTCCCCCTCGGACCCGGATTTCATTGTGGGAAAGAGAGAAATTTTACAAAGGGAAGTGTTGATTTGGGCTGTTTTTGGTACACAAACTTTTGGACTTTTGGGCCCCGGACACCCCCTCTGAAGCAGAACTCTGCCTGCGTCTGCTCAGAGCCCCTTTCGGTCACGGCGCTGTTTGGGTTGTGCCCGCGCGGAGTCCGGAGCGGAAGGCGGGAGGTCAGCGGAAAGGGGGGCGTCCCGTGGGAGGGGCTGTGCGGAGGGAGGGGAGGCCCCCCGGGAGAGGGATGGACTGGGGCGGGGGCTGCCTCCTGTGGACATGTGGTGCAGTGGCCCGGGGGGGGGGGGGGGGGGCGTGCTATGAGAGTGTTCCCAAGGGAGGGGCCGTATGAGGCCCCGGACGCGGGGGTTTGGCATGTCCGGGGGGGCTTCTGTCAGGGGCCTTGATTGGGGCCGTTTTGGGGCGAAAATATTTTGCAAATTCATTCCATCGAAAAGGGGGGGTGCATGACCACTTTTCTGACCCCCTCGACGCGCTGATTCCAAAACCGCCGTTTTCGTTTTTTTGTGTTGGTTTTTGGGCCCCATGTCGGTCCCGTGCAGACCGTCCGCCCCTGTAATGGCCTGACAGAAGACCCCCCCCCCCCCCCGGGGCGGGGGGCGGGCCTTGAAAAGGGGGCTCACACGACCCCTCACCCCCCCTTCGGGCTCAGATGTGAGATTTGGGGCCGCGTGCCCTCCAAACTGGACCGGGGTCGGCCAGGACCCCAAACAATCCCCCCCCCCCCCCCCCCGGGTCAGCTGTCTGACTGACATGTCTTGAGGTTCAACCAGGTTTGGCATAGAGAATAAAGATGCACTTATGCCTGACTGTGGAGTGCATTACCTGTGGTTTGCATTTGTCTGTTTTTCAATTAGGTCACCCCCCCCCACCCCCCCGGGGGTCAGTAAGCGATGGCCTGGCGCCGATTCCAAAAATGCCATTTTCAGTTCTTGGTTTTTTTGCCCCATGTCGCCCCCGTCATGGCCTGACAGAAGGGCAAACAGGGGCCTGGTCCGAGAGAGGTCTGCTCAGGCGGATGACGCCCAGCGGATGGGGCGGCGGTCCCACACGGCGTACGCGGCACCTTCCGAACTCCGAATCGCCCGACGCCGGGTCGGCCGCCCGCACGCGCAGTCAGTGTTGCACCCGCCGCCAGCCTCCGCCCCCGATGCCCCAGCCAGCGACGGGGGCGATGGGCGGCGGGCAGGGGGGCATGGGCCCTGCCTGGCACCGACCCCATGTGGGGGCCCCGCGGTGACCAGCGGCTACGGGTCGTTTCATTCCCCTTCGTCGCTTGCCGCAGGTTTTCAATTGCAGTACGATTTGGAACTGGACCCGGTGCCGGACCCCGGCAAATTCAACGTCGAGGAAGTGCTGCAGTCGGAGTACTTCTTCTCCTGATCCCAGTGCACTAACCACTGCCCATTTCGCCGGGTGCGAGTCTGTTCTGGTTATATATTTGAATGCTGCTGAAGGCAGGAGTTCTTCTGCAACGTGCAGTCGCTGACCGTGGGCGCTGGTGTTGATCGGATGCCGCAATTGTCGGGAGTCAACAGCTCTTGGCAGTGCAGACCACATCCTTGTCAGTGTTCACGTCGGTGGAGCTGTGCCCAGCATTCTCGCGCCATATCGCCCACCCTTCCTCACACCACGACTGCTGTGTTTGATATCAGCGGTTTCCCCGGACACAAAACGGGGGCATCAAGTTGTGATCGCTGATTCGGTCAGACAGACTGTGAAAGAGGTGGTGGTGTCAGGGGGTGCCATAAGGACGCTCACCCCCCCCCTTTTTTTTACTATGGCATCCACTCTCTGATGTTTGGTGGCTACCCACCAACCGCCATTGGTTACCCACCAACCGCCATTGGCTACCCACCAACCGCCATCGGTTACACACCAACCGCCATCGGTTACCCACCAACCGCCATCGTAGGGCGGATTGGACACTCCGAGTTTTTTTTTTTCATTACGGCACCCCCTGGGTGGTGCATTGGTGTACGCACATGTCTCTTGCAGCAGCGCGACGCGACCCTCAGCCATTCCGGATGCTGCTTCTGAGGCGAGGCTCTGCAGTAGTTCACTAAAGTGGCGAGGAATATTGGGGGCAAAGGAACGGGTCAATCAGAACCAGTGTCAGACGACATTCTTAGGGAGGAGGGCTTGCCAAATCAGTAGGGGCCACGTAAGGAGGGGGGCGTTCACCATGCAGGCAGCTTCACGTGCCCGGCTGGATTGATGTTCGGTTTCAGACAGCGTCTGGCTCTCGATGTTCGGCGCGCTTTCGGGGGGGCTCAACGTGAGCGGCAGTCCTTGCATTCCCATGTGCACGCAAAGAGGACATGCATGCGTTCTGGCTGCGGTCTGCACGCTCGTGCCCTGGGGTAGCAGCCCTCCCGGGTATATCTTATGAGAAGATAGGCTGCTGCCACCACCACCACCACCACTACCACCGCTGCTGCCACTGCCACCACCACCGGCACCACAATCACTTGCACCACCATATCCCTTCCCACCACCCCAAATGCCCTTTGCCACCACCATATGCGACAACTGAAAGTTACGCTATATTCATATAAACACCAGCCAGCCATTCCTTTCACGCACACGTCGTGTGCCTATTGTGTGGGTTGCTTTCTTTTAGGCGTCGTCTTTGCCTTTTCTGAGTACGATGCAATTTGACCTTTGTGAATACCAGGCATTGTCTGCGCATGTCTGAGGAGCACTGCAAGTTTGGCGAAATTACTTTATGACGACGAGACCCGTGACCAATGACCACCTATGTTACAGTCACAGCCCGCGGTTATGCACTACATGCGGACGTGCGCAGCGGGGGCTTCCGCTGCGACGGAAGGAATGCATGAACGACAAGATCAATTTCTACGCTTTTGCTCTGTGTGCATGCATGTCATTTGAGCAAAAACATGCTTGACAATGCCAAGATTGCAAACACGACCCTCCGATGTCAGCTTCAACAATGGGGAGATTGATTCGTCTTCCAAACACACGCTGCCAACCCCAGAGCCAAAACTTTATCTCACACGCCGCCCACCCAACTTTGTTTGAGCATCCCATGCGGGCGAAAATTCCTCCCAAATTGTGGCAGCTGCTGACTCTTGGGAAAATGGTGAAATGAAGCGGGAAGCCAATCAAATATGATACAAGGGGCTTTCTGCAGGCGTGGGAACGTCTCTGTTGTCCCATCATCATCAGCGAGTTTCAGAACACCCCAGGATGTTTGAGAGTCAATCAAGTGAGGTTCTGGCTGTAGCATCCCCCCTACCCCCATGTCGATGGACCCCCATGCCAATGGACCCCCCCCCCTTCGAAAGAAGAAACATGCCCCCACTACCAATTGATGAGACTAAATCTGAAGTACCTAGGTGAGCGGTCAAAAAAGGGGCTTCGATTGCCCCGGCGCACATCAAAAGCTTGACAACAACCTAGGGGGGGCCTTGCCGCAGCCTAAGGCGTGCGGGCTTAAAAGCAGAGGCAAGCCCCCCCCCTCCGGTCGTCGTGACGATACTGGCTTCGAAGCCTCCTTACGGTGGTGCGAAGATATAGGGACCGCAAGTCAGCGTAGGATGCCCACCCGTGGTGACGTTCTTTGGATGACCTTGCAAATGCTCACAGTGGAGCTAGTGGAAAAGGTCTTGGCGCAAAACTGGATAACAGACTTCTTCCCACATTTCTGTGTAATACCCCTGCTGGGGTCTACTATCTTCTAACACAAAAAAAAGTGGGGGGTGACCCCGTGAAAAAAGCGGATATTTGCCAATTGATGAAACAGTCAATGGATCCACCAAGAAGACCCACCAGAAGAATCATGCCCCCCCCCCCCCAAGAACTTTTCGCGGAATAACACAAAAGTTGCCTCTTTTTGCCGGTTCTACAGTGGCATGTGATGGGCACACAGTTTTGTGTTCATACAGAGGTATGAGTTGAGGTCTAGAGGTGTCTCAAAATGTTTCACGTTCACACGCAGCTGTCAAGGAATGATTGTCTGGGGTTACGGTGACACACACCACTGCACCCGCACATATGCAATACCACAAAAGGTCAAAAGAGTGCCAAAAAAGTGGCCAACGGGAGCTCTACAGCCATCCCAAAGATGCAAGAGGTACAAAGCATATGTCCAAATCATGGTCGAAGCGATGGCACAGGTTAGAAACTGCTTACACAAACAATTTTTCTCGGCTTTTGACGAGAATTCGAGTCACTGAACCACCCCTGCGTGTGTCAATGGACCCCCCCTCGAAAGAAGAAACATGACCCCGTTGTCAATGGACCCCCCCCCCCTCTTCAAAAGAAGAAACATGGCATGGGCCATTGATATGGGGCGGGGGGGGGGGGGGCAGGCAGAAGGATGCGCGACACTGAATGCAACAATGTGTGCAACGATGCAAAGTCTGCTAAACAATCAAGCAATCCAGCAACTTGCGTAGCAATGGGAGCATAAGCAGGTCGAGGTGCATGAGATTGTGAAACGGTGGCATAAAATAACCCATGAAACGGTGGTGCTTGCAATAGTGACAGCTGGGCCAGAACTAGCAATACCTCAGTAGTCTTGGCGGTGGGGCCACTGTAATCATCCATTTAACTGCGTTGTGGTGTGGCACATTGGAATGCCAAAGCACATTTAATGATGGTTCACACACACCCAATTTATGGGAGGCACTGGCTCATGTAATAACAAAACATGTGGCACATTGTTGTTTCATTGAAAACGTATTTCCCATGTAAAATGAGCACGTTGGGGTGTGTGCGCGTGCGCTGAGACGTACCACCAAAGCAGGTGTCGTTGAGATCACATGCCTTCAGGCGCACACGTTCCTTTCCGAGTGTCTGTTTTGTATGTCTACCACGTGACGTAGCATGCGCCCTGCCGCATCCTGCTGCCTGTGGGTATGGGTCCTCCTCCTGAGCCCGGCCGCCCCTACAGCACTGCGCCCCTGGGGCCCCGAGGGAATCGATGTGACCGAGCACACGGACGTGCCCCCCGAGTTCACCAGCGGAGAGGAGTTCCGCAGCTTCGACCTGAAGGAGGTGCATCGGCGCTTTGAGGCCGAGCCCGGCCTGCCCCTTCTGGTGCGGCTGTGGGAGCAGCTCCAGTTCGGGAACGAGACCTTCGACACGTGCCGCATGAAGCACCACGAGAACGACACGCGGCCCCTGCCCCTGTGCATCACCCCGGACCGCCTCCGCGTCCCGGACCACTGGGTCACCTTCGACGGGTTCCTGCGGGCGCCGCGCTCGTTCCCCTTCCCCTGCCGCGAGCGCTTCTCCTACGGCTGCCCCTTCCTCGACGGCCTCGGCTTCAAGAACATCGCGGACCGCGTGTGGGAGACCGTGTCGTTCGTGTTCGGGGGGCGCGCCCAGAACGAGCGCTTCCACGTGCAGGACCTCCCGAACCGCTCCCTCGTCTACTGGAACATCGGCATCTACACGGGGCAGCGGGGCACGGACCTGGCCGCCCTCCGGCGGCTCCTGCCGCAGATCCCCTCCCACTTCTTCATCGTCCACCACAACTCCGACAACCCCCGGTTCCCGGACTGGCTGCTGGAGGAGCCCAAGATCCTGAAGATCTTCGTCATCGACGTGCCGACCAACGTCTCGCACCCCAAGATCGTGGTCATCCCTCTCGGGCTCAACCCTCAGAAGCGCGAACGGGTCGTGCGGCAGCTCATGGCCGGCATCGAGAACGCGAGCCACGTGCAGCCGGCGGACTTCATGATGGTCAAAGGGTTCACGCTGGGCCGGGGCCACAGCCGGCACTCCAAGGGCCTGCCCCGCAAAGAGAACCGGAAGCGGTGGCTGCGGCACATCGCCCCCCTGTTCAACACGACCCTGCGCCGGGCCACCACGGAGCACATCGACCCGAGCGACTACTACTCGCTCATGCGGCACCACCAGTACGTGCTCTCCCTCCCCGGCACCGGCATGGATTGCTTTCGGACTTGGGAGGCCCTGTACGCCGGCCGGGTCCCGGTGGTCTCGGACTGGCTGCACCATTCCGTGTACCATGAGCTGCCGGTCGTGCGGACGGAGCTGAAGAACCTGACGGTGCTCGAGCTGGAGGACGCGTGGCGCCGCTTCAGCCGCCCGGCCGCCCGGTACAACGTGGGCCGGCTGTGGATGCAGTGGTGGATGGCCCGGATCCTGCAGGAGGCTGTGATGGTGCCCTGACCAGTGGTGCGGGCGATCTGCAGTGGAAGCCACAGCTCCCCTTCGGATTGTCGGATTGGTACCCCCCCCCCCCCCCTTGTCTAGGGGCGTCACTTGGCCCATGAACAATAAGAAATCAATCAGGAATCACAGGCACTGAAGGCGCTGAAGAAAATTTTAATTAGGTTGTACTAGAATTGGCAGTCCCCCCCCCCCCCCCCGGGGGTGGGGGGGACCGTCGCCCCTGGGGTGGGGGGGGGTGTCGCCCCTGGGGGGGGGGGGGGGGCTGGACAAGGGGGGGGGAGGGCATTAGTTTTGCACTGGGAAGGCATGATGACAGTGTTACCAGGTCCATGACGGACGATGGCCTTGTCCACCACGGTCCTGACTTCCTTCTTCGATCCTGCCTTCTCCGTGCGTGGCCCAGTCGCGCATGGGGAGGCCTACGGGCGTGGCGGTTCCCACTGCATTTCCTGGTATCGGATTCAGCTGATCCTCCGCCACGTGTTACGCCCGCTACTACATCCCCCGTGTGGGACAATCGTAGCATCGGACAGCTCTGATCCTTGATTCCGAGACCTTTCTCGAGTGCCTTCTGGTGAGAGCGCTTCGCCAGCTTGCCATGGCCGGAACCCCCCCCCCCCCCCAAAAAAAACTGATGCCTTTTGGTGCTCATGTCCCTGGAAGAGCACTTGGAGGCTCGGCTAGAAAATCTCTCCAAATAGCCGAGGTGGTGGGCAAAACACCGGGTGTGTTTTGGGGTCAAAAAACAGGCACCTTTTGTCTATTGTGTTCCGTGACACATCACCTACTGTCTTATGTGCCCCCTTTGTGCCAACATCTTTGATTCATTTACATCGTTTTTGACGATGTTCTATCGCCTTTTCTGTCACCCCAAATGATGGTCAGTGTCATTGACGTGAAGGAAACGGATGATGTCCAGTGACACTGCTTTGATTTTCGGAAGATTGGCAGATTGCAGCACAGCAAACGGAGCCGCTGGCAGGGGCAGCCAAGTCGGACGCCCGACCCGGTGAATTTGATTCTTAAGGTGCACCATCCCCAGGATGGTCGCACGAACATCTTTATAACCTTCTTTTTGCATGTGGCAGTTTCCCCTGCCTGAACCCAAACAATTCAACTCAGTGTTAAATGAGCTTTTTCCTTCTTGTCCTTCCCCTTGCAGGCTGTGCCTTACTCTGCTGGTCTCTGGCTGCTTGCCTAGGGGCTACGTGGGTTTTGAATTGTCATCTGTTGCCCTTGCTGCTTTTTTCCTTTCAGCGCCGCGCGACCAGTGCCAGGCGACGGTGGTGTGTCACTGTGCACTCATTGACCAGCTGCATTCAGAGCCTGCTGTGCAGCCCCCCACGGTGTAGCCCCACCACCTGGACAGCCCAGTGCACTTTGGAAGTGCACTTGTGGGCTTCCCATGGAGGTCTGTGGGCCACCTGACCCACAACCTCACTGGCAGCCTCAGCCTAGGCCTCAGCCCCAGCCAGCGCACCGGGCACAAACCCTGATGACCACCACTCTTGAAGCAACGAGGTGTGCCAACATCCCCATCCCCAGGGGGGCGTCTTGCGCGCTGTGCACTAAGTTTGTACAGCTTGGGAAGCCTACGGGCGTGGCAGTCTCCCACTGCATAACCTGGTTTCAGACTCAGCTCATCCTCACTACGTGTCAGATCCGCTACCACAGTCATTTGTGGGATCATCGTAGAACTGGACAGCTCTGAACCGTGATTCCGAGGGGTTATCTCGAGTACTGTGAAGTGAGCGGGCTGCGCCAGCTCATCTTGGTCTGAGCCAAAAAAAAATGTTTGTGCAGTTCACCATGCTGATGCTTTTGCACTACAAGAAGGGGAACACCAAATGGCTCGGTTGTCTGTCCATGCAGTTCAAAGGCCCGTACGGTGGGGTTGCAGTGATGGCGTGTAGTATGGCCTGTGTAGGCAAGAATATTGCGAATGGCGGCAAAACCCCAATCTATCCCTGTCATATGCGCACTGTGCACGCGCTGTGTGCGCGCTGTGCAAGGACGGCCCCCAGGGCCAGCCCCATATGTCAGGGGGAAAAGCACAAACGAGTTCCATTTTCTAATCTTGCACAGGGCAAGCAGAAAGTTCTCCTCTGGGGGGGTAGCTGTGGGGGGGGTGGGGGTTCGACCCGTCACAGGAGTAGAACTCATGGCTGCCGTCTCTTCCGGGCGCCACTCGGCCCAACACCTCAGATGTCCACTCGGAATGCCGCCCAGACTGTTCTCAGGGCCCCCCAGGCGCGCCATGGCACACATGCGGGCAGGAGACACCGCTTGCCGGGTTGTGTCCTGGCAGGTTAACGGCTGCTGCTGCTCCCCTTCTTCCGCCTGCAACGCGGTCCCTGTGCAGGCAAAGTTCCAAGGGTTGTGGCAGGGATGATGGTCCTTCTTGGCAGCAACCCGCCTCTGTCCCTAGAAGCAGCCCGTGGAGCGACACCACTTCCTATCCACGAACCATCCAACCCAAATGCTTGAGACATTTCTGATTTACTTTTTGCCCAATACAATTTCGACCCTAAAGAGTTGGATTCTTTCCTTGACGCCGTCACCAAGTCCTTGCACAATTGGGACACCTCCACCCAACGCCATAGTAACAACTTTGAAATTGACCTTAACCGAGTTGGGGTGACTGTAGGCCCGGCCCCACCCGTCCGTGATGCATACAGCCCACTTTCCGATTACTTATTAGCTATGGACAAGCAGAATTGCCCCGAAGTCACACTGGAGACCTTCAACCAGATGTTGGTCAACACTTACGCACCATCCGGTGTTGGTGCTCACCTTAACAAAGAATGCCTTGGCCACTTTGTGTCTCTCACACAGAAAGACCCATGGGTAGCAGACTCTTTCTTTGTGTGATTGTATGCATGGTCTTCGTTGCGTCGCTTTGCTCTCCACAACAACCGGAGTTTCCACCTTCCGTCTGACCAAGTGTATCCGACTGTGCTTGGAAAAAATCTTTTCACTAGTATTTCATGTGACTGTAGAACCTTTTCTTCATCAATGCCTTCGCTCATTGTGTTTTTCGGATCAAGAACTGAGAACTCTATTATGGATCAACGACATTGTCGCCAAGCAATAATTGCAAACATCTTGAATTTGTTTGCCTTGCAACTTTTGTGCCCCAAGCTATATCAAGAACTTTTGTTGTCCAACAAGAACTTTCTGACGTACTTGATTTTGTTACTCGTTTGCAATTGAAGAGCCTGCCTCATTGCCTTTCCCGAGGAAGAATAAGCCTTGTTGTGTCCCCACCTCTTGTATGTGCATGCCCATTGTGGCTCTACATTGGAAGGTTGGTGTAAGACTTGGTCAGGTTGGGGCTTCTGGTAGTATGCGCGGCGCGCCGCAGCTTTTTGGAGGTTTTTTGGGGGGGTTTGATCCATTTTGGAGGGTAGGAGGGCGGGGGGGAGGGCGGGTTCCACCTCCATGTCCGATCCATGATCCGGATCATTTGGTGGGGCGGTGGGGGGGGGGGGGTTCCACCAACTTCATCCGCGACGGATTGCATCGCCTAGTCCCCATTCTTGCGACACACATCACAGGTGCGCACCCGTTCACTGGTAATGTGTTTCCTTCGCCCCATTCAGTGGACAGGCACACCCAGCCGACGGGAAAGCACCCACCACCAGCACCTGAACAGGCAGCTTTTTCCACAGAAACTTCCACAGAAATCGCACATCCTCCGGCAGCAACGTGACAGCCTGGAACATTGCCCACAATTGTGGTGACTGTTTGGGGGCG
This sequence comes from Eutreptiella sp. 'Long Island Sound 2002', assembly GCA_964036045.1. Lineage (NCBI taxonomy): Eukaryota > Euglenozoa > Euglenophyceae > Eutreptiales > Eutreptiaceae > Eutreptiella > Eutreptiella sp. 'Long Island Sound 2002'. Next base: position 25,380,273 of record OZ038389.1, read on the forward strand.
TTTTCGCACAGCACGCGCATAGCGCACGGTACGCCCCCTTTAAATGCAATGCCACATGCGATTTGTTTATAACCTATGACGGTTTAGCAGGTGAAGCCAACGGCACCAAAGGTTCCGTTTCAAGCTTGCACACAGCACATTCCAGCAACAGCGCCCAATGGCGTGGCAGCTTCCGGGAGAGCACGAGAGTAATCGATTTGCCTTGCATCAGCTCTCAGACTTCCCTAATGTTCCAGTCAGTCAAAGGCTTGGACGCCGCTTCCGCGATATGCCGGTAAGCATATGCTGGGAGCCATACAATATTTCATGGGTGCAAGCGTGTACTTGAGTGACAGAGTGCAGATTATGACCCTGCTGAATGAACCAGTGCTAGAACAAGAGTCAAAGAAGAGGAGGGTGTTACAGGAGGATAGGGCCCAAGGCAATAGGTGATGCACCGATGCAGGCAAGAGGAAGAACAAGGAAGGGTGGTTTGATGGAGCAGTTTTGAAGAGGGGCCAGACAACGCTGGCATAGGCAGCATGGGTGAGTTCGACCCATGGGTCAGGAGTTGTCCATGGGACAGAGAGGTGACAGAGAATTGGACGGGCAGAGCTGAGGGCTGTGTTGGAAGTGTTACGAACATTTCACATCCCGATTCTTTTATGTGTGGAATCTGAATTTGTAGTCAGGGGATCAACAAGGCTGTTGCCTTTGCGGAAGCTCAAAGGGTGGAGGTCGGGGGGAGAGACAATTCAATAGTTGGACTTGTGGGTTGAGATTGCTGGTCTGATCAATGACAGGGATGTGCATGTGATATCTGTTTGGTCACACCTGAGAGAATGAAGAGGTTGATGAACTTGTGAGACGAGGAGTGGGGAAACACCCTGGGTTTGATGGCCCTGAGCCGAGTCCCAGGCGGGGAGTGATACCAACAGTGATTCGATGTCTGGGCATTGCCCTGTGCGCACACGTTGCACGTGTACGGTGCAGCATTTTACTTCATGCCAAGGGTTGCATCCGTTGCTTCTTTCACCCAAAACTGGTAGTAACAGAGTGAATTGGCAAAAATGGAGGCTCCGCATGCTCAGTCATGCCCATTCCAGTGCAACTTCAGATTTCACGTGCACCCTGCAAACAGGCTTGGCCTAGAATCCGTGTTGGCATGGGTATTCCCCCCCACCCCCGCCCTTATCAAAATTGACCGAGTGGGAAACAAAGAAATTTACCGAAGGACAAATTGCTGCGGGCCATTTTTGGGACACAACATTTTGGGGCCCAGGCACTCCACTCCCCCCTCCCCTCCTCACACACACAACCCCGCTTCACGCACAGGCCTGCCCGGGAGGCACAAGGTGCGCAACAGACAGCGTGGGATGTGGTTTCCATGTGCATTGGGGGCGTACGCAACACCTCTGGTCCGTCCAGCCCCTCTCTGCGCGGGTCTTGTCCACGATGGCGGGCTACCAGAGCCCACCTCCGGACCTTTGCTCGATGGTCGATGCCCCGAAGCTGCCCACCATCCGATTGGCCCCATCGCGTAAGTTCGTCCTGTTCTGCTATCAACCCGCGCTGCCGAGCATCACCGACATAATGGAGGACAAGATCAAGTTGGCCGGCACCCGGTTTCATCGGCTCAACGCTCCGATGCTCTCACAGACATTCTACAACGACCTCAAGGCCCAGGAACTGCCCGCCGACGCGGACGCCGTCGACCCCGCGCCCGCCGCCATGATCCCGATCGAGGGCCTCCCCCCACAGCCCATGCTCCGCCACATCACCTTCAACCGCACGGGCACGAGGATTGCCTGCACGCACTTCGCCCACGGCGTCGGGCTGCAAGTGTACGTCGTGAACGCGGGCGTGTGGGTGGCGCACCGCATCGAGCTGCCCTCGAGGCCGAACGCGACCCTCTGCGACCCGCACGTGTGGGCCTCGGAGGACACGTTGATCGTCAGTACCGTGACCAATCCGGACGCCCCGGCCGACCCTCGCGCCGCGCCCTCCCCGACCATTCTGCAGAACGAAGAAGGGGACAAGAGGCCCGCACGCACGTACCAGGACCTCCTCAAGTCGCAGGCCGATGAGGCCCTGTTCACACACTACTGCACCAGCACGCTGATGCGTGTGCTGCTGGAGGCGCCTGCGGGGGGAGGGGGAGGAGGGGGAGGAGGGGAAGGAGGGGGAGGAGGAGGGGGAGGAGGGGGAGGAGGGGGAGGGGGAGGAGAGGGAGGAGGGGGAGGGGGAGGTGGAGGGGGAGGGGAAGGAGGGGGAGGGCCCACGCAGCGGTACACCGTCACCGGCCTCGGCACGCCGCCGGGCCTGTACATCGGGGCGAGCGCTTCCCCGGACGGCCGCTTCCTCCTCCTCAAGCGGGTGCACGCGCCCTTCTCGTACCAGGTCCCGTACACCCGGTTCCCGCTGCAGGCCACCGTCTGGGCCCTGGCGCCCTCCGCCGCCGCGCGGGCCGTGCTCCCCGTGTGCGACCTGCCCCTCGCCGAGAACATCCCCATCTCCTTCGACGCCTGCCGCCCGGGGGTCCGGGCGGTGCAGTGGCGCCGGGACACGCCCCACACGCTGCTGTGGGCGGAGGCCCAGGACGGGGGCGACCCCAAGACGGAGGACAGCGCGTTGGAGGGGGGGGTGCGGGACGTCGTCTATGCCCTGCCCTCCCGGGCCCTCGACGACGCGGCCGCGCGCGCGACGCCGTGCGACGTCGGCGCGCGCGACGTTCTGGACCAGAAACAGACGGTCGCGGCCCTGACGCTGCGGTACTGGAGCGTCAACTTCACGGAGGGCGGCTTCCTGCTGCTGAAGGAGCGGTGGAGGAAGACCCGGACGATGCGGACGCACCTGGTCCCCTGTGACCGCGGCGCCGGGGAGGGGTACGGCCCCTGGGCACTGCTGTTCGACCGGTGCTACGAGGACCGGTACGGCGACCCGGGGGACTTCGTGACGCACCGCAGCCGCTGGGGCACGGCGGTGGTGGCGACGATCCCCCGCGACCCGGCGCCGGGGCCGGGGGCGGGGGGCGGGGCGGTGTTCCCGTGCTACGTGCTGCTGGAGGGGGACGGGGCGTCGGACGCGGGGGACCGCCCCTTCGTGGACTGCATGGACCTGTCGACGGAGAGCCGCCCGGTCCGGCGGCTGTGGCGGAGCCCCACGGAGACGTACTACGACGTGTCGTACCTGCTGCTGGGCTGGAGGTGTGAGGGGCAGAGGGGCAGGCAAGGGTTTTGCTAAACAACGCAGTATCTCCTGCGGCGGGGGGGGGGCTGACACCCCCCACCCCCCCACCCCCTCTTAAGTGATTGGGCAAATTTTTCTCCGGGTCTTCAGCCAATCAATAATTTTCTCTGGCGCCTTCGGCGCAAGTCAGTTTAGGCCAGAAAAATTTTTCGGCGCCTTTGGCGCCTCTAACAACTCAACATCTCCCCGGTGGAGGGGGGGGGGGGCTGTTTGACGTTTGAGACCTGATGTATGTCTGAGAGAGACACCACAGTCAATTTCCTGCAGTGTGTTAGGATAGTCTGCGACTCATTCCATGTGTGGCTGGCCCAGTCTGAGCGGGCGGTATTTCATTGTGCATGTGCAGATTGTCCCGACGCACGACTCTGGTTGCAGACTTTGGTGAAAGGTGCCTAGGGCCGGTCGCTCCGGTCCGTGATCAGCCTTGATCTCTATTCTTTGGCTGTGCATGTTGGTGCCTGCGCAATCTCCTTGATCGCAATCATCACTTGACACAACCACGTGTCACCGCACGGGGACCCCTTGTCGTTGGCAGCACGAGACTGTCCGTTCCACAGCCTGACTTCATCACGGTCAACAACAACGTCATCTACAATCTACACACACACCAGAGTACTACACGGCTACTGCGGGACGTGGAAAAGGCGGCGGCAAAGGAAAAGGCAGAGGAGGACGAAGTCCTGTGATTGTGCAAATTGTCATGAAGGTGGACACTTTGCATATGATTGCCCCAAGCGACCAGACACTGCTCGTGGCGACGGCGCTATTGATGATGGTCCTTCTGCACTGTGCATATGGTGCGAAGAAATGCACTGGAGCTATACACGCCGATCGCAAGGAGTATGTTTGAATTGTGGCGATCCCAATCATTGGATAAAAGCCTGTCCCAAATACCAAGAAGGTGCTCAGCGTCCTGATATACCAAATGTGTGGTGCATGCGCTGTGGCACTACCGAACACTCCACTAGCAGATGCACGGCCGAATCAGGAGCACCTATACACATGCCTATAGAAGCTGATGATGTTCATGTTTGCTTGTGGTGCGGCATAGCAGGACATGATTTCAAGCGAATGCTTCCGGAGAGTCCCCAGCCAGACGAAGGAGCATGCCACGAAAATCACAGAGCTGGAAAAGCATATCAACGCAGAGATCACCCCACTGAAGAAAGCTGTCGAGAACATCAGCGGTATCAAAGATCAATTGGGCAACCTCACTGATCGCGTTGCAGCGCTGGAAACATGGAAGCTCCACATCTAGACGAAATGAAAAAACAAACTGCTTCTTTCCAAGAAATGTTGCAAGACTTCCCGCAATGGAAAAAGAAAGTTGAGGCCACACAGAAAGCGCAGAAGAGCAAATTTGATTCTTTCTTGGAGACACAGTGGAAGCCCATGAACGTCCAGTTTCAGGATCTACTCACAGAATGGCAACGGCCTGAGAAGAGACCACGTTCTGATGACTTGTATGACCTGTTACTGAATTCTGATGAAGAACGCGATGTAGAGTTGGACGATGCACGAAACAACGTTGTCGCTCTCAAGATGTCTACCAGCAGTGGTTCGAAAGACCCTCCTGAAACACCCAAACGCCAAGACAGAAAGAAGCTGCGCACTGATGCCAATAAAATCAGAGGACGTGACAGAGACCCTTGGCTCGACATACCACCAGGGGATGCTGCCTGGATAGAGGAACTTATGGATGCACTGATGGGAGACTGGCAGTCTGTGTACCATGATCGACGGATAAAATGGTTGCGGGTGCATTCCACAAGCGAAATGGTTGAAACACCGGAGAACCTGGCTACTGCTGAGACTACTCGCATTCGTGACAGTGGCTTGAAGCAAGTTCTTAAGGGTGCCCGTGTCAGCCCCATGGTTTTTTCCAACAGGCCGGGACAAACGTAGAGAATGTTGTCTCCAGTGTTACTGCTAAATTGCAAAACCTGAAGCGCAGTTTATCTCTTGCAACCCACATTGTTGAACAAACTAGTGCCTGCTCTTCCATTCTTCTCAATTATTACCGCCCCTACAATATCCCGCACATTGAACCCACACACTCACAACGTTGCTACCACATACACCAGGTAGGAGCACGCGCGTATTTGATCATACATGCTGCTCTGCATGACAAGGAACTATTACATGATGCTCATGCGGCGACCAGAACGCTGCTGGACGCTGCCAATAGACAATCTTCACTATGGCAAGCATGCAGAGACTACCCTGTTGTTGACATTCCCCGCCCACCATGCCACGTAGTACGCTTTGTTCGTAACTGTGTAAGCGCAAAGTTGTTATGGTGCTCAATTTCATGCATTTTGGATACTGAGAACATCGGTTTACATCCTGTTTTCAAAGAATTTAATGACGCGAGCCCAGCAACATCCACGATATGTATATGGTCTGATGTTGCAAACGAGCTTGAGTACCAACAACAGTGCACACGCACACATTGGTTATGGTGTCACCCGGAGGAAGCGCACGTTGTGCGACACATACACCCTGCTGTGATGCCTGTACTGCAGGCTAACTTCTAAGGAATAGCATGGCAGCTATGTGCTACCGCCGAGACCATTGCATCCATGACACATACCACATGTACACATTTAGTATGCTTTTTCAAGACACACAAACGATGCAGTATCCACACATTGTTCGCCCAGCATATGCCCACTGCTCGCAGTGAATGCACACGTCTTGCTACACATTTCATACGCACACATTTGATGAACAAGAATCTCTCCAGCTGGGCTGCATGCATGCAAACATGCCTGCAGTTTCTGAATTTCCAGGAGCACAAAACCATGTGTATGGCCCGTGTTGTATCTCGGGTGCATGAATGGCATCTATGTGTACCACCCCCTGTGGAATACATATATGTGATCCTGCACTGTCACATGCTCTGTGTTTACGTCGGCAGAACTTTGTCTGCCTTGATTCAGCGATTGCGCAAGCACTTCACCACAGCAAAGGCCCATGCAGAGGATAGTAGGTTCCACGAACAGTTACGTTGCACTGATCTGGCCGATTGGCTGATTGTCCCACTTGAAATTGTCTGGTCCAGTTGGGAGGCTGCAGTAGCCGAACGTTACTGGTGGGATAAATTTAGACGTTGGGTTCTGAACGACATGCCACCAGGAATCCCCCATGATGGAGCCAAATTGTCAAAGTTAGTACCACAGAGAGCAGTTCAGGCCATCAAAAATCTGACTACTGCACGTGCTACCCGTGATTTTCCGAGCATCGCAGCTCTAAAGAAAGAAATTGGCTCTATCAGCATTGAACTACAGTTGCCTTTATTAATCCCTGCTGTGATATGTGTCCCATACATGACAGGTGAACAAAAACTGTGCATATCTAAAGTGGTAAACCATATGATACAGAAGGTGCAGTGTACAGCATGGGAACGGCAAGCACTCAGGGGGCGTATTTGTATTGTTCGGACAGTACCTCACACTGTTCGAAGATGTTTTGAAGCTGAGTCCAATAAGTGTGAGAAGTCAACCACAGCCCCTGTTTGCTACTGCTCCCCTCAGCACCTCACTTCTTGGGAACACGGAGGTCCAATCACTGTACGTGATGGACATTTTTGCCTCCTCACTGTGTCCATCAATTATAATGACTCCAGGTTAGGTAGTAAAGACCCTCTTCCGATGGACGGCAGCAGTTGTCGTGCCGACGTTGTCACTGATCTGGAGCACCTTGCTCGGTTGCTTAATGTTCCGATGCCTAACCTGGGCAAGTTGCTACCTCACAGTGTTTTCCACACATCACGGGGTATGCTGTCACATGTTCAATCTGTTGCCCAAGACCTCAGTAAATTTGCCATCATCCGAATTGTTGATAAGTCCCCTGGCACTATGTGGGGCTTTTGCAGAGCATGGGTCTGGGATCAAACTACAGAATTTTTGCATGCTGAAAAATATTCCATGACTACACAGTCACGCAACGACTTACTCCAGGGTCTACTTGATTTGGTACAGTCAAAAGGATGGATGGCCAGTGACAAGTCTCGGTTGGCGCTGTTATATTTGATTGGTAAGGGTAAATCTTTGATTATGACTCACTGAGCTGTTACAGCTTTGCTTGCAACACGACAACTTCTGTATTGCTGCGGGGTCCTGCTGGTCCCGAGCATTTGCTCTGCCAATGCGCGGCCCCTTCAGCGCACAGGCGGCCGATTTGCACAGCTTGTGGTGCTTTCACTTGCGTAAGCAACAGTTCTACAGTTTAGGAAAGCTGGGTTTCACTGATGCCGGCTACCCCCTGTGGGTCAACAGTCGTGGGCGCGTTGTTTCACTTGCGCAGTTTCGTGACAACATTTTAGTGGCTTCTAAAGGCCCTGGCAGCAGTTGGGCAATGGCTGACGTGTGCAACATCCTGCAGGGTGCCTGGTCCCTGCGCATGTTATGCCCTTGCATTTCTGATAGCATCGACGCATGCCAGCTCACATGTATGTCTCGCCATGTGCATGCTCTAGGCGTCGCCATGGAACGGTGTGACGGCTACGGAGAGGTCTATGTCCACCCTTCTGCACTAACACCAGATTGGAGTTTAAAACAGGGAGCTCCCCTACAGTCACCGTGGGCTGTAAATGAGACTAGCTTAGCAAACCTTTTCACTGGAGTGTTGATGAATTGCCGTGTTTTCATGACCTCATGGGCTGAGTTCTTGTTATCAGCAGCAGCATGGCTACAAATCATTTTACTGTGCCACCACCAGCGTGCCGTGACAGTGCGAGCGTGCCAAAAATCCATACACCGGCTCCTGAGTTATACACCACATAATGCAGAGTTGAGCCAGCGCTGGATTACATATATCTCCCACGACATGCCTTGTAGCAAAACCACTGTGCGCAACAAACTAGAGCAATGGCTGTGCATTTATGCAACATGGGATGACAATAGGTATGCATCATGGCACATACCCCACAGTGGTCCCCATACCGATTGGTGTGGCGACTGGTCCACCTGTTGCGCTGTTCGCATGAGCCCCCCACCAGGGGGCGGGGGGAGGGGGCCTGTTTGACGTTTGAGACCTGATGTATGTCTGAGAGAGACACCACAGTCGATGTCTTGCAGTGTGTTAGGATAGTCTGCAACTCATTCCATGCGTGGCTGGCCCAGTCTGAGCGGGCGGTATTTCATTGTGCATGTGCAGATTGTCCCGACGCACGACTCTGGTTGCAGACTTTGGTGAAAGGCGCCTAGGGGCGGTCGCTCCGGTCCGTGATCAGCCTTGATCTCTTTTCTTTGGCTGTGCATGTTGGTGCCTGCGCAATCTCCTTGATCGCAATCATCACTTGACACAACCACGTGTCACCGCACGGGGGGGGGGGGGCAGCCTCCCTGCACCCCCCTCCTTAAGCAAAACTCTGGGGCAGGCCTGAATTGGACTGGTTTTTTTTGCAATGCCCCCCCCCCCGGACCCCCCCCCTCTGGAGCTGCCCCGGAGACACGGACATGAACGGAACGGTGAAGGCGATGAGGGCCGTGTGGCAGGCGCGGCTGGAGCTTCGTGGCGGGTGCACACGTGACCTTTGAGGCCCTGGGTCCCCCCCCCCCCCGGGACATGATGAGGACCCAGACACAATGTGGGACGGTGGGGGCTCTGACAGCCACAGCCCTGACCGCCGCAGTTCGGCAGGGGAGCGTGTCTCTATGAGTGGGGGCAGCGATGGTGACCGTGACCGTGACCCGTGTGAAGGGCTGCTGAAGAGGCGGCGCGCCGACCCACGCCACCCACGACACATTCGATGGCCCGGCCCGGGCGAACCCAAGGCGACATTTGGCGCCGATTTGGATGAGCGATGACCTATGGCCTGTGTCACAGGGGTTGTGTAAGGGCGCAGTATCCGTTGCTTCAGGGCACAGAGGAACCCCCCCCCCCCCCCGAACTAAAGGGACCGTCAACACGAAATTTACAAAAGGGCAAATCTTGTTGGGCCATTTTTGGTGCAGAAACTTTAAGTCCCAGACCCCCCCCCCCTCTCTCTTCTAATGTTAGCCTGGGCGACACCCCCCCCCCCCCCCACAGACCAAAGTGACCATTGTGGCAATTTACCGTTGGGAGTATCTGATTGGGCCATTTTTGGCACACAAATTTTTAGGTCCCAGACAACCCCCCCCCCCCCCCCCTCCAGTTAGAAGCCCCTGTCAGGAAAATGATCCTGCAGATGCACACACCAGCGCGCACAAGTCAGTGCTGGAGTCGGCAAACCCCCGCATGGACTCGGAGTGTGCATCTGGATGCCCCTGGTCAACGGCACGGGCAATAGCCCGTCTCCGGGACGGCCGACCCCCGGAGTAGTCAAACAGGACAAGTCATCCGGGGGCTCCGTTGACACAACCAAAACACGTTCGGGCCCACAGAGGGTCAGAATGAGCGGTGGCGAGAGGCCAATAGGCGCCGCCAGAGGCAACCAATCAGATACCGAGGCCTTGTGCCAACCCAACCCCCCCCCCCCAATGCCTCTGGGAGCCCGGTGACCTCCAGGCAACATGCGGTGCGGGTCTGGTTTGCGCTGCGGGAGCACCGTTGCAAAGCGCTTTGTGATGGTGCAACTTTGCAATGCATTGAACTGAGTAGGTCTGGCACGAGGTCGGGATCATGCGTCGGTTGTTTCACACCCGGACGTCATGGCCCCAGCGCCCAGGGGCAGAAGCAGCGCGTGTGAGCAGATGGGGTAATGATCCCACTCTCGACATCGAGGGGGCTCACGTGTGGGGCCGGACCCCCCCGCCCGCCTACGGAATGTTTGGTTTAGCGATTGGACAGCTGATGAACAAGAGAGAGATCGCTGGATCGATTCCCGGAGCGTACCCAACCCTGGGGGAGCGGATCGCGGCATGCGCAGACCCCATGTGCTGGTAATTGCCAGGGGAGAGAGGTAGATCCGGGGATAGAGCCTCTTTGCACTCCCATGCCTTAGGCCTTCAGACGCCTTGAGAGGGTGGGGCCACAGGCCGGGGGCCGACTTGACCAAACCAAACCCCCCGCCCCCCCCGTCAAAGGTCACAGAGGTAACACGGAGCCCACTGTACATACGCCAAACGCACACGTCAACCGGTGCATTGTACTTAGATAGTGGAGCACCCCAACCAAGAAGGGGACACATTGCGAACTTGAATCCTGAGCACACTTGGACTAACGGCTGAAAGTGTCTTTGGCGGGGACATTCAGTCTATCAGTGCCGACCATTGATCCTCCGGTCAAAGGCAGTGCAGCGGAAGACGAGCTGTGACCGGCCGCCTGTGACACGGGGGTGTTGGGTCGCCGAGTATCCGTTGCTTCACGGCCGGGCCAAGGCATGAGGGCAGGATCCTGCGCGGGTGATTCCAAACCCGGACGTCATGGCCCCGCACCCCCTTTTCCGATTCAGGGCGGGTGCGGGGGCCGGGGCGGGCCCCGTGCTGCGCTTCATCACGTCGCGCCAGTCCCCCCACGACCGCCCCAACTACTACATCCGCGACATCGCGATGGCGGCCACGGAGCGGGAGAACGCCGCGGCCCCGTTCGTCCGCACGCTCACCGCGTTCCCCCACCCGTACCCCCAGCTCAAGGGCTGCACGAAGCAGCTCCTGCGGTACGCGCGCGACGACGGCCTCGAGCTCACGGCGACGCTGTACCTCCCGCCGGGGGCGCGGCCGCCGCTGCCGCTGCTCATGTGGGCGTATCCGAAGGAGTTCAAGACGCCGGAGGCGGCGGCGCAGGTGCGCGAGTCCCCGTTCCTGTTTGTGCACTTGGGCTGGGGGGACCCGCTGTTCCACTTGGCGGAGGGCTACGCCGTCCTCGACCGCGTGGCCATGCCCATCGTCGGCGCGGGCGCCGCCGAGCCCAACGACACCTACGCCGCGCAGCTCGTCGCGAACGCCGCGGCCGCCGTCGGCGCGGTGGTCCGGGCGGGGGTGGCGGACCCGCGGCGCATCGCCGTCGGCGGGCACTCGTACGGGGCGTTCATGACGGCCAACCTCCTCTCGCACTGCGGCCTGTTCTGCTGCGGGATCGCGCGCTCGGGGGCGTACAACCGGACCCTCACGCCCTTCGGCTTCCAGGCGGAGGAGCGGTCCCTGTGGCAGGCGTGCGACACGTACATCCAAATGAGCCCCTTCACGCACGCCGACAGGCTGCAGGCCCCCCTGCTCCTGATCCACGGGGCGGAGGACGACAACAGCGGCACGCACCCGCTGCAGAGCGAGCGGTACTACGCCGCGCTCAGGGGCCAGGGCAAGACCGCGCGGCTGGTGCTGCTGCCGCTGGAGGCGCACCACTACAAGGCCCGCGAGAGCGTGTGCCACATGTTGTACGAGCAGCACGCGTGGCTGCGGCGCTACTGCGGGCCGGCGGGGGCTCCGGCGGCGGCGGCCGCGCCGGGCCCGGCATCGGGAGGGGGGACGGGGTGCGGTGCCGCTGAAGGTGTTGCCTGACACGGGGTGCTCCCGTTGCGACATGACGCGTTTGTAAGAGGCGTACGAGTTTTGTAGGGCAGCGAGGCGGCAACCGCGAGACATGCCTTGTCTCCAACGCGAAGGTGGTGCAGTGGTTCACGTTGGGGTAAGGTCCTGCTGAGCACTTCACGCATCCATCACTGCCCTTTGGTCGGCCTCTTGCCTCTCTGGCCATCCGGGTATTCGCCCTGCATTTGGAGGGGGTGTCTACTGGAAGTGGGGTGGCAGGGCATGAGACACAGGGGGTCCACTGTGTTTGGCGGTGACCTCACGTGCTGTGGAGCCACGTCCCCTCTGCTTTGTCTGGCTCGGTTTGGCCGTTGTTGAACTTATGGCAGGGCGTTCTTTGAGTGGAAAAGTTCTTTGCTTGGTTTTATCACAAAACGTGTCCCTTCAACCGCCGTCAATTACCCTCCAACCGCCGTTGGTTGTCCTCCAAGGCCAAGTGCCGTCCAATTGTGTGCCTTAACAGTGAGCTGGCACTGGACCGCCAGAATTGTTTTCTTTTTTCAACCTGAATTAAGAAGGCGTCCTGTGTCGTGATGGGTCCAGTAGTTCCACCTTTCGGAGTCGGGTAACCAACACGAACCCATGTGCAACATCTCACTGCCTCTTGGCCCATCCCACCGACAACAGTGGCCGCACCCGACCGCAGCCTACTCAGAGCGGGACCCAACCGGGTCTCCAAAGAAAAGGAAGGGGGGGTGTCCAATGGCATCGGGCGCATATCAGTCGTCGTCAATCGCAACCCAACGCACCCTCTAATCCAAAGCGGTTTGCCCCTTGGCAAAGCTCCGAACGCATGCGCCCGCCATCTTTGCTTTGACTCCCCTCATGCGACCGGAGCCATTCCCTGGGCAAGATCCGCGCCCAGACATTGGGAAGGCTCTTCGGGTGGGGCTGCGACGCACAGGCGCTGGGGTTGGCTGGCATTGGTGGCATTGGTCCGTGGGGGTCGGGGTCCCGACTAAACTGCCCCCCCATGTTCCACTCACCCCCCGACATCGCAGGCACTGCCCTCCACTCTTTGCCCTCTCGGCGGAAAACAACAAACACCCTCCTAAAGGGACCCCCCGGGGCGGAGGGGGCGGGGTCAAACCATTGCGAGAGGTGGGCAGCAGATGGGGGGGGTAGGGGGTTACCCCCCTTTGTTTTTCGGTCTAAGTCGTCCCTAAGGGTCATCTGTCCTTCCTCTCGAGGTCACCCTCCCTCGCCCTCCGCAGGGGGTGTAAGTGACGGCGTCAGGGGGCGGTGGTCCCCCTTGCGGTGATGGGGTCATCAGAGGCGTGGCTGAGCAGCCCCCTTATGACCTTCCTTCCCCCACTGCGGCCCAAAGCGCGTTGTCGCGCCTGAGCAACACGTTGGGCGCTGACCGACACCGACACGACACATCGAACACCGGCGGATGGGGCTTTGGCGCATTTGGATGCACGCGGAGCACCGGCCCCTCGGAGGGCGCGGGTCCAGCACGCGGCCACACAGTGTACTCCACGTTGATGTTCCCCGGATGTCAAGACATGGGGCTGAACACCGAGGCTGACGTGTGCTGCGGGCAATCCCCCCCCCCACACACACACTACACACCGGACCCAAGGGGCATACGAAGGGACGTTGCTGCAACGCGAACAGAGCTGCAGAGTTGGTGTAGGATAGCGAGGATGATGGTGATGGTGAAGACCCCGGGTGTCACGCACGCAGGACCTGTTCCAGGGTGCACCAGCGCCAAAGCGCCACAGTGTCTCGCGTTCGTGACGACCGCCCCTGCGGCGTCCCCCCCGGTCGCGCAGGCCTGTGCGACGGCGACGGCCCGGTCACTCTGCAGCTCGACGGCCACGGCGCCGGCCACGCAGTCCTCCTCCGACGCGTCGCACACGCGCATGTCCCTCGCGAGCCCGACGTAGTAGCAGGTGGCGTCCTCCGCGCACCGGCCTCGCCCACTGGGCTTGTCCCCAGGACCCCGCGCAGGGGCCCGCACATCTTGTTCGACGACACGCTGCCGCTCTTGGGGCGCTTTTCTGACGCGCCGATGGACCGGGTGCTTGGGCACTTTGCGGGAGCGCAGGCACGTCGCTGGAATCCGTTGGAATCCCTCGCCCAGTGAAAGCACTGCCAGTCCTGGGCAATGCTACATCAGTTGTCACGCAGGCGTAGATGACAGCCCCCTTGTCCTTGTCTGGTGCGTCTCGAGTAGAGGAAGGGCGCCCCAATCACTGCGGGACCGTCACTTGGCCCATGGACAATAAGAAATCAATCGGGAATCACAGGCGCCGAAGAAAAATCATTTTAATCCGGTATCCCAGAATTCAGGTTAGTGTTGTGTGGTGTCCGTCCCCCCGGGGGTGGGGGGGAACCGTCATTTGGTGTTCGCCCCCCCCCCCCCTGGGGGTGGGGGGGAACTGTCGTTCCCGGGCGGGGGGGGGGGTGGATATGGGGAGGGGGGGGGTAGCACTGGACAGCTCTGAACCTTGATTCCGAGGGGTTATCTCAAGTACTGTAAAGTGAGCGGGCTACGCCAGGTCATCTTGGTCTGAACCCCCCCCAAAAAAAGTAGAGGAAGTGCGCCTGAACCCCTGGCCCTGGGCACGCCAGTGGTCAGCCCGTCAGCGTGGCATCCAGACCTTGAACGCATGGGTCAGCTGATTCGGCTGCAGGAGCGTGGGAGTTGGACCGGCAGTTTGAGCGTGAATCGAATTGGCCTGGGCGGCGTGCCCACACCGGAAAGGGGTCTCGCTTCACTGCCGCCGGCGACGGGGCTATCAGTGTTGGGCGCCTGTTGGTCTGAACACCCCCCCCCCCCCCGACCACCGCGATGGAAGCCCCCGCAGAGGCCATCAGGGGAGTCGTCGGCGGCTGGAGCACCAACAGTGCGTGGAATGTTGGCCTTGTGACACAGGTCCAGCACGTTGTAGGTCATTCCACCTCCGTGGGCCTCGCTCGCCCGAGGCCAGGGGTATGACCTCCTGCAGGCTTTGCTCCCTCCGACGCTGGTGTGTGGTTCTTCGACTCGAGCATTTGGTGTTGTTGTGATGTGTTGGAATGGCTGCGATCGCTTCGGGGCAGAATTGGAGATGAAGCGGAGGGGACTGTCGTTCGGTTGGCTGGATTCAGGGTTCTCATTCATTTCCAAAGCGGTGCTTGAAGTGCTCTCCGGTGATGAGATGTCGGTCTCGTTGCCCATGATTTGATCTTCCTCGTGGCTCACTGGAATGAAGGGTTGCGAACTGTCCATTGAAGTCAGCGATCCTCTACCGGGCGAGTGTTCGCATGATGAGATGGTGCTAATCAAGGGCTGTGGGGGGTGTTTTTTTCTGATGACCCCACCAACCAAGCCCAGATCACCCTGAAATCTCTGATTAGGGTGTCCGTTGTCAACTTTGGAGCCAAAAAACAAGGCTAGTCTCCAAATTCCACAAACTGTGGATGTGGCCTTTAGCACCCCAAAGTGGGTTTTGATTAGCAGGCCCGAAACTGTACAAGTAGCTGGGAAAGATTTGAAATGGTCAGTAGAAAAAGAGATGACAGTGGTGAAGCCAAGTAGCAAACCTGAACCTGTGGGAAGGCCACTGCCGAGTGAAGGAAAGACAAGCGTGGACAATGCAAGAAAGATTGCGCTGCTTTGCTAGACAGTGTTGTAGATCAAAGACGTGCAGTGCTCTGCTGACAGTGTAATTGACTGACAACAAAACTAAAACAAACAAGGGCAAGGTAAATGCATTGTCCCGGGGCTCAAAAAGTGAAACGGTTGGAGGGTTGTTGGGCTAGGCAGAGGGCTCCCCAACCACCCATAAGTCTGGAAGGGTTTCTTGTACCACCCACAAGTGCTCAAGCCCCAACTCCTACTCTATGTGCATGTGGGCAAGGTAAATGCCCAAAGCCCAAGAACAAGAACCCTCGCAATCTTGTGGGTAGTAATTAATAGAGGTTGGTTCCTAAACCCTGGTACTCTCTCTCTCTCTGTTCTGTTTGGAACATCTGGCACTGCCCGTGACGATTGCGAAATGTCGTGGCAAGGGGCTGCCTTTGTTTGGTATGCAGTCGCAAAAGAGTCACCTGGGAGAGTGTTCGGGCGGTCACGATGGCAAGCAGTACGGCAGGGGTGACGACGGCAACAAACCCTGACGTAAATGAAACATAATGAAAATGTCGCGTAGTCGCCTATTGGGATTTGCAATAGTGGTGACGGTGGTGATCGGAGCGGTGTTTCTTCTGTAGAGGCACTACCAAGCACGGAAACAGAACGAAGCACGGAAATACGGGGAGACCATTGTGCCTGTGTCCAAGGAACGGTGTATGTTGATAGCACGCACGCTGATGAATCCCTTGGGCCTCGAGAAGAATGCCATGATGCACAGCGTGGATCGACATGACTGGCCCAAGGGTTGCGTCGTGGACACCAACGTTGGCAAGGTGTACTGGAATCGGACTAAAGGGGTCGGGGGACACAGTGACGGAGGGCAATCGGTGCCATGCGCCGCACGGTCCGGAGAGGGTGAAATTCGACTGGCACAGGCCGGCACCGAGTGTGCCATACCGGAGCAGAAGTCCAAGACACACCGTGTGGCGAAGACACGCTGCTATGAGATTGGTCGACCCATCGCAAACGAAAGGTATCAAGAGCATATTCATCTCACACTTGACATTTGGATACTTGGAAAACTATCAAAGCGGAGTCCAGATATTGTCAAACCAGTATTTATCTCATCAGTTTTGGCAAAACAGTGTCACAGAAGTTTGCAAAACATGTCCATGTTTTAATCAAAGTTATCCACAAGCTCCAAAAGGCGTTGGACAGCGCACGCATCACAAAGCAGTAGTGAACGTAATCCCAATATGATCAGAGTTGTCACGCGAAGTACCTTGCTTGGCTCAGCGATTTCTGTGCTCCACAATGGAGCGCAGGCGGGGACTTTGCCACCCCTAGGCATGACAGAAGGGAACTGAAAACATAGACATGGGAGATCATTACGGCAATATGTGAAGCTGGCAATTGAAATGCAGCACAGGTGGAAAAAATAATCGTAAGGTGAAATTTAGAGCTCGAAAAAAGTCGTACTTTATGCGGATGCAAAATGGATGACTAAAATCCAACGTCAGTGCATGCGCGCATGCAGTATTGCTGCGCATCCGGCGCCTGAATTACACGGACAAATATAAATATGCCGATCTGTCTGCGTCTGGCTAAGATAGACGACGACAACGTGACCTCCGGATGCTGCATCAACCAGCACACTGGGCAGGTGGTGTGGAACAAATCCACCAAAACTCCGTGGCATGACATGTTTCCCCGGGTGTGCCCACCCAGTGGTGGGAACAATCAGCCGTACTCTGGTGACGCACAGTGCACTGGTGGCACCCCTATCGCCATCCGCACTGACAACGTCCCCAAAAAGGAGTGTCTACAGAGTTATAAAAACTGCAGGTACAGTGTTTGGGGCACTCTGCTGACATTTGCGATGCCGTCTGTTAATTCTTGTCTGTAGATAATGACGGTGGTCTGTTATCGTTGGAATGGCTGGCCTGTCGCCATCGCCATCGCCGACGTCTGAGTTCTTCAAGAGATATTTAATGCTGATGCGAGTTTGTGGAATTATCGTCCTGATTCTTTTTATGAATAGAATTTTCTGGTGCCCGAATGTAGATTTTCAGAGCGGTATTTCAGTGCTGTGCGCATCTCATTCATGTACATTAATTCAATGCGCATTATTAGCAATGTTCCGTGTCATGTGTGCTGAGTTTGGTGATTGGTTAAGCATACGAGTGGAATGGTTTGAGTATTCTGGTGCGCATGCATTCATTGCATTCATGCATGCATTCACATGTACCATATGAGCAAGTAGCATAAAGGATATGGTGTGTGTATAGTTGAAGCATAGCATTGATAGCCTCGTGATAAACACGCAAGTGCATGCATTCATTGCATTCTTGCATGCATTCGTACATACCATATACATTGCACTATGCCTCCTTGTCTTCTTCTTTGTTGATACACCTTGCCATGCTTCTCAGTTTCGCATGGCAGGATGATCCGCCAACCTTGGTGACCCGGGACGAGGTTCAACCAGGTATGGCATGGAGAATAAAGATGCACTCATGCCATACTGTGGAGTGCATTACCTCATTTCCACTTTGCTTTGTGCTTTGCTTCACTTGTGTGTGGTTGTGTATGTTCGTTTGGTTGTTTTGGGGAATATGACCCTAGGAATATTTTTGCATTGAAAATAACTAGGGACAACAATCACATGAGATGATTAGATAAATTTTTGCTCGTGTTGCACCCCACTCAAAAATTGTGTGACTTTTCTTTTGGGGTTTTCTAACCATAGGTAAATATGTTTGATTAGTTTAAAGGTCCTTTTTGCATGATAGCTTTTTGAATCACAAAGGAGTCGAGCCCGCGTTTTTATGACGTTTTCTCTTTGTTACAGTAATGTGTCTACAGTGGCAACACAGGCGCACACCAGCCCGTATGCAAGGATCGCCGCACGGGGGGAACGGGGCTGGCCGAGTGGGACACCAAGACATGTTCGGCTGAGCAGCACGAAGTGGAGCAGAGGCTGGGACTAAAGAGCAACCACAAGTATCATCACCTCAACGCAAAGAGCTGTGCGGCACTGGCGGCAGCCGCGGTCCCGGGTCCGCTCAAAAGGTCTGACGAACCCATCAACGTCATCAGCGACCCTACAATTCCTGGTGGTTGCATTCTCCACACCGATCCCGGACCCATTTGGACTTGGTACAATCATCACCCTGGTAGGCCTTGTGGTGACTTTGTCAAAGTGTGCTACCCGGCGACGAGATCCAGCTTACCACTACCTTTCTTGTGACCATTTCTGCCTACGTGCAAACCAATGAAGGATTCTTTCTAAACAACTGGCTAGGTTGGGCATCAGCTAACTACCCACAAGACTAAGAGAGTTCGTCCTCTTCACCCACCAACCTAAGAGGGTTCTTTTCAGCACACTAGCCTACAACTCAACTCCACCCACCCAACCTTTAAGACAAAAACTGCTTTCTCTCTGGATGAGGCTTGGGCGTGGAGTTTAAGCCTTTGCCTTGTGCATGTCTACACCGAGCCCGCCTCTTCTAAGGTGAACGGCCACCTATAGTGCTGCATTTTTGCTAGTGTTTTTCTTTGGAGGCTATTAGCTTATTTACCTCTCCCCACCTCTCCTAATCACCAATAAACTTTCACAGTTTTCTACACTTCGAGGACTACCATGTGAGGAAATTGGATGTGGGTGATCAAAGCATAAAAACTATTTGCTCCTTGAGAAGAGGCCAAACAAAAGTCTCCACCATAGGCTAAAGGCTTTTCTCTCTTAACTTATTGAGGCAAACTGTGCTCTCGTTCAAGTCATGATGGGTGTAGGTGTGAGGAACAAAAAGAAGGTTAGTTGTCACTATCTGCACGAAATGTACGCTCACATACTTTGCGACACTACAAAACAAAGGTATCTACAAGCCTATATGCCCGATGCGTGCTGTTGGGAAGTGGGAAGTACACGCAAAACTCACAGCATAGCGATGCAAGATTCTATGTCTATTGTCCGTTTCGCACATGTACACTCACGGTGCTGCTTGTATGCCATTTAGGGTATCATTTCTTGTGCTGATCTCAGAAATCGATTCCGATCCCAAACTTCAACTCTCCTTTTGCAGTTGTGCTTCTACATTGATTCTGCCGCAATCATGATTGGCAGCATTTATTGTGACACTATTTTGGAATGATTTGTCGGTTGGCTCTGGTGGGTGCGTGGATGTGTCTATCTATTCGTTCCGTTAACCAGTGCATCGAGACATCCATTTTGAATGCCTTTCTTGGTGTCTATTTTGTTTGGTTATGCATTTTGTATTTCACTTTATAAGGTAAACGGACCAGTTAGTCCCCCCTGCCCTAATAGTCCCGAGTAGACGAATAGGTGCTTTTTTGCGAACCACTAGAAAAAGGTACGAGACATTTTGGTAGAAGATATAATAAGTTGTATGATACCATTGTGTTTAAAAGTAATTGTTGACCATGTCGTAGATTTTTTTGAGGTGGGGCTGATCGGGTCAAGAGGGATTAACTGGTCCGTTTACCTTAATGAGGAAATTTTACGGACAGATGGGGTTGCCATTCCGCTACTCCCAACTAAAAAGCTCTCCATGGTTTACACATGGGGCAAGAATTGAACAAGACAAACAGGTCCAGGCATTATTAAGGTCACAATGCACTCTCCCACAAACGTAGCAACGAAGAGACTAAACAATTCCCATGCATATAGTTTAGATAACTGTGGCATGGCTGTGATTGGGGTGTTTGTTGAAAATATGTGATTGTATCGTTGTTCTTTACGGCCATTCGTAGAGCAATATCTTGTATTGTTTGGGTGACGGATGCATGGTGTGCACCGTTCTAGACAATTACATGGCTTTCGCTCCGAAACAAACCCTCACGGAAAAGTTCCGGCGAGCAAAACATGCAACGAATGGGCAATCTATTAATTTGTTGTAATTTTAACGAAGCAGTCTATAGTCAAAGCCTCGCGGGGCACAGTTAGCAAAAAAGCTGGACATGCTGCCGTTCACTTTGAAAAGAGGCGTCCTAACGATTCACAAATACGGTCCTTGAAGATTAAATAGATGCATGGTGTCTATCAAGTTTAGGGTAACGTGTTACCGACTATCCACTAAGCCATGCTGTTTAGCAAGTTCAAGCGCGGAGGCCGATGTGAATGGTCTCCGAAGGTGCAACTCGAAGCGGTGGAGTGCAACAGCATCATGAATCACCGCATTTCTATCCACCTCATATTGTATATGTGTGTTATCACAGAGGTTATTACTAATTGCGCACTCAATTGCAGTGATCCGGTGATAGAAAGCAACAATACCAGCTCAAATCAAAGACAATGGAATTGTGTCGTTGACCTGTGGACCAAAAGATAACATATACAATGCACTCTTTCAAGTATTTAGGGTGAAATGGGGTGTACCCTGAGCACCAGCACCTCAAAGCGCAACAACAAAACAAATCAAATAAAGTACCCAAAAAATTTTGCATTGTGTAAAGATTGTGTGTCACTCCCTTGTACTTTCTTTGACGCAGCTTTGGCAGTTATTTTGTACTTGGCATAACACATGCCACCTCGCATCAAGATTTTCCAGATTTTTTAGGGTAATCCAAAAACGACTAATTTGCTCAGGAACTGGTCATTGGGTATTAAAGAATCAACAAAGCAGCATCATCTTTCTTTATGAATTGGTGAGAGTGACCTCACAATACAGGCCTCAAAAATACCCGGACGAGGTGGGTGGTAATTTACCCAGCAACGTACCCGTAATGTACCCAGCACCAGGAAAAATGGGGGGAAATGGCGGGGAATGGGGGGGAAATGAGGGGAGAATGGGGAGAAATGGGGGGAATGGGGTGTTATGGGGGGAGGTGGGGGCAAATGACAAAAAGTGCGGGGCTAGGGTGGACTGGTTTGGTTTCCCCCTTTCCCCCCATTTTCTCTCATTTTTCCTTGGGAACTTTCGCCAATGCACCCCTCCATGGCCTTGTGACCAATCAAAACCATGTTTTTGGACCTTTTCAGCCCCCAAATTCTCCATATTTCCATCGAGCAGCCAAAATTTCCTACGGTATTCTCCATTTTCCCCCATTTTTCTCCACGTTTCCCCATTTTCCCCCATTTTTCCTTGGGAGCTTTCACCAATGCACCCCCACCATAGCCTTGCTGCCAGTCAAAACCATGTTTTTTAGCCCCAAAATTCCCCATTTTTCCATCGAGCATCCAAAATTTCACACACATTTCCCCAATTCTCCCCATTTTTCCCAAATCAGCCCATTTCGGATGAGTGCGCGGTAACGTTCCGGAAACGGGTATTTCTGAGGCCTGATAATAAGATAAACATGTGCAGAGGCAGCTGGTAGTGTGGAAATATGCTTCATGTACAATTTCGTTGTAACCAACTAGTAACGCAAAAAAAGGCACCTAACTTAAACTCTCACCAGCCTACTCAACAGCTGTGCGCTTCATGTCCTTTGGTTGGGGGGAGAGGGGGACCCATCTTGGGGGGAGGGGGGGGGGGGGTTTGGAAAAACAGTGTGCCTTATCTCTGCGCTCTCTCTAGAACTTTTGCACAATAGTTTTTGAGTTGCATTTCAGGTTTTATTTCCGTGTACATCGTAATGGCACTCGACCACCAAACAGCTATATATGACCAAACCTCTACATGCACACATGTTCCTTAGCATAACCAGTGGCTTAGCTAATTCACAGCGCTTTCACGCACCATTGTCCATTTAGATCCATACAACAGCCACGCCGATACAAATACAAATTCACATGCCCAGACCACATGTTTGGAGACAAAAAGACAGAATGCAGGACAGTACGTCTTAGCACATGCAGCACTGTAGCCCACACCTTTGCAGCAAGCACACCGTTTGAGCACAATTGCAAGCTGGAAAACCCATAAACAAAAAAGAAATTTGGGGTGAAGGACAAATATACACAGGCCACCACAAAGCAGACACTGGGCTACATATGGGGAAAATGGACCCCTTTTTTACATTCTGGGCAGGCTTCATGGGCCAGAGATAATGGGTTAAAGGGATAGGAGGCAAAATAAATTACACACAGAAGAAGAAATGATGGATGGAGGCATATTGCATACACAGTGCCAACCGCCAACGTGTATCAGAAATGGTCAGAAGATGCGGTGATGTGGTTCAAAATGTGCTGTGATGAAGGGAAAAAGCTGTACCTAGAAAATTTTGTTCCAGTAGCAAATGGCAGATCATGTGCTAGTGCACTGCAGCGCTCCTCACCACTTAACGCCTGCAAATGCAGTTGGCAAATCATTTGTATGTACTCCAGAAGATCCAGTCCGAACGAAATGCATCAGGCATGGCTCAAAAGGGCTGAAAGCAACAAAGAATCCATCCATGAGGGACCCTAGTTGCAGATTGATATGATCTGAGCCCTCAAAAAAAACATCAACAGGTGCACAATACCACCAACCATTACCAAAAAGATGACATTCCGAGAGAAATCCAGTGGTGGACGACTAAGACACCTCTCAACACCTGTTCCCTGGATAACCACCTTGGTCCACAGACTTCGAGATTGAGGCACAGAGCAAAAAATTCTACGAGATTGGGTTGTGGCTGTTACAAGAAAAGTCGATGAAAAATGGGTTTTTGAGGCACAGACTGCCCTTTCGCCCACATCCCACACCATACGTCTGTTAGAACCAGGAGCTTCAACGGTGCAAACTGGGGCTACGACGTAAATTAGCAAAGAAAGAAGATAATTGCTGAGCACTTGGCGGGCGCCAAACGTTCCAGTAATCAAGTCCAGTAGTTTGCAGTGCTTCAATTGTGCGCATGCAAGACCCTTTTGGATTTATGATCAACCTTTCTCGGGTGCTGGGATTAGAAAACCAAGAAACACTAAGAGAAACTCGGTTCCTCCGAATCCAAATTGCGCCACGTTTCTTCCCTCTCCTCCGCACTCAAAAAAAAGGGGGGGGGGGGGGGGACATCATCCTATGCACCGTCGCACTGCACCTGCGCCGCGTACACGCCGCATGCGCTCTGCTCAGGACAGGGAGGCCCAGGGGCACTGGCAAAACCTCAACTCAGACGTCCGTGAGGACCCAAACAACACGTCCGAGACGCGTGCGTGCCTGGCGCACTTGTACTGGAAGGGAGCGCCGCTCGGTCACCTCCTGTACCGCCTCCCCCGCTCTGCATGCCCCATCCCTGTCCTCCCCTCCATTGGGTGAGGCAGCCCTCCCCCTCTCGCCCGCCCTTCCAGTCCGGGTGGCCACTGCATGCGCCTGCGGCCTCCATCCGGCGGTGAGATCTCTAAGGTTAGACGGTTCCGGTACACACCCACACCCGATGACACTGGCATTGACCCGGGACTACACACCGGTCGGAGGGGGGGGGCAGCTGCCCTGGCGGGAGTGTGGGCAGTTCGAACAGACTCGGCCTTGGGCGGCCTTTGTCTGTGTCCGATGCGCTCGGGCGCACCAACACTGCCCTGCCCCCTCCCTCCGTCGGCCCGGTACATGCGACCCAAACATGACATGCACATGCACAGGCCGCGCCTGCGCCGCGCGGCGCCGCGGCGGCAGCCGCGGCCTACAAAAGCGCGGGAGGACGGGGGGACTAGAAGCGCTTGTCGGCGGTGGGGAACGAGGGGGAGGGAAGGGGGTCGATCTTGTGGCGCCCCATCGCCGCGGGGGAGTACCCGGACTTGTCGGCGGCGGCCACGGGCGAGGGGGCGGCGGCCGTGCCCTGCAGGAACGACGACTTGTACGCCTCGATGTCCGTCTGCAGACGATGCGCAAGGGCGTGAGGGGCGCGCGCGCACACACACAACGCGCAAAGGAGTGAGGGGCGCGCGGGACACAATGCGCAAAGGAGTGATCGGCGCGCGCTCACACTGCGCCGCCCCCTGCGCGACGGGGCCACGGCCGCAGGGGGTCGCCCCACCCCCCCCCGGCCTCGGGAGCGGGCACTGCGCGGTCGGCCGGCGGTACAAAGGGCCCGAGGAATTGCCAAAAATAACCGCGGATTTCCGCACAGATCGTGTCAGTTCGGTACGTGGGGCTGGGGGGCATGTGCCGTTCTCGGCCGCGGGGCACTGTAGACCGTCCGCATGCGGTTTGGCGACACGCCTCCTCTCGACGGGGGGCCCAAGCGGCTCGGGCCATGTCATGCCACAGGGCGCGGGTTGTTGCCCCCCCCCCCCCCCCGAGGGATGTATTAAAAAGGATTAGGGCCCGAAATGCTCGAGTTTTCGCAGTCCAGAAAATTCCTCCGAAAATGCCTCCGGTCGCGCAACCGGATCAGCCGAGCACTCCGGGCCCGTACTTCCTTTTTGGGGTGGAAAAGGACGGAGTTCCAACTTTTTTCTGGGCCTAGAGCCCAAAGTCGAGAAGAAAGAAAAGTGGACCTTCGTCTTTTCTACAATAAGATGGGGGGAGGGGGGGGAGGGGGGGGCAGGGGGCCCTCCCCCCAGGGTCCCCCTACGGTGCCCGCCGAAGGCGGGCCGAAAAATTGTGACGCTCAAATCCTCCATCGCGCGTGCACCATCCGCAGGAAAGAATGCAGCGCCGCGGTGATGGCGCTGGGATGGAGTGGCACTTGCGCACTGCAGATGTGGTGGTCCCTCCTCATGCGATGTTCCGACAGCAGAAGCCGCACTGGCAGGGCGTGCGCCAGCCCGTCTCAGTTGTGGGGCACCCATCATCAGAGGGGGAGGGGGGTGAGACCCAATTCGGTTGAGAAGAATTGGTTTGTAGAAAAACACACAACAGTGCAGCAAAATGCAAACCAGAGGCAATGCACTCCTCCGTATGGCAAAAGTGCATCTTTGTTCTCTATGCCATACCTCGTGGAACCTCAAAAGACTCAGTGAAAGGCGAACAGGGGGAGGGGGCGGGGGGTGGGTGCGAGATAAAGACGAGGACGAACAGGACGCGGCGGCACGACCTTCAAAGTAGTGGTCAGCCCATGCTTCTGAAGGGTCGCAATCAGTTCAGACATCAACGGGGCGATCATCTTGTGCTCCCGCTCCAACTCTTGGATGCGCCGCAGGTATTGGTCATTCTGCTCTTGCAGGACCTGAGGACGAGTGCAGAACGTGTGGGGCATGATGCCGCGGTGGGGGTTGTGAGGGTACGTTTGCCCGGCGCGCCCGGCATCCAAATGAATGCTCCGTCCATCGATCACAATGCTTCACCCCCAAACATCACCCCCTCCTCTAGCCCATGAACCCTAAGCACAAGCACATTGTATGACTGTTGGCAATCAAATAACTTCCCATTTTTTCGCCCAACAAATGGGACGATCACATGCACCCTCCCCTTGTAGGCCCCATCATGGCCACCCACCTCAAAATCAAAGAATCCCCCTCTTGTGCGTGACGGACCACTCAAGTGGCCACACCGAAGAGTGGGAGTCCTTAACCCCAACTCGAGGGGCCACACCAAAGCGTGGGAAAGCCTTGCGCTAACGTACTCTCTGTGGTGGTGCCCCCACGAGGCATGGCATGGAGAGGTCCGGCAGGGCCTCCCGCGCGGGGCGGCACACCTTCGTCTTGTAGTTGTCCAGGATGTCGCTCTCGATCTTCATCGTCGATACGGTGTTGTTGAGGTTCTTGATCTGGGTGCGGTAGCCCTCGACGTCGCCCTTCAGCATCTCGTTCTGCTCCGCCAGGATCTTGAAGTTGTAGTTCTCCGCGATGCTGCCCTCGAGTTTGACGATCGTGGCCTTGTACCCATCGATCTCGTTCTGAGACGACCAAAACGCACGCTCATGATCGCGGTGCATCAGGAGTGCAATGCGATGCCATCCTTCGTTCACCCGGACACTCACCACCATTGAGACCAGCTGCCAAGGGGATCGCAGGGTTGCCGCCACTTTTGCAGTGCCACGCCCTCTCAGCAGCTGCTGCCCTGCACCGCATGCTCAAGCCCTAGGCAGTACAAGAGCCATAGAACTTCCAGTGACATTGCCGTGGGCGCCTTTCTTGTTCTTTCTGGGCACCTGGCGTGACACTTGGGCTCTCGGACCAGACTTGCCGCTAGTGTCCGGGCACTGAGGCGCGATGGGAGGGGGCTGACAGATACTCAGTCAAACACCCAATGGGGGCGGGTCATAATGAGTGGAATGTCGTTGCAGCCCTGCATGGCATTGGGGTGCCTGCAGTGCCCAGATCCCTTTACCACACGGCGTGTTCTTTTCCTTCTGAACTCTCAAAGACAAAAAAAAACGCAAGACTGCCCCCGCACATGTGCGACACAAGGCACACACACCCTCATCCCACCAGAACCTCGGCCCTGGATGGCGTCCATTTGCCATCCGGAAGATGACAGCCCTTCGGATCAGACCATCCCCTTTCCTGATCGCAGACCCCCATACCTCACCAACCACACGTCCCAACAGCAGCTCGTGGGGCTGTAGGAAGGGGCTATCACCAAAAAGGAAAAGGCGGGCCACAATCTTTGCCGATGCCAGTGGGTGGCATGCCAGCCTCTGCGGACTCTACGTCCTCGTTTTGTGAAGCTGCACAACCCCCGGCCGCTGCGGCACGCACACACACACACACACACACACACACACACACACACACACACACACACACACACCCCTGTGCAGCCCAAAGGCGTTCCATGGGATTATTCAAGGGCCCTCGGAGGTCTCTGCTGCATATTTGTAACCGACAGTAACCGCCCCCGACCGCTTCGGCAACCTCCTCCAACCGCCTGCCTAACCGCCTCTGGGGCGGGCTCTGAGGTCCCTTCCCTTCTGCTGCATCCCTGCCGCCCCCCCCCCTGTTCTCCCAAGCGGAGTGGAATGTGCCGCTCCCGCCTGCCCGAGGAGTGCAGTGCATCTCCAAAAGCGCAGGCCCGCGGCGGTGCACACAGACCAGGGCGGCGGGCGGCTGCGGACGCCACCTTGCGCCTGGAAGGGCTTGACTGAGGGGGTCTCTAGGGCACAGAGCACAGAACGTCGCCGACAAGGGACCAAGCGACAGCTGCAGTGCAGCGGAAAGTTGCGGTGCTGGAGGGCACGCGGCATCCAATGGAACGAGGTCAGGGGGACGGTGGCTGGTGGCTGGGCGTAGGCTGGGCGGCCTGGAAAGGGGGGGGGGGGCTCCCCCCTACCAATGCATCCATCCGGGGGGGGGGGGTTACGACCTAATGAAGGGGGGCAAAGCGAAGGGTGGGGGGGGGAGGGGGACAGGGGCCGTGCTTCATTTCATTTCAGTGTAAGGATCCGCTCCTGAGAGTGAATGGGCAGCGTTCAGCGCAGATCTTGCGAATTATCAGCCGTGTTTTGTGCCTGGCAGTCTTGTGTCGTGGGCATTGGTCCGTTTGGAACCCACGGAACAGGGCGCAGCGCTGTACTGCAGTAGTGACCGACCAGGGTCGACGCGCCGGCCCTTTGCTGTACTCGTTGGCGGCCTGTTCCCGCACGGCGTCGTTTTGGGGTGTGCTGTGCATTACCGGTCATGCAAACCGGATGCCTCTGAGATGGCAGGCGTACCACCGGCCGGGAACACTGCACGGGGGGTCCTCCAAATAAGAGCACGCAAAACATAAGAACACGCGCGTGCTCTTACACGGGGGGGGGGGGGGTTACCCCCGGCTTGTGGACCCGTGCCTCATCGGTGGCACGGAACACAGTTTCGGCGCTTGACGCCGTGAGGCCGTGAGGCAGAGTCTGCGGCAGCCGGCGTCCCATCCATCATCGGGGCGCGCGTTGCTCATGGCACAGATCCCAGACCCAAAGCGTGCTCGCAGTGCGGGGGGGGGGGGGGGGGGTCAGCGAGCGTCAAAGGCTTTGATAACCCAACCACCAGCGCCTCACTTTGTCTGGCAAGCCCCCGCAATGCTTGTGGCTGAGCAGTGGCACGCACCCCCCTCCTCTTGCCCGGCACTTTGCAAACCCCATCCATTTGCCCCAACTTGAAGGGCTCATGCGGGTTGGGGTGTCCCTCCCTTGGACGAGCCTCACTGCAAGGAACGTGACCAAGATGGATGAAGGCACACACCTTCAACGAGGTGATCTCTGCCTTGAAGGCATTGGACCTCTCCCAGGACTCCTTGTCCTTGCGCAAGGCCTCGTCCTTCTGCCTGGCAATCTGAGAGCAGCGCAAAGCGAGCGGTGGGGCTGCGCCGGCGTTGGAGGTGCATGCGCACCGCTGGACTGTCAAATGACTGTTCGTTTGCCTCTCGCCAACACAGGGCAGCACCAACGGTCATCAATTTGCCCCTCGGGCTGCACACCGTGGCGGTCCCTTACTCCCCACATGACCAGCGTTTCAGATGCAGAAACGTGGAAACCCTTCCGCATAAAGTGATGAACCCAGTCCAGAAACAGCAACTCCAAAAGAAAGGGGGCAAGACACAAGACTTGTAGGCGCTCTGCAGCTCTAATCCTTGTCGGCACTCCCAAACCCTTGCTGATGCTCCACAACCTCAGAAGCTGAATAGGTGGAGCACAACAGAGGGTAGTTGAAACTGATCACGAGGAATTACATGAAAGGCACAGTATTGCGGCCAACGATTCTGAGAACAATGATTGTGCCTCTGGTGACTGATCGCGCTCAACCTCAAAAGGCAGTGTTTGGCTATGACCAGTCCTAAAAGTCGGCATGTACGGTATGGGATGGGATGGGATGGGGTGGGATGGTGTATCGTATGTTTTGTGGTGAGTTTCTGTGGCATCAGCGGCACTTGGTAATCTTGCTGCATTCTGGGCGTAGCATGGGGTTGCAGGGATGAGGCAGACCTCGGCTTGGCCTTCATTCGCCACCTTCTCCATCTTCACGCGACTCTCCTCCTCCGTCATCAGCTTGTGCGTCACACCGTCCATTTCCTCCTGGTGCCCCTTCTTCAAGCTCTCAATCGTCGATGAAAGATCGATCTCACGTGATTCTTTCTCACGAGTCTTGGCCTCCAACTCTGCGTAAGGATTCAGGATCCAGGCCGCAAACCCCCCCCCCCCACGCACACACGACTGCAAAGCCCTGGATCCCACGTGCAACCGAACGGCGAGGGAGCGAAGCACGTGAGGTCGAAGGGGCTGGCACTCTCGTCAGTACTGATGGACCTCCCAAACAAAGTCAATAGGCCATGGGAATGGGCGCTTTTCTGTGTGACCGGCGCAAGGGGACGTGCGTCAGGGACTGTCCGGCATCACAACCTCCTGCCCTAACCTCCCACTCCGTTGCTGTCCGTTGCCTACCGAAGACGCCTGAGGCATGCAGTACCGCCTGCCACGGGGCGATGACGGGCACAAGGGCTGGGGGCAACAACACCAACCAGGACCGGGGGGGGGGGGGGGCAGTGGGACATGGGACTCGGGAAAAGGGGGGGGGGGGCTCATGGAACGACTGGTGGATACCGTTGCCTAGACCCCTGCATCCATGCGTCACGCATACCTGCCCCTGGTGGCCTGCGGCAGACCAGGGGGTGTCTGCACCAGCACACACGCGTGCCACCACCACATGTCACGCCTGACGCGGTGATGGTGTTGATGCACTCAACCCGCATGCCTCCGGCCTGCTCCGGCGCCGCCGTCACATACAGATACCCACACTCGGTGACCGCGTCAGCCCCCCTCAGCAGCCTGCAGAGTGCCTCGCCTCGGGGAGGGGATATCAGATGACTGGTCCACACACAATTTGCGAATGCACAGCACACGCACGCACGCACGCACGCACGCACGCACGCACGCACGCACGCACGAACGCACGCACGCACGCACGCACGCACACACACACACACACACACACACACACACTTCGTGCGGGAAAACCAGTGGGGACCAAACGCGGGGCACAACGTCAGTGAAGACGAAAGCAGGCGAAGGCAAAGCACTGGTCACCGAGACAATTTCATCGGGCCATTAACAAAAAGGTAGGCAAGGTCCTTTCTGAGACAGGAGTGACGGTGTACAGGAGATTGTTCTCACAGTGCAAGTTGCGCTGATCACTACAGACCCTGCCCACTGCCCGGCCCTGTCTAGCCAATGATTGTATGATCTGTTGAAAACCGCAGCGCTACTTACATGCCTACTCTGGTGGTACTTAGCTGGAGACGGGTGTAACCACCCGCTCACACACACACAGACTCCAAGGGGGCCCGTCATGGTCAGTGAATCCGACGCATTTCGCTGTCGCTTTGTGGCGCACACCGTGGCGTGTCGTTGTGTTGGTATGCGTGCGTGGTGCTTTTATTGCTGTGGTGTGTGCTACCCTAGCGGTTGAATCGCTGGGCTCGTGCCGTGAAGGCGCCGGTTCGATTCCCGCTGTGCGCGTGGCTGCAATGCTGAAGAGAAGACTCGCTGCAGGAGCCCGGCTGCAGCGAATGCGCCCCCCTCGCCACGCTGCCGGGGTTCAAGACGCGCAAGCGGCGCGCGCTGCCGGAGGGGGCGGTGGTGTGTTTTTGTGGGGCGCGTGTAGGGGGTTTGGGGGGGTTGCCTGAAAAAACGAGGCGCACCGCCCGCTGCCGGTGCCCGTGGACTCGCTGGCCGCGTGTGCTGTTGTAGGGGGCGGTGGTGCGTTTACGACGATAGGAGGATTCGAACCTCCGCTATAGGCAGACAAGTCTATGTCGCTGACCGCTGGTCCACTCCAGGCCTCTTACATGTCTGTGGCACGAACATGCACATTCATGGGTTACACACACATTGTCTCCCAAGGGGGACAGTCATGGTTGCTGGGTTTAACTTTGGCGGCGTGGAGGTGGAGGATTTCCCAGTCTCCGCACCAGAAGCCTGTGGTTCCGTCTGGTGACAGGGATGGGTCCAGGTGCCAACTGCTGTAGCTGTCCCCCGCCCAGTGTGCGTGACGCCGCAGCCACGCGGCGCACAAGGTGAGGTGGCAGCAGTGTGGCATGGGGAGGAGGTGGCGAACCGTGTACAGGTAGCGGGTTGTGGCTGTATGGTCGTTGGGGCTGGTAGACAGGCCCCGCGTGACCGCCGAGTGTGCCGCCCTGGTGACCTGTGGCAGTGCATACCCGCTGAGAAGCGCTATCTGTAACCAAGCAGAGAGGGACAGCAGCTCCCCCGCCCACGTTGTGGCCCAAGGGCGTGCATTGCTCAAAGCGCCCGTCATGATACCCGGCAGGTAAGCAGGATAGGCGCTTGCAGGGGACAGGAGGGGGGGTGCACTCTTCAGACTCCAAGTTGATGAGAGCGCGCTGGGGTGTAGGTAAGCTAGTCCTTTACCCGTTTTCCCCCGAATCATGTCAAAGCCGAGGGCTGTGGTGGACGCTGAGTGGCAGTGATGTTTGCAGGGGTCCCCTGGCCCCGACATACACTCACAGAGCACATCCAGGTTCCATGCCTCGCCTAGCAGGTTACACACTGTAGAGACGATGGGGTGGGAGGCGGTGTCTGGGTAGGTGGTGGCAATCAGGATGTTGTCTCTAAATTGACATAGGGCGGTTATCCCCTGCGGGGACTCCCAGTAGGGGAACCCTGCCTCGGAAACAGTGAGGGAGCCCAGGCGGCGCAGGAGGTGGCGATTTGAATAAACCTGCCATAGGCTGTGCAGATCGGCTGCCTGGGCTGAAAAAGAACCGCCCATTGGAATGCAACCGTGGCGGCACCATAACCCTCCCACTGCTCTGATGAAGTTATTGCAGTGCATCTCAAACGTGATTGTGTCTGACATTTGGGCATGGGTGATGTACCAGAATTTCGTTGCCTTTGCACGTCCCGCTCTGTCGAGCATTTTGGAGTCTTTGTGAATGGACCACTCAATATCTGTCATGCGCCACTTGCGGCGTTTGGCGAGCCACTTGCTGGCTGCCGTCAGGTGGAATTCGATGTCCGTGGGGCATATATTATTGAATTGGTCCTTGCAATCCACCTCACTGATGAACCGGGCGTTTATGGTGTCTAACCAGTGGAACCATTGGCTTACTTCTGAGATGCTCTGAGCTAGAAAACAGCAGGGGACTTCTTGACACAGGAGTCGGAGGAAGGCTGTGTTGGCGCGTGCGGCGATGCGCAGCGATTTTTTGGGTAGCAGGGGTTGGGGGAGGGAGGTAATGCCGCGCCAGAGCCACTTACCCTTAGCCAGTGATTTGAATTTGCCCAGGAGATAGAGGAGGGGAAGCTGACCGGCTGTGTTGCGGTCCCAGCCTCTGGCGTCGAGCTCTACAGAGACGAAAGCCATGGCTTGGGGCAACGTTTTAGGGGACGGGGTGTAGCCTTCGCTCTTCAGGAACTGTTGGATGATGCCCCATACCCAGTGGCGGCAGAACGCCCATAGGACTCCCACCCCCTTGTCGACAATGCGGACATAGTGGGACTGACAGACCAACTTGGCAAATTTCCTGACTTGTGTAAGCTTGTGGCCCGTCTCTGGCCACAGGGAGTCTGGGAGCATCAGTTCGAGGAGTGGAAGACTTGCACCGATTTGATTTGCCATCTTTTTCAGGTCAGAGAGGAGTTGGGAGCGGACGGAGGAGCCTCTGAGGGGTAGGGGGTCGTTGGGTCGGGCATAGGTGTCTGAGGTAGGTACCCACAGTGGTGTGTACGCTATGTGTCCATCGATGACTGTGGAGACCCCCGGGAATTTTGGTGCTGTGAGACACTTGCATGGGGGCTGGTCGCCTAACTTATCGAATCGCCGAGCGTGTTGCTCAAAAACGCGGCGGACGTTTACAGGGCTACTGCGGACGACTCGTATGGCCTTAGCCAGGGCTTGTTTTTCCCATGCGGGGCTGGCAACAGAAGCAATCATTTTTCTGGTGACTCTGTGAATAGCACTTTTTTGAGAAGGCTGCAGATTCGGGACGATGATACTGCCTACCGAGTACAGTGGTACACTCATCTGCGAGGCCAGACTGTGAAGGTCCTGCTGCAGAAATTTAAGTCGTGGGAAATCCTTTATCTGTCGGGCCTCTTTCATACTGTGCAGCACTTGCAGGACTCGTTGGTTCAGCCATCCTCGTGGTCCCGACCCTTGCCCCTCGGTGCTAATGCCTGGCGCAACATCGTTGCAGGCCCATTTTTTGAACACAAACCACCAGTGTCGCTCCCTGACGCTGGCGTACCACTCGTCACTCATGAATTGCAGGGGGATGATCCCCCAGTGGGCACTGTCCGTTTGCAACATTAGTCGGTGGAGTGTAGAGCAATCTTGGAAACTCGACGCGTCTGTTTGGTGTTTCCGGAGGCGAACGATCAGTGCTTTGCTTGTGACGCCCACATACACAAGGTGGAGATATATATGGAATACTAAGTATACTGCGTACTGGGGGGGTGTTACATGAGTGTACCAGACGTGGACGTGACTCAACTTGCGAGCCATCCTGAGCGCTGCATGCGTGTTGTACGGAAGGTAGGATATCCTTAGTTGGTGGAGTGCTGCCCATCTACCTAGATTTTTATCCGACAGGGCTCGTGACATCTGGATACATAAAGCTCTGAGGACATTGGCGCTCTGAGGTGGGGGTTGGTGGACCAAGAGGCTCGATCCTTCATGCGACAACAACAGGTGCAGACGGTGTATTTGGATGCTGTCACACGCATCCAGGGCACTGGACGAGGTCATGAGGTGAATAGGCTGTGAAGTGCTGAACCAACCCACAGTGGACATTTGGGGGAAGTGGTATTGCACTGCTGGGACCTCAGATGCTGGGGCCCAAATCCACAGGTGTTGCAGGGGGTCAGGGAGGGGGGAGGGCAGAGGGAGTACGGGGCTGCATTCGTCCCAAGATGTTAGGACGTGGGGGGAGGAGGAGGAGTGTATCAGGCGTGTCGCTGGATTGTCCCATTGGATGTGACATGCTGTAAGCCACCCGTGTGGTGTGGACCATCCACTGACCGCGGACAGGGTGTGGCATACTCTGCGGAAAACCCACCCAGGCACCTTGGAACACTGTATATCTCTGAATGGTTGTGCCTGCAGGGGGGGCGGAGGCGAAGCATGTGCCCACTGTCCGGCTACGTTGTCGGTGTGTCGTTTGTCACATAAGGCACGCTCACTGCTTTGGGAGTCACAATGGGACAGGGCGTTGATACGGTTACGTGTGTTGCGGATCGGATCACCGGTGTGTGTCATATCCATCGGATAATATGTGTGGGTGTCCAGATGGGAGACGAACTCTGATGTTTGCTGGACTATGTAAGTGGCAAGACCCATTTTTTGCCGTATCCACTGGAGGGAGAGCATGGTGCTGACCAGACTGTCTACGGGGGGCCCCTCGCTGCATGTCTGCGGGGGTGAGGACGCCCGAAACAGAATATGATCTCCCCCCTCCCCTACCGATTTAAATTGGTGAATAGGCGCACTGGAACTCGGGATGTTGTCAGCACTGCAGAGATGCCACGCTTCTTCTCTGGGGACCACGCATCACGGGCCAGGGTCTCCACCGTGCTCTTCATTTCACCCTGGAGATGCTTCGACGACCACTGCTGCAACCTGGAGTCCATATGGGCTGTCCATTCGCTGAACAGCAGGTCAAGGGCGTCGTCTGACCACTGAGAGCTTTCTGTAGGTTTCAGCGCCAGCCACGGCGCACTCGGAGGTGAGACCCCACCAAACGCAGCTGCCCCTGCTTGCATACGGGAGGCTGGCGTGGCGAACACTGAAGACGAGGAGCTTGCACCCCCGGCGCCAGACGGAGTGTGGGCACGCTTTGCCGCTCTTTCCTTCGCCGTTTGCCCTGGGCTACCGATCTCCTGTGACTCTGAAGCCATGCGTGGTGCGCCCGTGAGCCGAGCCGTTGACATTGGTGTGTCGTCGTCAGCTGGTTTGAAACCCGCATGTTCCATTCTCATGACATAGTCGTTGAACGAATCCGCTGGAAGAGATGCCGAGGCCTGTTGCTCAGTTGGGAGGAAACGCGTGTTGACGAATTCATCGAAGGTCGATGTTGCTACCGCTGTAGCTGCCTGTCGTTGCGTTGGGGTGAATTTTTCTTCCACGAATGCATCAAAGCTGGAACGGGCGACGAATTTATTGTTGGCCGAGGACTGCCAGGACTCCAAAACTGTCAAGCGGCCCTCTGTAGCTGACTTCCAGGTCATCAAACTGGACATCTGTCCCTCCAATGTGGACACTTTTCCTGACAAGGCATTGCAGTCTGTGACGGATTTTTGTAGGGCATCCACGCGATCCGTCAGACCCGCAATAGCTGTAGCATTTTCTTTTGCCTGGATTGGAGCTCGGCGCATGCAGGATTGATGGGAGTGGCCTTTAATGGAGCACCAGAGGCAGACATCCTGCAGATCGTCGGCATCGGAGGCGTCAGGCAGGATGATTGGGGGACCGGCGGCTGTGCAATCCATTG
This sequence comes from Eutreptiella sp. 'Long Island Sound 2002', assembly GCA_964036045.1. NCBI lineage: Eukaryota > Euglenozoa > Euglenophyceae > Eutreptiales > Eutreptiaceae > Eutreptiella > Eutreptiella sp. 'Long Island Sound 2002'. Next base: position 25,415,765 of record OZ038389.1, read on the forward strand.
TGGGGTGTTCCCCTTTGACTCCGCAGCGCAGGCACCACGAGATTGCTGATCGCTTGGGACCGGTGGGCCAGTAGGTGGTTGTGGGGTTGCGGGCCGTATGTTTGCCTGATTCTTATTTGGGGCATCCTTTTTTCCAGTGGTCTGGCGAACCACACAGGGTGCACTGGCGATCCTTCAGTCGCTGCGCGGCTACCGGACACTCATCTCCCCAATGGTTTGCATCGGCGCCATCGATCAGCTCACAAGTCCAGCACTTTGACCGTGGAGGGCCGCGGCCTCCTCGCTCCGAGCGATTGCCGGTGCTAGCTTCTGGACAGGCAGAGGCATGGTGCCCGCCTTTGTGACATCGGCGGCAGATAATAGGGGGGTCGGCCATGAGAGGGTCGGAGGATACAGACACGAGATTAGTAGAGTAGAGTAGACAAAGCACCGCCAAGCGTGGAGATGTCTTCAACAAAACGCAAACTGCCGAACGGACACTGGGGGGCGTGCCAACAGCAGACCACACACTTCGTGCGGGAAAACCAGTGGGGACCAAACGCGGGGCACAACGTCAGTGAAGACGAAAGCAGGCGAAGGCAAAGCACTGGTCACCGAGACAATTTCATCAGGCCATTAACAAAAAGGTAGGCAAGATCCTTTCTGAGACAGGAGTGACGGTGTACAGGAGATTGTTCTCACAGTGCAAGTTGCGCTGATCACTACAGACCCTGCCCACCGCCCGGCCCTATCTAGCCAATGATTGTATGATCTGTTGAAAACCGCAGCGCTACTTACATGCCTACTATGGTGGTACTTAGCTGGAGACGGGTGTAACCACCCGCACACACACACGAAGCAGCGCCAAGCGTGGAGATGGACACACACACACACACACACACACACACACACACACACACACACACACACACACACACACACACACACACACACACACACACACACACACACACACACACACACACACACACACACACACACACACACACACACACACACACACACACACACACACACACACACACACACACACACACACACACACACACACACACACACACACACACACACACACACACACACACACACACACACACACACACACACACACACACACACACACACACACACACACACACACACACACACACACACACACACACACACACACACACACACACACACACACACACACACACACACACACACACACACACACACACACACACACACACACACACACACACACACACACACACACACACACACACACACACACACACACACACACACACACACACACACACACACACACACACACACACACACACACACACACACACACACACACACACACCCACACACACACACACACACACACACACTTGTAGTATACCACACAGTACCGTATAAACAGCCAGTGTACACTTGGAGCATTGATATCAGAGCAGGCCTGAAATAAAAGGGCACCAAGCTTTGCCTCCCCCCCCCCCATGCCACACAGAGACCCCACCAGCGGTCCCTTTCGTGCAGGGGTTTGCGGGCCTTCTGGGTCAAAAACGCAAAACAGCCGCAGCACGTTTCCGGGGGCTCGGGGCGACCACCGTTACTTTCTCACAACCCTCGACATCCGACACCCCCCCCTCCCCCGGGTCACGCACCTTGTTGGGTCAAGTCCAGTTTGTTGCGGTAGTTCTCCTTCTCGGAGTTGAGCAGAATGGTGTTCTCCACGTACTCCTTGTCCTTCTTCTCATGCAGCGCATTCAATTGCACCACCTGCGGAGGGGGGGGGGGGGGGGGGCAGAGGGAGGAACGCCCGCCCGCCGGCGTGGCAGGGGCCGTGCCCTGGGAGGGCTGTCGACACACATCCCACACATCATCAATCAGTGAAGAGCGCCGAGGCGTTTGAGGCACGTATCGGGCAGTGAACTAGGGCCCCAAAACCTTCTCCAGCGCCGTCGGTGAGCACTGTCCGGGCAGGTGGGGGGCTGTAGAGCGCGTTGGGGGGGGGGGGGCATGGGGGGGGGGGCCTCCTCCGCACCCCCTCGTGACTGGGACAAGACACAAGGAGCAGTGGGGCGGCTGCACGTCCCCATGTACGTGTGCCAGCACCATTTTGTGTGGATCCCGTTGGCATGGAGTGCGTGTACATCCGAGTGTGCGGTGCACGTGCGGCAAGCAGCTCCAGGCGGTTCTGTGATGCCCATCACCTCCTCCAGCTCCGACAATTCACAACTGCCAACGACGTTCGGTTGCTGGGGAGGCGGTCTGTTCCGCTCAGGCCCCGAGCCACCGCCAACAACGTTCAGCAGCTGGACAGTGTCCAGCTCATGTCTTGGCCGTCTGGGGCAGGTCAGTGGGTGGCTGCCCCTCAGATTTGGCCCCCCCCTCCCCAACGCACACACACCCTCTACCACGGGCTGTGGGTGCCCCCACTGAGGGATGCATTAGAATGGCCGTACACCGCAGGAGAAGGGGGTCCGCCCCCCCTCCCCCCCCCTCCCCTTCCGGCGTGGGCACGAGGGTCCAGAGGGCGGGGGGGGGGGGGGGATTGGTGTTGTTTTTCGGGGGTTGGGGGCATTGGTGAACTCCCCGTGTCATACGGAGCGTTTTGCCTATACACAAATCCAGGGCTACCATCCCCCTTTCCCCTTCACTACCAGTGGGAGGACATGCGGGACATGCGGTGCATTTCCTTTCAACCCGCCCCCTGTTCGGGGCAAAAATTTTCCACTGTACGGGCCACTGTGCGGGGCGGACCTTTTTGGGTAAAAACCCTCAGCAGGGCACTGCCTGGTGACCCCAATCACCGAAATATGTTCAGACCCTATACCACCAGTAACCCACATATTACCACAGACCTGTCATACCCGAGTTGGTAAATGCATGTGCTCATAGCTGGAGAGTCCTGGTTCAATTCCCACCTCAGGCACTCTTTCCTGGCGCTTTTTCTGGCGCTTCTGGCGCTTTTTCTGGCGCTTTTTCAGCAGTACAGGTGCACATGACATGCATTGAACACAATCGCAAACAACAACAAAAAAGCTGGGTACTTTTCTGGCGCTTCTTCTGGCGCTTCTGGCGCTTTTGCTGGCGCTTTTTCTGGCGCTTCCGGCGCTTTTTCTGGCGCTTTTTCAGCAGTACAAGTGCACATGACATGCATTGAACACAATCACAAACAACAACAACAAAGCTGGGAACCACAAATCTTTGCATCCAGCCACTCGCTGGCTGGGTAGTGTACCCTGAGGCACAAAGTGCAACACTACACAAAGGCCCATTGTGGGATGCGGTGGTTGACATCCCCATTCACCATGGCCAAAAGGTATCCAATTTGCGTGTCATGAGACATGCCCCGGCGGTCAGCCGTCAGGAGCCCCTTCATAATACGGAATGACCCCTCAGCAGCGTTAGTAGCAGCAGTAGTAGTACTGGATGAAGTAGCGGACCGATTGGACGCTGACCCAAAAAAAGGGTTTGGGCGGGCTTGGCGGACACACAGTTCACAAATAACCCAATCTTCAGCACAATCAGAATGCTTCTGTCGAAGGGTACAACGATCCGACTCAGCCAAAGACAAAAAAGGAACAGTTTCAGCATTCTTGGAGTGGCATACATTACAGGGCATAGTCTGGTCAAGAGCATAGGGGAGGGCAGGAAAAAGAGACAAATGGGTGCCTAATATTGCCTATTTCTGTGCTATGGTTCTGAGAACCCAGTGTACGGGCCACTGTTCGGGGCTGTACGGGAAATACGGGATTCCCGTACGGGGGGGGGGACCTTTCCTCAGTCATGGGGGGGGGGGGTCTTACGTGCCGGGCCGCCACCCCCCCCCAGGGATGCATTAGAAGGGAAGAGAAAGCACCTCAGAGGCGGCCCCAGCAGCGGTTGGACAGGCGGTTGGAGGAGGTTGCCCAAGCGGTTGGGGGCGGTTACTGTCGGTTACAAATGCCATTGAAGCCGGCATTTGGCGTCAGGCGGACAGCGGCTGGGCATAGGCTGGGCGCCCTGGAGGAGGGGGGGTTGGCACAAGGCCTTGGTGGTTGGCTCTGTTAGCCTGTGGTGGCGCCTATTGGCCTCTCGCCTTTGAACCTTCTGCTATGACAAGCAGGCATCCGTACTACTGCGGGCATCCGCATCTGAAGGGGGGGGTACCTCCCCCCCCTTCCAATGCATCCCTGCCCCCCCCCCCCCCCACCCAAGGGACCGCCCCCAACCCCCAACCCACACCACCGGCGAGCGCTGAGGAACAACGCCCTGAGGCAGCGCCCGGAGACCTCTGTGGACCAGGGCACAGCATTCCCGAGTCCCCCCATCATGGCCTGTGCCATGCAGTGACCACCGGGGAGGACCCCAACGAGGGGGGGTCTGTCCACAGGCCTCCCCCCCCCCCAAACGCCGGCGAAGGAGCACGCGACCTGCCTTTGTAATGCCTCGATTTCGGTCGTCCTGCGGGTGATCTGTTCATAGACCTCCTTCTCTCTCTTCTCTGCCGCGGCCTGTGGTGCAGGAACGGGAACAGCGGCCGCACGGCCTGCGCATCGCCCTCGCCCCACACACGGACGCCTGCGCCACAGCCCCCAACCGCAAGAAACCGCTCCTCTGCACAACGTCCGCGGCCGCAGCATGTCCCCGGCTGAGAGTTATCTTCACAAATGAATTCTCTTTTCCCAAGTTCTCCGGCACCCGTTTTGCGACCCAAATATCTCAAAACGGGTGGCGTCAACCCCTTTTTTGTTCGGCCTGGGCATTGGGGGTGATATCCGGTGGACCGGCTTCATTTCCATCGGCGCTCCCCACGTCCGGGGGACCGCCCCTCCCGCACCGCCCCATGCGGCCCCACCGCCACAGAGCACCTCTTTGCCCCGTCTCCGTCCCCCTCCGCCACGAAGCGGACATTGGCCGTCCCTCGCTAAACTGCCAAAACCGTCCCGACGCGCCCATGCCCCGTCCCAATCCGGTAGACGCCCCGTGGGGCACCCGCGCACAAGTGCTCGGGATCGTAGGCACAGGGCCCGGGCCGCATGGCACACGGGGGCACATGCCTTTTCCTGAACGCTCTTGGTCTTGACCGCGTCAATCTCCGCGTTCGTGGCCAGCTGCTTCTCAAAGGCCACCCTCTCATTCTTCTTGGCCTCCTCCTGCAGCTGTTCGAACTTGGACCGCCAGCTGTCAACCTCCGCCTGGGGACGACCGGGGGGAGGGGAGGGGCAGGGATGTATTAGAAGGGGGGGGGAAGGGGGAAGGGGGTGTATTAGAAGGTGGGATCTGAAGGGGGTTTGGCTGGGACCCCCCCCCTCCTCCCAGGATCCCCCTGTGGTCCCCTCCAAAGGCGGGCCGAAAATTTTGAAGCGTAAATCCTCTTGGCACCAAAGGCGCCGAAGCCAAATCTTGGCTGTCAGCCTCAAACATTGGAACGGGAGGAGGCAGGGGGGGTCTAGGGGGGGGTACGCGTCGCAGGGCAGCATCACGACACGGCGGGGCCGTGGGCGGGAGGCGGCATGAGACCGGGATGTCAGCGGGGCAAACCCGGTGGCATGCCCCCGGGCACCATCACACCGGCACGGGGCGTGCGCATCCCCTCGCTCTACTACGGGATGGCCCGGATCCGCAGCCCTCGGCAGTGCCCAGGCCCCAGCTCATGCCACACCAAGGCGTTGTTGATAAGAGGGAGGGGGGGGGCTTTTGGCTCTGAGACCCACCCACCCCCCAAAAAATCTTGACCCAAAAGTTGGCTGAGGGAAAATCAAGTTTGACTACGCGACCCCCCCCCCCCCTGTGTGACATGCAGTCCGTCTGTGGTTTCTTTACAGGGCCCTGATGCAGTGTCCATTTCCTCCTGAAGGTCCGCCAAGCCGCTGTCTTGACCCCACCATTCCGGTTTCTCCATCGGCGGCGGGTGGTGGTGGTCAAGACATCAAGGATCCATATGGCATTAACCTTCGCTCAGCCCCCCGACCGGTGGTGTGGCACTCCCCCCCCCTTGTGCAGTAATTCCTGAGAAACAAAGCATGGCCACCCCCCAATCGCAAAACACGTTCCCATGCCCCAAGAATGTCATTGGGTTGCCTCTTGAGTGACGCCGAACCAGAGCCCCTCTGCACATTGGCCCCGGAGTCGGATGGCCGACCAGCGGGCGGGCCGGGCCCACAGTGCAACACAGCGCCCGGGGCCAAAAAACGAGCCACAGGGTCCCGCTGCCCCCAAAAGTGCCATTGGTGGTGGCGCGTGGTATCGTTCATGTGACCACATCGCTGTCGTGAGGCGTTCATGTGGCTGTTCATCAAAACGAATCGTGTAAAGAGGAGGACCATTGCCAGCGAAGACCTGCGGAGGTATGCTCCGTGTCTTTTCGCGGAGAACTCCTCCGAGTGGCTCTGGCCAGACATGCCACTAGCGTCTGGCAGGGCAACCGGTGCTCTGCAGCGATGGGCCCCGTACCAAAGGCCACTCAGTAATACCCGCCCCCCGCACCACCAGAACTCAGTAGGAACGTGCCGCGTCCGGCGCGTGGCTCAGTAGGACCCTGCTCCATCCGATCACGTCTGAGCCGGCAGACGCTAGCGGCACGTTTGGCTCTGACCATACCACAGCGTGTGTCTGGCATGTGCTCCGCGATGCACGTCCCGGGCCCGACGCACTCAGACGCTGCATGGCCATCGCCTCTACACCGTCTTCACAGAGAAATCCGGGCGTCACAGGGCCTTCAGCGGCAGGGTACACCCGTGGGGTTTGCTGCCGCAGTGTACGCACATCGGGGGGGGGGGGGGGGGGCTGTGTGACATTCCGTCGGGTTGCTGTTCCTTTACGGGGCCCTCGACAGTCACCCGTTCTTCCCTTCGCATGTTGCGTCGGGTCACTGCGTTCTGTCGGCCGCTGCGGCCGGTGCTCCTGCTGGTGTCGTTTCCGCGTTCGCGGAGCCCAATAGTTGGTGTGTTGGGGCCGTGCTGGATGTGGCGGGATGTGCCGTGTGCGCGTCACCGGCGCCCAATAGTTGGCGTATTGGGGGTCGTGCTGGTTGTTGTGGGGGTCGTTTGACGGCTTTCGCTGCCCACACACCTCCGCTCAGCGGTCGTCCACCAGCTGCCTCATCGCGTTTCCGTGTGCGTGAGGCAGACACCGTGCACTACCGGCCGGGAAGAGGGGGGGGGGAGTCCTGCAAGCCAAAAAGCCCAAAAGTTTGTGTACCCAAAACAGCCCAAATCAATATCTCCTTTTGTAGACTTTCGTGTTTTCCCACAATGAAATCCGGGTCCGGAGTGGGGGGGGGGGTGTTAGCCCCTCCCCAGCCCCCACCCGCGGAGGGGCTGAGTTGTTAAGCAAAACTCTGGGGGGGGGGGGGTGCACACCCTTAACTGTGTCATAAGCTCAAACGCCTCCTTCTCCGACTTCTCATGCGCCTCACTCAAGTGCTTGAATTTCAATTTGTGGGAGTCGATCTCCGAGGCACTGAACGTGTTCTTCTCGAAGAACTCCTTCTCCTGCAGCATCGGAAGCGGTGCATCTGCTCTCTCGGCCGAGAGAGGGCCTTTCGAGGGGGGGGGGGGGTGCTTTCTTGCAGCGGCCACGCAACTTCTGTGCGGGGTGCTCTGCGGTGGGCGTACCTCCGAGGGCAGCGATGCATTGGAAGAGGGGGGGAGGTACCCCCCCCCTCCAGGGCGCCCAGCCTATGCCCAGCCACTGTCCCCCTGACGCCAAGTGCCAGCCTCAATGGCATTTGTAACCGACAGCAACTGCCCCCAACCGCTTTGGCAACCTCCTCCAACCGCCTGTCCAACCGCCTCTGGGGCCACCTCTGACGTCCCTTCCCTTCTAATACATCCCTGGGGGAGGGGGGGGGCACCAACCCTCTCTCTCTCTCTCTCTCTCTCTCCCTCTCTCTCTCTCTCTCTCTGTATCGGTGCCACCTCTTACCCGCACGTTTACGGGGTCGGTCAGATGATGCGGCGATGTAAAATGGCACCTTCTGGGCTTTTTGCCCTTTTCTCTGCAGCTTTGAAGAATCCACTGCGCTGTTTCACGTCAGCGAAAGAGTCCAAACCATTCAGCGCAGCCTGGGGGTCCACAGTGGCCGGGGAGTTGCTCAGGCGAAGTGGGCCCGAGGTCCACACAACACACATTGCAAAGCTGCGGATTCCTCGCGCTGGATTCTCAGAATTGTGGGCCATCGCGGGAAACGATGTTTGTCAGCCCGGGCACAGTTCCCAAGCCTTTCCCAGGTTTTGAGCCGGCCTTGACTGGCCCCCATCCTGTGTTCAAAGGCATGGCCCCCACACCGTCAGGTGTGACGTCAATGTTTCCACTCTTTGAGAGCTGGGGACAGACAGTACACCCTCCCTTTGTCTTGTCAGGCCTGTTTAACCCCCCCCCCCCCCCCACCACCATCCCCACGCTGATCCGTTTAACCCACCCCCACACTGATCATTCAGCTGAAGTCACGGGTCAGCAAGGTACCTTCTTCTCCAGCTCATTGCTGTACTGTGCAGCGAGGGTCTTGAAGTGCTCAAGCTCGCTTTTCATGATCACATTCTTCTCAAAAGCATCTTTGTCACGCCTTTCAGATTCGGTCTGACAGAGATACAACTGTAATGGCAGCGCTGTTTTGGAGGGGTAAACAGGGCTCCTTGTAAAGGGGGGTAGCCCCCCCCCCCCCCCGAAATGGTGCTGAGGTTTTAGAGGCGCCAAAGAAATGTTTTCGCCTGAACGAATTGGTGCCAAAGGCATCGAAGAAATTTTTTGATTGGCCGAAGGCCCGGAAGAAAACTGGCCCAATCTTCTACGGGGGGGTGGGCCGGGTTGTGCCCCTCCCCCCCTCCCCAGCGGTGCCGAGTTGTCTAAAAGGAGCCCTGTGGATAAGCCTTGCCCCTCGTGAAGCACTGTGCCCAATGAGGACACATGAACATCAATCACTGAACCCCGGAACACAAGATCAATGAAGAGCGACTCGACACACCAACACACCAACACACCAACAGGCCACTAACTCGGGGGGTGGGTTACCCACCACATTCCTCTGAAAAGACGGCTAATTGAGCATCTGGTACAGACTTGCCACTAGCGTCTGCCAGCTCAGACATGATCGGATGGAGCAGGGTCCTACTGAGCCGCACACTAGACGCAACACGTTCCTACTGAGTTTCGGTGGTGCCGGGGGCGGGTATTACTGAGTGGTCTTTGATACGGGGCCCATCGCTGCGGAGAACCAGTTTCCCTGCCAGACGCTAGTGGCACGTCTGATCTGGTACTGACGAGAGATCCGACACTGCGTCCCCTTCACACTGCAGCAGCATGTTTATCACCGCTTCTGCTGTTCAGTGCTTGGAGGGTTCTTCGGCGGTTACCCCCCCCCCCTTGTCCAAGCCACAGGCAAAATTCCCACATCCGTACGGCCCCTACCCCGACTACAGCTTAGACAAGACCGTAATACCGACCCACGTCTGAGTGATCCTGCAAAAGAAACAACTGGGCGCCCGGGTTCAAAAAGAGAGGATTCCGCGGTGAGGTGGTGCAAGAAAGGGGTACCATGATGTAGAACCCTCCCCCCCAAATCAGACCGTGGGGGTTCAGGAGGGCAATGCACTGACACAACAGACGACTGATGTGGCCGCGCTACATTTGGTAAAGTAGGCCCCAAATCAATACGGTCCCTACGCACACTGCAGCCTGGGCAAGGTCGTAGCCTGGCCTTAGCACGACGGTGGCCGCCGCCCTCCAGAATCACTCTGGCAGTCTCAGCAGTACGATGGGCATCATCGCCGCGGAGCCGCGGCATCCATCGGTCCATGTGTCCAGCAAGGTCATAGTTTGGGCAGGGGAGGGCCCCCGGAGATGCTGAGTTGTTGACCAAACCTCGGAGCTCGGGAGCGGAACCTGCGCCTTGACCGCCACCACTTCCCCGTGAACCACGGCATGACCGACAAACTGACAATCCAGAGACATATAAACCCCCCCCCACCTATAGCCCTCCCGGGGGTTATGGTATTCTTGATGAATGCCCGAGCCAAAGGGGGGGGGGGTTATAGGTGGGGGAGTTATAGGTCGCCGTTTGTCCAATTTTGCGTTGGGCGCGAATCTGTTGTTTGTTCTGTGTTTCCAATTTCTGCTTATTTTCCCCTCATGGATACCAGCCTCCAGCAAAAAAGAAAAGGGTACAGCCCTCTTTGATGCAGATGTGGAAGAAGTAACTGGCAGCAAAGTATCCTGAAGTTGTGGCCCCCACGCTTTGCCGCTCCGTCTCTTTGCACAGCTCTGTCTTTGAAGTTGGGTGAGAAGGGGGGGGCTATAAGTCCCCGGATGACTGAAAACAACGGGGGGGGGGTTGCGGTGGGGGCTCAGCACACGTCAGCAGGAAGGTCCGGGCGGGCAAGGCATGTCTGCAGCCCGCCAGTCACGGGTAGCAGTAGCCGGGCCTTCAAGTCACCCCTTACGTATGGATGCGGGCGATGCACAGCGGGGCACAGGACCTGGGCCTGCAGGGCATCGGCCTTCGTCTGATCGAGCTCCTCGTTCAGGCGGTTGTTGGTGGCCGTCAAGTGGTCCACCCGCTGCTTCTGCATATCGATCTCCCTGGGGGGAGCAGCACCGTGTCCTCAACATCGATGCAGACCCATCCCTTGCACCTCCCAATTCTGTCAGGCTGTGAATACTGTGGAACTCTGTGCGCTGCCCCATCGCAGCAGCGGGTAGGCGCTCAAATTGGTGGCCACATCACTCAACACCCTTGCCTTCGGCCAGTCCACCTCGCAGAGAAGTGGTCTCAACACGGCACCGCAAAGCGGGCCCAGTGTTTTGCCTGCGTCTGTAAAACCGGGCTGGTATCGCCCCAAAGCAGCTTGTTGAGGGACTACAGGGGAGGGCCATGAGGCAACGGATACTGGGCTCGCATACGCCCCCGTGTCACAGGCGCATGGTCATCACCACTCAGTTCAATGTTTTGCCTTGCTGCACTGCAGCACTACAGGGGAGGGCGGGGGGGGGGGGGGGCTCCCCGTGGGTTGGTATGTACTCGGATTGTCACCAAATGCCGACCCAAGCCCGGCCCAATGCCTCGAGGGGTTGCCTCCAAATTGCAATTTGTCCGCCAACACATCCTGACCAGAACACCGCCAAACCCCCACCGGCGGGACCCACGGGAGTGGGGGGGGGGGTCGGGGGGGGCTAGTCAATGTGAGAGATGGATTTGAAAGAAGGTGACAAAACAGAACAAACACACACATAGACAATTGAGGCAATGCGCCCCACAGTCTGACATGAGTGCATCTTCGTTCTCTCAATCAGACGTGGCTGAACCTGGAACACCGACATGTCAGACAACACTGACTGACATACTCCAGTGCCCACAGTTGGGGGGGGGGGGGTGAGACCTAGACTGATTGATTGATAGAAGAGATGACAAGGAGGACAGTGGGAGGCGGTGGCAGCAGAAGTGCAAATGAGGCATGGCATTCCTCCACCTGCAAAGAGCGCAGCTTTGTTCTCCAAATGGACAGCCAAAGACAATACCCACAGGCCGGGGGGGGGGGGGGGCTGAGTGGGTGTATCAACGGAAAGGGCCCGGGACCCCCGCCATTGATCAGACAATCCACATCAATGCAAACAACTTTCCATAGATATTGGCCTCAAGTCACGCAAAATGCCCGCAACCAATGAACCAGATTTGCCGCCCTTTGCGCAACTGTGCCCTGGGAGAGGCGCAGGGGCACCACCAAACGGGCCGAATCGGTGCCGCATGGCCCCCCGTGGGTTTGCCTGTGCCCGTAGTGCCATCACATGATGGCCTAAGCTTGGTCCAGGGACGCCACGGATCGTCGCCGGTCGCCCCGACAGCTTTTCCATTCCGCAATCGTTTCAGCCCAACCCACGCCGGCCCGAGCGGCCCCAATGGGGGGGCGGATTGCGGTTGGCTGGGGATATACGACCCAGGACGGTCCGCACAGAGAAACACGCACTTGAACGGGACCGGGCTCCATGCCCCGGCACAAGAGCGAGCATCATCTTGTCACTGATGGTGCATGCCCAGCCAAGGCCCACGGCCTCCTCGGAGGAGGTCAACCACTTTTTAGCCAACCCACCGGGGTCAGGGATGAATATAATGGGTCCCCCCCCCCCCCCCCAAAGATGACGAAATGACGATTACGAAATGCCAGCCAACCAAAGTACAGTGCAGTCACAGCCCTGGGTCCCTCCTCTCTGAAACACAAGACGAAGCACTGGATGTAGGTCATTGCTGCAACCCAAACAACAGTGTTTTACACGTTCTTTTTGACGCATTTCATTGCGTTTCATTTCATGCTGCCAGAGGATGATACATGCAGCGGTGAGGCATACCTGCAAAGCAAAAAAGCAGTGGAAAATTGCAATTTTGTAATCGTCATTTCGTCATTTCAGGGGCCTCAGCCTCCCCCCCCACCAAAATAATTGTGGCAGTATTGTATTCATCCCCTGGGGGGGGGGGGGTCGGGGGTACCCAAATAAGACCCAGTCCCCCGCCATTGATTGGAGAGCATCCATGGAAGGAAAAAAAGTGTCACGGTGTCACGAAGCAGAGAGGAACAGAGCAGAACGCCCGGAGCAACCCTTGGAGACAAATCCACGAAAAGCCGACGTACCTCAAAAGCTGGTCATTGCGCAGGGTATTTTCTTTCACCATCTGATCGTGCTCGTCCTCAAATAGCAAAATTTTCTGGCTAGAATCCTCAAGCTTGGCCTCCAGCACCTCAATCTGAATGGCAGTGATGATGTTCATGGGGTTAGCATGTGATCATTTCGGGATGCTGTTTGCGTATTCCTGGGCAATGATTGCTGTTTGTACTTTGTGGTCCCACGGCATGTGCGTGGCAACATTCGACATCCTCCGTGTTGTGCGACTTCTCGCCATGTGGCGGGTCAGGCAAAGAAATGCACATGCATCAGACATGCACACTGCTTGAACCACGCATCACACGCGCGCCGCGCGCGCGCGCACGCACGCAACGCCAGGCAGCAAACATCGTACAAACGAGGCGCCAGATCGCACGTCCAAAATCCGATCAGGCCGATCAAACAGACGGAAGAGGAACGTGTCACCTGAATGGATGGATGCACACGCGCATGCCCTTCCAAAACCCACCCACCCACCCACACACACACTCTTGTAGTATACAATACAATACAATACAATACAAACAGCGAGAGTACACTTGAAGTATTTGCTAGAGCAATCTTCAGATCCTGCAGCGCAAACTGCAGCGCAGACCAGGACAAGACACCATCCGACGCAACCCACAGCAACACACAGACAGGACACATGCGGCCGTGACTCAGGGCTCACTGCAACCTGCGTTCAACCAATTCATCCCTCTCCATCAGCGAGCACCTTCGGTGTGACGTCTCACTGACATCGCTAACTTCTCGCAGGGGTAGGCCGCTGCACCAAGGGTCCAGTCGCTTAGTACACGCAGCACAGAGGTACAAGCAGTACTATGCAGCAGTACGCAGGACACCCGTAACACACCGTAACCGGTATGTTGCCCTCCAAGGTGCACACACACACACACACGCGGATGACGCAAAGCGACCAAAGCTCAGAACCAGCAAGAACAGGACAGGCACAGGCACTGGTCGTAAGTAGATTCTCGTCAGGCCGCAAACAGTCAAAGAAAAGACATGACCATCAGCGACTAGGCGCCTTTCTGCAGTACAGGGTGAGAGGAAGAGGCACATCCTGCACCCCATCTCGACCGTCTCCAGACACACACACACACACACACACACACACACACACACACACACACACACACACACACGTATGACGCGACAAACAGGCACTTTCAAAGACGCTGAGTGCTCCATTCTCGTCAGGCCATCCGACAGTCAGAAAGAAGCCATGACCATGGGCGGCTAGGCGCCTTTTGGCAGGCAGCAGTGCTTGGGAGCAGCACTGTCCACACACAAACACACCCACACACAAACACGAGGGTGCATTTGAAAGGCGCACCTTCTTCTTCAAGTCGAAGATCAGGTCCTGATTCCGCTTGGCTTCGTCCTTGGCCGTGTCCAACTGCATCATCGTTTGAGATGCAAGAGGAATGATGCACGCACGGCCAATGACAGCAGACCTTACGGGCTTGCGGTCTTTGGATGTTCCGGTGGGGGCAGAACATCCCCACCCCACGCGCCGCAGTTCCACCGGAGGTCGCTGCGCGCTATGCGCCGCACGTCCCCATGCCCCCCCTGTGTGACATTCCGTCGGGTTGTTGCTCCTTTACGGGGCCCTGGACGGTCACCCGTTCTTCCCTTCGCATGTTGCGTCGGGTCGCTGCGTTCTGTCGGCCGCTGCGGCCGGTGCTCTTGCTGGTGTCGTTTCTGCGTTCGCGGAGCCCAGTAGTTGGTGTGTTGGGACTGTGCTGAATGTGGCATGGTGTGCCGTTTGCGTGTCAGCGGCGCCCAATAATTGGCGTATTGAGGATGTGCTGGTTGTTGAGGGGTCGTTTGACTGCTTGACTGACCCCACACCCTCACGCGCGTGCCACACGTTGCAGGGACCATTGCTTTGCGGGCGATCCTCACCCAGTTTGCAGGGGATCCAGTCCATGGGACAATGGGGCCCTTGGCTATGGGGAACGGGGTGTGGTGGCCGGGGAGACCCTCCCCGAGCCTTGCTGCGGCGAATCCCCTGGAAAGGTGGTGCAAGTGCCTGCCCGGCCGAGTCCTACTTCTGGACGGGATGCGGCGAAAGACGAATGATAGCTGGTGGCGCAACGGGGGCGCCGGACTGTCGTGAACACCCCTGCTAACGTGGAACTTCTGAAGCTGGCGGCGCCTATTCCTCTCGCCACTCACCCCTGCCCTTTGCTTGAAGCCTTGCCCTCGGAAGGTGGCAGTGCCCATCAGCCTCTCACTAGTGCCCTTGCTCTCGCCGTCTGGCCTATCCTTACCGCCCCACTCCCTTCCTTTCCGATTGGATTGTGCCAACGGTCCCCGCTTCACTGCTCTGTGTCGGGCAGGTGGTGTGGGGGGGGGGGGGGGTTACAGGCCCCTCAGAGCGGAGCGGAACCTAAGATCCCAGGAACTGTGCCTCAACTGTTGGTGATGCCCATTTCAACAGTTGTAAGGAGCCATTGTTCGGTGCCCGATTGCAAAGGGAGTGATTTAGAACTTCTGGCCGATTCGGCTGGTCGATTGAGCCACTTGCGGACCCCCCCACTCCCCTCAAACTGTTTGGTTGGAACCCCCCGCCGCCCAGCAGTTGAAAGCGCAACTTCCCTGACGTCCAGAGGCCCTTCCCCTGTTTGACTGGATTGAATCGCCACCTGTGAATTCAGCAGTCCTAACATGATCGTGTTCTTCACGTCCTCCCGCTCTTTGTGCTCAATGTTGGCCTGCAGGTGAGATGCTTGCTGCTTGTACTTGTCCAGCTCTGGGAACAATGCCACGATGGATAGTGGTCAGGTAAATGGATGGATGGGACACGCAGCGAGCCAAAGAGAAGGGACAGAGAGCTGGCCGATACTGCGAGCGGATTGCAGCTCAACGTCGATCGTGCACAGAAAAAAATTGCCAGTTTCGGCTTTTCTGCACCTCAGTGTGGGACAGTGGCTGGTATCCTACGTTGCGGTGTTGCACCAGTCTTGACACTTGCCAGCGTTTCGCATCTTTTTGAGGACGTATCCGTGCGGTGCGCTTGTAACTCCAAGCTCTACACCCTCAGAAGCGTGAGCTGACGCACGTGCCTGTGTTTACGGGGCACGGACCTGTGTGCAGCAGCTTCATCAGAATCGTGTTCTCGGTGTCGTCCTTGTCCTTGTCACTTTTCCTTTGACTCAAAACTGGTATCAAACACGGAAGAATGAAGGGAGTTTTGCAGCCAGACAAACTGAGGGCAAAGGCACGAACTGGTGAGGCCAAGGCTCCTTGACAGCCAAGCCAAGGCCCTCCAAAAAACTTGGTTCCTTCGTGCGTCCCACCTCCTGTTAAGAAACATCGAACGTCGAGGAAAACATGCTTCTCTTTTCAAGGAGCGAATGCGGTCTGATTCGCACAGAAATCAATGCCAGGTCCTGGTAGTAGATCAAGGGCTTTTTAGACGTGATCACAACCAATACCACCTTGGCGATTGCAGGCACAGCAGGTTGAGACAGCTGAATTCGTGATGAGCCCTTCTTGTGGAAGAAACGCAAGCGGATAGCGACATCTACGACAGATACCCTTACCCCCCCCATAAATACGCTCCTGGAGGGTCTGTCGCAGCTGTGGTTGTAGCATGGTGGT
Organism: Eutreptiella sp. 'Long Island Sound 2002'; assembly: GCA_964036045.1. Classification (NCBI taxonomy): domain Eukaryota; phylum Euglenozoa; class Euglenophyceae; order Eutreptiales; family Eutreptiaceae; genus Eutreptiella; species Eutreptiella sp. 'Long Island Sound 2002'. The sequence continues at coordinate 25,432,010 of OZ038389.1, forward strand.
TAAGCAGATACAAGTACTCGCGTATCCGATGAGGAGGGCGCACCTGTTTTCAGATCTCCAATCTCAGCCCCCATGTTGTTTTGGATGGTTTCAATTTCCTTCTGCTTTCTCTCGTTTTCTTGCTTCATAACCTCCAGTTGTGTACGCAGGGTATCGAGTTCATGAGACATATCTTCAGTGTTGTTCAGGAACTCTTGCTCCTTCCGTTGCACCTAAAACGACGTGGAGAACGTAGACAACATATGCGTTTAGGTCTGTGATCCTGAAACTGGGGAATTCGGGTGCGCCTGGTGGGGATTGAATGCCGAACCAGTCAGCCCACTCGGGTGTTGGGAATGGGCAAACCTCTGTCTCGAATTGAGACAACTTCATTTGAGCAATTTCCAATTCGTTCACTAGTTGGGCGGCACGCTTGGTCTCACCCTCCAAATCTCCTTGTGCAGCAGTGAAGCTGCGATTCATTGCAAACACCTGAGTCCCAGCGAGGTCGCGCAACAGGGTGAAGTGGACTTCAGCGACTTCGAATTCTTCTACTGCTCCGCGAAGTGCAACTACAGGGTGAAGAGGAAAAGGCACACCTTTTCATTAAGGTCGTTAATTTCTCTGTCTTTCTCCTCCAACAGTTGCAACTGCTGAATCTCGCGCTCTCGTTCATGAAGCTTGCGTTCCTCAGCCTCTTTTACCCGACGCTCCTCCTCTTCCCTTTTACGTTGCTCCTCCTCCGCCTGCTTCCTTTTGGCTTCCTCCTCCTGCTTCTGCCTCAATGCCTCCTCTTCCTGTCTCTTTCTTTCCTCCTCTTCTTGTTTGGCTTTTTGTTGCTCTTCCTCAAGCCTCCTCCTGTTTGCCTCTTCCTGCTGTCTGGCAGCGTCATCGGCTTTATCTTTAGATTTCCCTTTTGGAGGCATTTTGAGACAGGAGAACGCAGTTCGGATTCAAAGGCAAATGAGTGCAGATGGGGTTCACAATATCACATGTATCTGGGCAACAGACACGTGGTGCCAACAGAAGGGGGAGGCTTAGACTTGGGCCACACAAAAAGCATACAATCATCCTCCTCGGGAGCCAGCCCAGAGTTGACAATTTCAATCAAATGCATCAAAGGGGTGATACCGAAGCATGCGAATGTGATCATGGAGAATATTAAACAGAAGTTCCTCGAATAGTGATGGAATTTTGAATCGTATTGGATATTTTCGAAACTTTAGAGCCCAGCAAATGCCGGTCCTAGGCCTAGTATGCTGGGGCGACCGGCGACAGGAAGTGGGGCTTCCATTGGTGGGTTGTGACTCGACTCGTTTGGTGTTGTGTTGCGTGTGTTGTTGGGATAATGAGTGAAGTATTAAAAGCATAAAAATAAGGTACCGGACAAACTTTGTAAACCCCTCAAAAGATCATATTGGGCTCAACAATGTAGAATTTTGACAGCTCAGGTCATAATTCACTTGTATTTGTGTCTTTGGATGAAGCAAATTATTAGGGACTGCCAGATGACGGTGCTTTGGATAGGGGGAAAAGATTATTCAAAAACTGTTTGCGATTCGGTCAACTACGCAGGCATTGGCCCCCGTAGGTAAACCGTACCCCGTCTCCCGCCGAGAAAGTACGAAGTACTTCGCAGTTGCTGCAAATCACAACGCGGTTGCGCGGGTGGCCAGGTGCTGCACATTGAGCGCCGATTTGTCTCATCATACATGGTGGTTTCTCTTACCGCTATCGGCCGGCTAGGCATGCGCGTCCTGCCGAAGATGCTCTACTTTTTACAGACAGGCAAACAAACGTATGAAGCAACGGTGATCAGATGTCAGCCAGGTTCTTAGTTGATGCTCGGGATGTGCATCCTCATACCAGTCCATATCTCGATCTTGAGAATGTGAGGTGAATCTTGAGCTTTTTTTTTAAATTTTCACTCTATCGTTTGGGTGGCTTTCCACTTGATGAGGGACGTTTGATACCTTTGTATTTCCTGCAAGCGGCTGATTTGCCCGCTGGGGTGTTTCCTTGGCAAGTTTAGTAGCCGAGGGGCCTGTTTTGAATGTGCACGGCACCTCTACGTCCGACTACAGATCCAGTGCCTACGGTGTTTGATCATGGATCCATAACAAGAACTAGTCGTTACTGGCAACTTAGCTGTGCAAGCTCAGGTGCTCACTCGTTTACCCCTTTCAGTGGCTCTGCTCTAACGGGCATCGGAAGCCTCAAGTGATGTGCATGCTGTGCATGACCCCAGTTGTTTACCCCCAACTCGCACTGAGACTGCACAGTAATTTCTGAGTCGTACATGGTGGGACGCTGTCACAGAACGCTGGGAAAGACCCGGGACGAGCATCTCCTGAAACGGAAATATCACCGCCAAAGCCACATGTGTCAATATTGGTGGTGATCCGAAGAGCCCAGGGGGCGGGGGGCTTGAAAAAGACCGCACACCTTTGGAACGATATTTGCCCGTTGGTATCTGGGAGTTGAAGGCTTGGTGCAGTTAAATGCATTTTCCGATCAACCCGTCTCTTGCTCGCTCTTGTGTCTAGGATGAAAGCGAGCAATTTGCAGCAGCACCCCGCACACCAATACCACGATTGCTCCCTATCCCTGTGGGGACCGCATGGAAATGCCCCCAGTGCGATGGTTGCTGACTTTGATCGCTCTCCATATGCACCTTGGCCATGGAGCCGAGTCGTGGGTCCAATCCTGTAAGGCTGTGCTGCACGATAGTGTCGCTGCACCCAACATGACTGCCCCCTGCATGGCCGGCTTCTATGCACACTACACTGCAGTGGGCAGGGTGCCCAATCACCTGCCTGCTGCCTGCGTAGCCCAAGCCTTCGTGTACCACCACCAGTTCTGCAACCCGTGCACGAGTATGAACACTGTGGGCATCCCGGGCTCTGGTCATCTGGTGCCCACCGGCCTTGGCTCCCGGTGGCATTTCATCACTCGCGAACTGGAACGCGCCATTGCTGAGGGCAAGCTTCTCCGCATCTGGGACCCCCTCGCCAGTGGGGCCGTGGGATGCCCGTACCTCCGCGCGGGCTTCTGCCGGTACGCCTCCGAGCGTTGCTTCTTCACCCCCGTCGACGGCTGCCCGCAGGTGCAGACGTGGGCCCACAAAGACAAGCCGCAGGCAATGGCATCGTGGGTCCCGGGCAAAACACTGAGGCGGGCCCAGCTCCCAGAGCCCGTGCAACGCATGACGGGGCTGTGGTTCTCGGGGCAGCTGTTCTACTACACCCTGCAGCCGCTGCCCATCGTCACCGAGTGGGCGTGGGACTTCTGGCGCCCCTCCTCCCCGATCCGAGTGTCTGTTCCCCCACGGCCCGAGTCCGCCAATGGGCCGCCGGCCTCTTACATCGCGATCCACGTGCGCTGGGGCGACAAGTGCTTCTGGAAGGTGCACGACCCCGCCACTGGCACGATCCAGCGGAAAGGCATGGGGCGTGAGGCGGAGTGCGTGGCCTTCTCAGAGTACATGAAGCACGCTGAGCAACTGCGGCGGCTGCACGATGTGAAGGACATCCTGCTGTCCACAGAGTCGCCGCTGGCCATCGAAGAGGTCTCACCACCATCCAGCCCATACCCCGTGCCCCCCTAAAGCTATGCCAGCCGGGAACTATGAATATGTCGCCCAAACAACAAGGCGCCGGAAAAATCCTCCCCTCGGAAGCCCACCTGCCCACGCAACAGGAGTTGTCCTGAATCACCCCTCATCAGCGCCCCGGCAGTATGCCCCCCCCCTCCCCCACAAGCATCGCCTTTCTGAGCGCCTAATTGTTCGGTCCTTTTCAGGCGCGCGCATTTCAGGCGCCTGACCCTTCCGCCCTCGTGTAGGTCTGGGTCACTGAGCCATGGCCTGTCGGTTGCCCCTCCTGCTGCGTCTCGTGCGAGTGCTCGCGCGCTTGACCGGGAACAAGCTGGTGCTACTGCCGCTTAGAAATCGCTGGCACCAAATTACCACAGAATTTGACGGTTCAGATTCGGGGCCTGGTGGGCGCAACACGTCAGCCCCAGCAGGACCCCCCGTGGCCACATGGACATCATTGTGGTGCCAAAGGGCCAAGGGAATGTGATGCGCTCTGCCATGGCTGATATACAGAGAGAGAGAGAGAGAGAGAGAGAGAGAGAGAGAGAGAGAGAGAGAGAGAGAGAGAGAGAGAGAGAGAGAGAGAGAGAGAGAGAGAGAGAGAGAGAGAGAGAGAGAGAGTCTGACATGGCGCGTGACAGCTTTGACGAGGCGTTGCAAATTCTTTGATCCAAGGGAAAGAGAGTCGGCACCCTGTGTGCATGTAGTGGCGGCTTGCCCGATCGCTCGTGCTTGCCGCACTAAACAAAACTCTAGCCACTCACTGAACAGCGCGTGGCATTCTCAGGGAGTGGTTGACAAGTTGACAAACATGCTGAAAGGGGACTCTTTCCAGGCATTTGTCTCCACAGTCCCCAACGCCACCAGCATTTTTCCCACTGGGGCACCCTGGGAAGGGCTGGAGGCCCTTGGCCGTGCACGGCCGGATCGTTCCAACGTCGTGGGCTATTGCAGTGCAACATCGGTCAGCGGCCCTTCCTCTCTCTCACGCGCGCGCGCTCGCTCTCGCTCTCTCTCTCTCTCTCTCTCTCTCTCTCTCTCTCTCGCTCGCTCGCTCCCCTCCCTCCCTCCCTCCCTCCCTCCCTCCCTCCCTCCCTCCCTCCCTCCCTCCCTCCCTCGCTCTCCCTCCCTCTCTCCCTCCCTCCCTCTCCCTCTCTCTCTCCCTCCCTCCCTCCCCCCCTCCCTCTCCCTGCCCACCCCTCCCGCCTCTCTATCTCGCCCGCTTGCTCTCAGTCAGAACGGAAGGCGGGGCGATGGGTCACGATGATGGTCGGTCTGTGATGGGTGGATCGGCCAAGGGTGTGGGGGGAACGCCCCCAGCACAGTGCAGTGGGGGCCAGGCTTGTGATGCATCGACCCGCAACCCGGGAAATACTGCGCACACAAACACCTGAACAGCGAAGGGGCGAGGTCCCGCTGATGAGAAGGTGGGGGGCAACAACGACGACGACGAGGGTCCAAAACCATCCCCGGAATCAAAGCGGTGACTGTGTCTGGAGCCCCGCAATCCACACAAACCACGGGCGAGGGGGCCAGGCGTCCCCCGGCCATGAATGTGTGCCCCGAGGTCCGCGGGGCGACGCGGAGCCTTTCTGCCGTTGCCCTCGTCGCATGTTCAGGCACAGTGCCCTCCTCAGCCCACTTCAGAGTGCGATTGGGGAAGCGATGATTCATGTAGCCGTTAGAGCACGTCCCTCCAGGCCGCCCTCTTTGTCTGATGCTTTTGCCTGCGCACACCAGGTCACCCAACATCGATATCCCAACTGGACCTTCCACTTCACCAACGTCACGCGCGTCACCACAAGTCTGCAAACAGCCATCAGGAGAAAGGCGGTCCCTGACGGACAAATGCCACGGGACTCCATCACCAATTTCTGGATTGGAGTCCAGGCCAACTTCTTGATCTGCACCCCGTCCAGCAATTGGTGCCGGGCGCTCTACCGCTACATGATTGGGCTGAACGGGGCAGTGCCAACCGCGAGATTTCTGGACCGCTGGCGCCATGACACCTTCTTTCCGTACGATGATGACCCCAAGAAGGAAAATATGGCAGATCTCGCGGCCAAAGAGAAGCTTGTCAAGGATCCTTAGCGGCCTTACTGACCTTTCGTCCTGCAGTGCGCTGCTGTGCAGATTCTGCGAACGGCCCCTCCCCCCTCGCAAGCACTCACACTCACCCTCGCACAAGCATGCATTCCCTCCTTTCCTCCCTCCCTCCCTGACTCTCTGCTTCACAACACTTACTCACTCTCTCTCTCTCTCTCTCTCTCTCTCTCTCTCTCTCTCGCTCACATTCAGTCACACCCGCACAGTGCACACACGCGCGCGCGCGCACGCCGATGTTACGCAAAATTTGTCGAGGGAGGTGAGGGCTGGGAGCACCCTCTGGAGGGTCACAGGGTGCTTAGGAGTATCCTTTTGAAAGCCAGCAGGCGGCGGTGGTGGTTGCCAGCGCCACACTCCAAGGCTAAGCCCATGTACGTGTGGGCGGCCTCCCAAATCTTCGACCACAACTCATTAGCCCTCTTCAAATTGCGCCAACCATCCCCAGCGTTCACCTGCACCGATGCCCCGGCCTGCAAGGACCTGACCCTCACTTACCCTCTCTGACCTTTAGAAAGTTGCACCAACCTCTGCCAGCCCTCCTGCACAGTCAGCAGCCCGTCGCTCACTACCATCGGCCCTAACCCCCAAGCGCTCACCAACTGCCACCGATCCGCACGAGCACTCAGTATCCGTCACCAGCCCTCACCAACCCCCGACAAACCTTGCACCTGCGACACCCTTCAACAGCCACCCCTGCCCTGCGGGTTTGGGAGCCGGTTTCCTCCAAAATGCTGTTGGCAAGATTCTGCACCGATGGCCTTTGGAAAGCGCGAAAAGCCCCTCTGATTCTCTGTGGACGGCCATTTGAAGGCATTCGGACCAGGATTTGATATGTTTGCGTCCCATATGCGAAAGTGCCCACGGGGACGTGTGCGTCGAACTGCACATAGTTTGTGAGGTAGCAGCTGTACATTGAAGAGGTTGTGGCGGGATCCACCGTTTTCGAAGGGAATTTTCACCAAGAGGGTCGGGTGAGGAATACTTGATTGCTGTGAAAGTGGAGGAATGGGCAGACGCAGGCGTGGCATGGATCACTTTCCAAGTCCAAGTCCATGGATCGAATTCCGGACCGAGAGACGCATTGGTCGATCCCTAAAGATCCCCCTGTGGATTCCACGGAGCACAATTTTAGTCTCAGAGTGATCAACTGAGCGCACCCTCAAGCAGAGCTACCGTTGACAAGGACGCGTGCCTCAGGGCCGTGGGCATTCCCAATCTCAGCGACTGTGGGGTCCCGGCTCTACATCGCTGCTGAGGACCTGGACCACGACGCCGAGCTCAACAGGGATGTTTAGGTGGTCGTGCAAGTGCCGACAAAGGCACAGGGGTCGGCGGCCAATCCACCCGCCCGAATAACCCACTTTTTGGAAGCAGCCCTGTTACTCTCGCGTTATACCGTATTTCGGACTTTGTTCACCAGAAACGTTTCTTTCACGTCTTCTCGCATGCCCGTCAAACATGAATTGTAGCGGCCAAACGCAAATATGAACTAGGGTAGGGTTAGTGGTATCACTTCTAACCCGGCGCCTGCCCATTGGCCCTTGTCCTGTTCGTCCTGTGCCAACACTGTTCACATGACTTCGGATCGCATTGTTACGCGCAATGACTGGCGTTTGGGTCAGGGCTGCCCTGCAGTATTGGAGGCGCACAAAAGGGAGTCTAAAGGCCTTATATGGTAGAGAGTTGGCCCAAAAGTCCTCGGTGCCGAAGGCCCCGCACAAATTGTTCCTTTGGCCACATGCTCGCAGTGGAACGGTCAGGTTTGGGTCCTTGCGCATGGTTGCCCCTGTGGAGGGGGGTGCGCCACAAAGGCTGAAGGAGTATGCCCGTATTCGGTCCCTCGCATACTCTCTACTCCCCCTGGGATCATACAACTGGCATTGGCAACACAGTTGATCATGGTTATTCTTGGTTTCTGCTATCGCGGTCTGGAGCTTTTGACGAACGCAACTCCATCAATCCCAGGGACCATGACAAATGGCTACTAGTGCCCCTGGTGGTTCGCCTTATTCATGGGTCTGCTATCAACCTTACGCTGGTGTGGAATCATGGACATGCATGCTTCCATCAACCCCATTTCCCGTCAAGGGCACTGAAATATTAGCAACCCCCCCCCCCTCCCCGAACTGCATATTTACTTAGCCTTTATGCCCCCTGACTGCAGCTCCTACACCCTGGCGGACTCACTCAGGCCTACATGACGTACATTTTACGGTGGCAGTTTTTTGGAGGTCGGTAATTTGGGAAATTTATCTACCTACTTTCTTGAAGGACAAAAATTGAAAACTACACAATTCGCCGTAATTATCCACAAAATTTGCCTTTTTTTTCTATAAAAAAACAGTAAGTCCCTAAAGGAGTATTGTGTCTATATTCTTTTCAGAGAAGCCATTGTTTGGGGGGTTGCATGGATTGCATTCTTCACAGTTTCTTTTCTGCTTTTTTTTATGTTGACACCTTGACACTGTTGATTCCCATTGGCCATTGGTGGACAAACAGCCTCTGATGTTTATTTGGAATGCGAAGCTTCGCTATCCCAAGTAACTAAAACACGGTGCATGCCTCAACTTGCCTCTACCTTGAAATCACATCTGAAACTAGGTAATTTGGCCATTTTGACCCAGCTTTGACATTGGACATTCAACAATTCACCTAATTACGTTGATATTTGCACTGAACAACACCCAGCTATCCGTGAGCTGGGGTCTTTTTCAACATGGTATTGGCCGTGATGTGAGGCTTCACAACCAAAAAAGTGAAATAGGTTAATTTACCAATAAAATTCATTTTGTATTCGAGGCTGTTCAATCCTTAACGGTCATGTTACATTTATCTATTATTTCCAACCGTACTAATCGAAAAGGTATGTGATCCACCCGTAAAATAAGCATTTGGAAACATAAAATAATATGGTTCAAGTACCAAAATTTTTTGCGGCAAACTTTTAGGTTGCTTTAATGAAAGTTTGGACTGCTTTCGGCCGCTTACGAAACATTACCTAGGATGTTGGACGGTGGTTACACTCTGAAACACTGCACTCACCATCAATATGATGCCCGAGCCATGAACCTAAAAAACACCAATAACACCATGTGCCGGGAGTGAGAGCTAGCCTGAGTAGGACAAAGGGCACCAAATATCAAGCGGGTGCTCAATTTGTCGTGGCCATGGGAACCATGAAAAGCGACCCATTCAAGTGGGAACTATCGTGTGCGGCTAGGTGTTGCCAATGGGGTATCATGAACTTTTTATCGAAAAGCGAAAGATTGGGTACCTCCGAGAGCCCTAAAAAAGAAACAAATGATGAAAGTAACACCGAATAGTTTGTAAATAGCTGGGATGTCTATATCATGCGAAACAAGACCATGAAATACACCATGATCCATGGTGTACGTACTTCTTGGCAAATAGACAATTCAATGTCCCATATCGAATATACCACACTTCATAGATGGTGCATGCTGTGCAACATTGCAGCTAGTATCGAAAAACTGAGCATGCATACCATGTTTGTTACACAAATGGTGATGTTCACAACGTGCGTGGAAATTGGGAGTGATATTCCGCTTTCATTGGGTTTGTTTCAAATTTTAGGTTGCCCAATCTTGTATAGGTTTTGCGTCCAATTGGATTAAAGCATGGTACGTTTCTCAAAGCTTGAAATGGTTTACCTTTTTCGGAAAGAGAACAGAAGATTGAAAAAAAACCTATCCTCGAGGGATTTATAAACGAAAATGCCCGAAAACTAAAAGGTCATCTTTTTTTCGAAAGAAGCAACTTCTTAAAACTTGTTACCCCCAAAACCTGTACCATGCCCTAATTTGTGTCGACTCACCGTTGGTGCACTCTGTGTTGTAGTTGCAACCGTTTCCAAATTATTGTTCCTCTAAAAATTGGTTGTTTTCGTTTTGCGTGTGCTATGCTATGCAAGTCTGCAGCTTTTGTGTTCTATGTTCGTGACAATTGTCCCAAAAGCCTAGGCTGAACAAGAACCTCTTTGGGCATAAGCAAAGGGCTCTTGGGCATAAGCAAAGGGGTCCTCGGCATAAGCAAAGGGCTCTTGGGCATAAGCAAAGGGCTCTTGGTCATAAGCAAAGGGGTCCTGGGCATAAGCAAAGGGCTCTTGGGCAGAAGCAAAGGGCTCTTGGGCATAAACAAAGGGCTCTTGGGCATAAGCAAAGGGCTCTTGGGCATAAGCAATGGTTTTTTTTTTGCGCATTTCTTCTGCAGTGCATTGTGCCACCCACGTGCCTGTGCTGCAGTGTTTGCTCGCCATAGTGATCAACTCCTGAGAACCCTGCATTCAACACTTCCGTTTCTGCATTATATGCTCCTTTTTTGCAGCTTTCGCTGTCTGCCCAGTCAGTTCCAACGTTCAGATTCCTTGCTCAAACTTTGTTTAGAGGCACTATTCGGTGCACGGAGCTGAGGGGCATTGCCTTGTAAAGGTTCTTTTCAAGCACTACTCAGTGGGTGCACAATTTTACCCATAATTTCATGCTCAAGTTTTGCTCGTTTCAAATATCTTCAGATGGCGGTCAACATGGACGGACCAAGGTGCACACAGAGAGGGATGCTGGTTCTGTATTTGTTTGGCATGTCCAAAAATCCACGGCATTTCAGCCCTTCTCCACAAGGAAGGCGTCTTGTGCATCATTTGCACAGTGGCATGTCCCGACGCCATCAAGTGGGTTACATCATCTTCACGTAATGTAGTGTGTACTACAACAGCACGTTTTGCAAGTGCTCAGCCATCTGCTCCGGTCTTGTTGGCATTCTTTACCGTTCTTTGCTTTGTGCCTTTTTTTGCAGGGTTCGCTCAGAATTGTGGATGATTCGTCTGGTGGGGTGCCCCTAGGAACTACATTTCTGCCTCCCCTTCCCACCCCTGGCTTTGTGTTCTTTTAGTTTTAGATTTTTAGATTGTCTGGCCATCTAAAAAAAAAGATTCTGCTTTTTTTGACGTTTTTAAACATGCGAATGACTTTTTTTTTTTAGATTTTGGGTTTTGTTGGAATCTTATTTTTTAGTAGAGAATCTTTTTTTTGAGATGCGAAATCTTTTCTTTTAGATGTTTTTGCTCATTTTATAGCTGTTTTTGCTCATTTTTTAGCTGTTTTGACTTAAATTTTAGCACTATTCTTAAATTCTATTGCCTTCGGCAGTGCACCTTGAAGAGAGGTTGACAGTCAGCCAATCAGTCCCTGGGCCAGGCCAGCAGTCAGTCAAACAGAAACACACAGTTTGGGTTTTTTTGTCAGTGGCAGATGCGGCCCCAAGCAGTGGGGAGACCATTCGCCTTAGACCAGGCAGTGGCCGAATGGTAATGCAGCTGACTAGAGTCTTTTTGGTCGGTGGTTCGAACCCCGGTCGGGTGAATTAAGTGCCGCCGCCGCGCTAAAAGTCCGCCGACCAGAATTTGAACTGCCGACAGAAAACTTGACGTCGGCTGCGTTACCGTTGGATCAGCAGTTGTGTGTTAGCGATGTGCTTCCCCACTGCTTGGAGCCTTCTGAGCAAAAACTTTTGACCCCCCCCCCCCACCCCCCCCTCAAAAAAGTGTTATCCAGTTTTAGGGGATAGAGGCCTCGGGATCAAAAAGTCCATTGGGGGATGGTCTTATTGGGCAAAATAATGATTTTACAAAGGGTTGGACATCCAATATCATGCCTTGGGGTATGCTACGCGAATGACCCCAAAAAAGGGGGGGTATACGACGCCCGCGCTTGCGCTTGATCTAACAACCTCTCTTCGAGGTGATTTTAGCGCATCTAAAAAAAATTTCATCTGACTGCAAAGCAAAAAACAAACACCACAATCACAACGTTTGCATTTCACACCTGCGTTTTGCGTTACGCATCTATTTGCAAACAACTTGGATGAATACATTTGTGTTTCCTTGCTCCTGTGCTCTTGTGAACAGACACTCAAATGGCGGATGGCAAAACTATCAAAGAATAACTTGACAACACCACAATTGTACCCACAATACTGGTCCTACTTGGAGAGGACCACTCTCGGTCTTATTTCAACACCTGTGCCATATCCAATGGTTGATGGAGGCTTGACAAATGCACTAGCTGACTTGCTTCTCATTGACATTTCAATGCTCCATGGTTTGAAATTGGCATGTCTGGAAACATTGGTGGCATTTCTCGATCCATGCGGGGCATCCTTGAAATTGTGTGCCTCATTTGAGATACTTCTAGCATTGCAAAGGGGGGGCAAACCAGGATAGAGCAGGATGGATAGACCAGGAGCAGGACACCAGCTGAAACCCTGAAATGAGACTCGAAATCAGAATGCTGTTTCAGTTTCCAAAGGATAGCACAACGGCATATGCTTGCAACAATAACGAACATTGAAAACATCATGTCAAGCAAAGTTGCTTGCTGGCTCCTGTGGCACCTGCATGGCCTTTACACTCATTGCACAGTCATTCACCGATTGTGCACGTGGGTGTCGCAACCCAACTGCACCATGAGGATTAATGTGGGTGACTGGAGAGCACGACCTTTTCGTCATGCATGGGAAGGGTACAAAGTAGTGCAGTGCAGGCCAGCAGAAGGAATCGAAGAGCCTGCCACAAGGTGCAAGAGTACTTGGTGTGCCACCAGGCTGGGGGTAGGGCGGCACTGTGTACTGGGTTTCACGAGAGCCATGGTCTTGTCATCACAACTCAGATAAAATCGTGATCACGTGACGTGACCATTGGCTTAGCCAGGGCACATGAAGCCAAGCTGTGCATTCATGGCAAAATAGTAGGCCTCAGTAGGAAAAGGCCCCTGACAGAGTGGTGGGATGACCACATTCGCGAGTGTGGCGGCGGTTTTGGCCACCAACACAATGAGGAGTGAATCGCTGGCTGGACACCAAATCAACCTTACTAGGCATGACAATTCACCCCAGACCAGCTGGGGTTGCGATGTCCAAGTAAGAAAAAAATATAGATCTGGCTGTTACGTATTGTCGTTGTTGTTGCTGAGATATCCAAATGCAATTTCTCAAGTAACATTTTTTGCCTTTTTACCTTTTTACCTTTTTTCTACGAACCATTGTTAAACCGTCAATTTACTTGTTTCTGCATTATCTTAAGTTGCAGGAGGTGAGGTAGGGATTTACCAAACGTGGCCCCCCAGCAAAAAGCATGCACAAACTGTCCACTGTCTTGGATTGGTTTCGAAAGACGCCACTGCGCGTAGTATCAGGAGCTGCGACGACAATGTGAACTAGGGAAAAGACTGCAGGTTGGGAAGGCTAAGGAGCAATCTCAGCGGCCAATTGGCGGACGCGATAGACACCGGTCGACACGGGCGACTTCTCGTTCCATTGTTCAATCATGTCAGCTGGCGTCACCCCGGACCAATCCGACCAATAAGGCTTCGTGTACCCAGCGTCTTGTGCATAGACGTACGCCTTCTCATTCAAAATGGTGCATTGAAGTTTGACCATCTTAATGTGCGATCCAAGTTGCAGAATAGACATGATCCAGGACGATGATTCCTCAAGCACAAACGGACGGGAGGGGACTCGCCCACCACTAATCCAAGCTCCAGCCATTTCAGACCCTGAATCGCTCAGAGTTACTTTCTCACAGGAAGTTGCCACCCCAATTTCTGTTCCAGGAGCGGAGGCGGAAATGTATTGGTCAATCAGAACGTGCACCACATCTAAAAAGAAAAGGCGCACAGAAAAAGTATACAGATGCAGCCGCGAGCATAAGGCCGCTGTTATGCCCCAGCACAATCAGCTATCAGCACATCTCAAGACTGGCTATGGGGAAAGGAAAAACTCATTGAACGCGGGGTCACACGATCCCTTCGCTACCTTCCACCCCAAAAGGGGCTCTCTTAACTGAGCCAAATTGTGAGCAAAAAAGCAAAAGAACAGGCACCCATCACCCCTCATGAACCATTCAAAAGATGGGTGTGATGTCTCCTCTCATCGGTCAACTACCTGGGGTTTACCTACTTTTCCAAGTCTCACTTTCCTGCGGAGTTAGACTGCAATGTATTGCCTTTGGTACCCTTCGGTTGATCAATGATGATGCATAGGGACCTTTGTAGGCTATTTCTAGGCCACACACACCCTGCAATGTCCTGTTGGCACCAAAGATGCGTGCAATGGGCATGTGCGAGGGTTAGGGTTATTGGGGTTGAACGGCGGGTCAGAAAGGTGTCCAAAATGGTTTTTCCTAGACCGTTTGGGATGCTCGAACAAGTGGTTATAGCCCCCCTTTAGCAATTGGCTACCTGTGTTAGCCCTTCTAGAATTTCAAAAAGCCTTGAAAATGGGCCTTTTTGGGACCAAAACAACATTTAAAGAGTTAAAGGGGCTTAAACGGGGGCAAAATCTGCCATTTTTGAATTGTTTTGGGGGTGTAGGATGTTCCTGGAGGGGCAGGTATGCATTGCCACTGTTCTAAATAGTAAATAAATATGTTTGGGCACTGTCTAGCAGCTTTTTCCTGCCACTAATGCCCTCAATGACCCGTTATGGGGTCCAAAATGGCGCTTTGGAAAATGACGACTTTTGCAACCTTTTTCAAGGATCACCTTCTTTTGCGGCGCTGGACTCCCATGTCTTGCCTTGGGCCCCCTTGTGGTGATGAATGATGTTGACTGGGGACACTTATAGGCCCCGTTGGCACCAAGCAGCAGTGCACAGGCACCTGCTAGGGTTAGGGCCACTGGGTTTCACCTGTGGGTAAAAAAGTTGTCAAAAAACTTTCTTCAAAGCTTTTCTTAGGCCACTTGGGATGCTCAAAAAAGTCATTTTACTCCTTTGTCAGCCTTTGGTGACCCATTAAAGCCCCCGAACGCATTCAAAATGAAAACAATGCGGACAAACATGGGCGGTTCGTTGATCGTGGGCAATATTCTTGGCTCCACCAGCTCAGCGCCAATGTTGAGTGTTGATCAGAAATCACCAGTAGTCTTGTGTGCTCGCACCCTGGGGAGCACCGTGTGTGGTGTCATCTTAAATGCACCCCACAGACATGCATGCATCACACAGATAATTGCGGCAGGCTACCACGGACAAAAAGCATGGATTGTGGGCTGTGTCATTCCAAAAGAATCACTCAACCACGGGGCCCCCCTTTCCACTGCCCCCACACTGTTGGGGGGGCTCACCAGGGTTTAGCTTAACCACGGAGAGGGGAGGCGGGGGGTTAATTCAGGGACCCACCCACCCAGAATTTTGGCATACCCACAGACCGACAAATGTCCCCCCCCCCGGGGGGGGGTCTGACACCCACCCACCCACCCACCCACCCACGTACCCAACTATGGGCGTGGGGCAGACACAGCAACTGTGGGGTTTTAGCGTTGCCCCCTTCGCATTTGACACAAATGACAATGCATCCTAGCCCCTTTATGGGCGTGGGCATACACACGTGATATGCAATGACATGTAAACACACCATAAATAAACATGTTACACGGAACCTGCAACAGAAGAAAGAAAGAAGTGGCACTGGCTCGATAGACCCAAGGGCCCCCACCAAGTCCCACCCCACCCCCGGGGGGGGGGGGGGGTTGGACACCCACCCACCCTGAAATTCTGCCAGACCCCCCCCCCGTGGGGTAGGACGGACACTAAGCAAAAGCCCGGGGCTCAGGCGACCCCGTCCCCTCAACACGACCTGTTCAGCTCCCATGATTTGTCACCCCCTGCCCTTGCAAGGCCCATGGCAACAGCAATAAGCCCTGGAGCGGTGTCTTGTTCACAGGTGGCATTGTGACATAAACACAGTAGCGTGTAAGTGCTGCCCTGGGTCGTGGAAGGTGCCGGAGGGCTCAGGGCCGGCAAGACCAGTGGGGCAGGCACGCGAGGAGTCGACCTGAACGCTGCTGTTGGGGGCAGAACCGGATACGCGGACACCAACGGAGGCGAGAGCAGCAACAACGGAAGCAAGATCCATGCTGATTGTTATCCGGCAAAAAATCCCAGTCTATGAAGAAAATTGATGCGGATTATCCTAAGTACATCTGAGTGTCCATATCTGTCTGAAAAGATTTATATAAATCCGATTGTGAAAAAATATTTGGCTGATTTGGCTTCGGGCGCGCATCAGCGGCAATTGGCGATTCCAGGTAAATGATCGGAACGCGACGGATTTACGATGAATGGACCGCGGAATCAGATCCGGCACATCAGAAATATATAGGTCTGATCCTGAGACTGAGCTGCGGGGCGGCGATTCCGCCGAAGCAGAGAAAATGACCAAAATGTAGCCAATCTGGGGCAGATCTGTGAAAATCTGAGCAGATGGGGGTTAGCCGCACTTACACTCCCCCTCCAAAAACACACTGGGGTGTGTCGCTACGTCAACGAAGAACGTAGTGCGGGTAAGTCCCAGAAAA
This sequence comes from Eutreptiella sp. 'Long Island Sound 2002', assembly GCA_964036045.1. NCBI lineage: Eukaryota > Euglenozoa > Euglenophyceae > Eutreptiales > Eutreptiaceae > Eutreptiella > Eutreptiella sp. 'Long Island Sound 2002'. The sequence goes on from OZ038389.1 coordinate 25,448,057, forward strand.
AAATAGAAATGTAGCCTCGATGGGGCGAAATCTGCTTGATCTGACCTGATTTGGACTGAATTGGCACTAAATCAGGATGGATGAACCTGAAATGAGACAGAATGAGGAGTGACGAACAGTCCTCCGTGCAGTAAAACATTAGGTTACGGGCTAAAAAGCATGTAAACGTATCGAGAATCGATACCAAACCATGCCCTGGTTGAGAATGAGGTAGATTATTGGTGGATTGAGTGGGAGAATCAAGAAATGGAGTGACATCTCAGCGCTCTGGCACAGTTTAGCTGTCGCGGGCACGCTACGGTGTCCTCCACGTACTCTACATCGTGTTATTCCCGCTTTTCTCGTTCTAAAAAGTGCAGCATGTGCTTCAGATTTGGCGCATCTGGTGGATGATCACAAAATTCAGCAAGATTGAGAATCAATTGGAGCAGAGATGAAGGAGATGAAACAATCACAGAGAGGGAAAACAAATACAAATGTAGTCTGCAGGTCCTAAGTGAACAGAAAAACATCAGCGTCAACGAAGTTAGGCAAAGCCGTAAACAGATCTTCGAGGAATGAGAGGAGATGACAAGGAAATCAACCTAAACTGTCCTAAAATGAGGCAAATTCCCTCAGATGAAAGTGAAATGAAGCGGAATGTCTAGAACTGAAACTACTAACACCTTCGTTTAGACTAGAGTTAATATATATTGTTGTTTATTCAGCTCAATTGTGCTTTCCGGCACGTTGGTTCGCGAGCATCCAACAGATTCCATCAAAATGTGGATCATGTGATGATGCATCATGATGGGACATGATGACCCTGGATCCTTGGCATGTAACGCGCCGAAGGTTCGCTGAAGGCGCTTTACTGACAGTATATAACTGAGAGACACCGAATGGTCCTTTATTTACAGTGGCGGCGGTGTCAATCGACTTGGACAAGGCCCATCTTTCGATTGAGTCCCACAAGACACTTGGATTCACCATTTTCGACAGTTTCAGGTCGGATTGAGCTCACATTGGCGTGTGCCAAAAATACACCGAAGCTTACGGACCTCAAAGGTTGCTGTAAGAAGTCCCTAGAGCTCCTATGTGAAGGTTGTCTGAACAATGGACGTCGGGGTTTTGCACTGTTGCGCAGAATGATGAACAAACCTGAGAAATTCAAGGTAAATTCAAGGAATCTGGATCTGAATCTGGACTTTGGCTTCAGCATCACGGCAAATGAAGGTAAGATCTGAGTTCCTGGCGTCGCATCTAGTGCCGCCAGTACTACAGGGGGTGCCTGTAGGGGTGAATATCCCTGGCCAGGGTTTTTACTATGTACATTTGCTTCCATCTGCACGAGTAGCCAATTTCCAAAGATGCACAGACCAACAGAGACAAGATTACCCCGAATCTGCCTGAATTAAGCCTGAGTTTGGTTTTTTCTGTACACGGCAGCACACTCCGTGGCTTTCGGCAGCGTATCTACGCCTTGTCTGCCGAACGGAGACCAAAGAAAAGTTGATTGACGTCAAATTATCAAACATTCGCAGTTCTCCACATCATGTCGTAATCTGAAAGAATGAACAGTGGCTTGAGCAGAATGTGGTTTTTTTCAAGTCGTCAGAACACTCACATTGGAATAAGTGGTCGACGGGGCGAGGCTGGAGCTTTTGTAGGAGTTGGACATGCAAGGGTTTCGAACCTACACCCTTGAGCCCTAGCGACGAGTGCCATGACGCCCTGGACTAGACGACTGTTACCCAGATTATGGCGTCAGCGACTCAAGTCACGACGGATCTCCCTCAATTCGGCCAAGCACGAATACATGTGACCACCAACCTGTCTGGTGGGGCCCTCGTACGGCTTGGGCGCTGTAGATCAGCGGCCGAACTCGAAGCTTGGTCCTCATTTGGCTCCTGGGCTGGCCTGACCGCAGGAGGGGGGATCGACGGATCAGCCCTGGAATGTGGCTGCTGAGGGCCGTAAAAGGCTGGATCTCGATTCACCACAGGTCTTTTTCCGTCGCTCTCCACCTGTCTGTCTGGTTTCGACAGACAGTCTGTCAGGAGTACGCCAATTTCGGGGTGCTTCTTGAGGAAGTCGATGAACCCCTTGGTGTACCCATGGGCTGGTTCCCAGTTGTTGTGACTGGAATCAAAGCCCCTCCACTCACATAGAAATTCCCATTCGCCCTTTTCGTCACGTCTTGCTTCTAAAATCCTCTTGAGTTCGTACTTCCCCCCTTCGATGACCCGATCGGACAAAAATTTCGAAGTCCAAAAAAGGGGTTTAACCCGATCCTTGGGGGAGGGGATCTCTCTCTTGAGGCGATCGCCCGAAACTTCAATTTCCCTGCTGACATCCACACGAATCCTCCACCTGTTCTCACCTAGACGCGCTGTAACAGCGAATGGCCCCTCCCACAAGGGAAGAAGCTTATCATCTCCGCCCAGGGTGGTTTCGGATTTTCGAAGCCAAACTCGATCATCGACTTCAAAATTGTGGGGGTTTTTTCGGCCTTGATTCTGGACCCAAAGCCAGTCAGCTTGATGCTTATCGATTCATTTCGACACAGTTTTTTCTGCTCGTTGGATTTCGTCCAAGAACAACGAAGCATCTTTACAAGGGCGAGGATTATTCAACGGCATGTTCCACCAACACTTCTTTCGTCCAAAGACAATTTCATTTGGAGAAAGGCCATGATACAAAGGCGTGTTGTGGTAACGGCGAAGCATGGCGAAAAGAATCTCAAGCCAATGGAAGTCCTTCTCACTGGCGAGTTCCTTGCGAAGCATATTTATAAGTGAGCGGCCGGCTCTTTCGCCTGGCAGCGCTCGATGTGAGTGGATTTCACATCTGAGGTGGTGGATTCCAAGGCGAGCACATAATTCCTTCCACCATTCGGAGGTGTACTCTTTGCCTGAGTCCGTAACCACCTCGGATGGGACGTCCCAACCTCCCATCCAGGTCTGCGCGCACCATTTGGCGGCAGCCTTGCCAGTCATTGACTCGATGTTGCAAGGCAACACCTGAATGTAGCCAGAATGACGGCATTGTATAAGGAGCACTCCATTGACCTTTTTGTTGGTCCAATGGCACTCTTCGTCGTCGAGTTCACCGAGATAGAAGAAATCACTGGTGACTCTGTTAAAGAGGCGCTCCGGAATAGGATGTGGCCTCAGATGGCCGTGCTTCTTCGCGCTGGGTGGCGTCGCGACAGCACATTGGGCACATCCGGCGGCTACTTTCATACAATGAGTATATAGCCTTCAGCCAAACAACCTATGTTTAATCATCGACCATAATCTACGGCCATGTGCGTGGGGGGACTCCCATTTGTGCCACCAGTTTAACACTCGGGGAGCCAGGGCGTCTGGTACGCACAATTTACCCTCCATCCACAGCTTCCCCCCATCCAACGAATATTCAGAAAAAATTCCATCTTTATGAGCATCTTTGGATTTGAGATTCTCAAAGACCTCTTTAAACATGGAATCATGCAGATAATCATTCGTCCAGTCACGGATGATAAGGGAATCTTTCGGCAGGGGTGGAGTTTTGGCCGGATCTCGACGCTTAATGCCCTGAATCAACCGAAATCCACTTACACGTCGGGTGTAGTCAAACCGTTTCACACTCCCTGAGGAGGGATCGGTGACTTTCTCCACGACTTTCAGTGATTTGGTGACGATCTCATGGGCATGCGCCGGATCTGAGAAGGCCGTGATGTCGTGACACGGTAATGCATGCTGTTTAACAGCGCATTGCATGCATTCACGTCGAATGAGCTTTTTTTCTTCCTGATCCCACTCGATTACGACGTGGCGGTCCTGCTCCGTACCATGGATGTTGGTACTTTGCAGCCCCTCTGAAGCGGGGTAAGCCCATCGGCTCAGAGCATCCGCTACCGTGTTGTGTTTTCCAGGCAAATACGACACATGGAGGTCAAACAGACTGAGAAATTCATGCCATCTGGCCCGTCGACCAGCTGGGCTCGCGACAGTATCAATGTGTTCGGTGGCCCAATACTCCAGAGATCGATGATCCGTTAGGACCTCGACTCGATTGGTGCCAACCCACGATTGATACTTTTTCAAAGCGCAGATTATGGCGTAGGTTTCTTGCTCACGCGGTGACCATTGCATCTGGCGTGGAGCTAGCTTCCGCGACCAAAATGCAAGAGGGTAATGATCACCTGTGGCTTCATCAACCTGTTCAAGGACAGCTCCGATCGCGTACCTAGAAGCGTCGGTTCTTATGTAGAAGGGTCGGTCGAATTTCGGCACATGCAACGTGGCGACTTCGCAGAGGGCCGCCTTCAAGTGATGGAAGGCCTCCTCGCACTCGTCAGTCCACTTGACACGAACCTTTGAACCTGCCTTGCCCGCATCTCTCCCTACCTTCAATAATTCAGTGAGGGGGGCAGCAAATTTGGCATAATTCGGCACAAAAGTGTGGTAAAAATTGCAACAACCCAGGAATCCTCTCAATTCCGTGATCGTCTCAGGGCGCTTCCACTTCTGAATAGCGACGAGCTTCCCTGGACTGGGTCGTCGGGTGCCATTCTCAAGGAGAGAACCACAAAATTCGACTGATTTTAAAAATAGTTTTCCCTTCTTTGGCCCACAAATCAGCTGATTGGCATCAAGAATGTCCAAAACCTGGTTCAGCTGCTTTTCATGTAGGGCCACCAGCTCAGCTTCGGTCAGTCCCTCCCCCTCTGTCGCGATGATTATGTCATCTATGTACACACTCACGAAGGCACGAAGCTCAGGATGAGCTGTAAAAAGCACATCCTCTATCATTCTTTGAAAAAACGAAGGGGCGTTCTTCAGGCCCACGGGCATGACCGTCCACTGGACTGGGCCACATGGTGTGCACATACAGGTGAGAGGTCTGCTGTCCTTCCTCAACGGCATTTGGTGAAAGCCGTGACGGAGATCCAGCACAGAAAACAAACGACCTCTTGCCCTCTTGGCGATTTCCTCCTCAATGAGGGGCAGGGGGTGTGAATCCGCCTTGGTTTCGGCGTTGAGGTTGCGAAAATCAACAACCATTCGCCAACCATCAATAGTGTTCTGGTCTGCAGGCGGCGGCTTCGGGACTGTGAAGGGTGAACAGCACCACTCGCTGGTCATACAACCCTCAAGCCAACCAAATTCCCTGAGATTTCTCTCGATTATTTTTCTGAGTATCTCATGTTTGTGTCCATGGTTCTCATAAGGACGCTGTTTCTTCGCCTTGTAACCTTCACGAAGCTCGATGAAGGCTTCACCGAACTGCCCACGGACAGGGGGGTCTTTGATCAACTTCCCCGAAAGGGTTGTGTCCTTCCGTTCCTCAAAAATCTTGTCTCTTTTCTTGGAACACAACTCAGTGTCCACCTGATCGCCAGGAATTACTGTCGAAAAAACTTTGGCAATTTCTTCGGCCTTGGCAGGAAGAATCTTCTTACAGATGTCCCTAAAAAGGTCCGTATCAACTGCCTCTTGAAGATAGGTGGGTCGAGTGTCGACATTCCAGAGATTCTCTTCGTGATCCAGCTCCTCGAAAGGATCTATGAAAGCTTCCACACGGGGTTTTTCATAAAAAACTCTGAGTTTACGGCGCGATTTAAAATTTTTCTTCGCCCGTGCACTGAAGATTCTTTTCGATGTAGATCGTATTGGGGAAGAGGGAGACGAGGCGGATCCATTTGACGTTGGATCACCTTGGGCATCTGACGGACAAAAATCAGAAAAAATAGATTCATCATCAGTACCACGCTCAACCTCAGATTCAGACCCAACACAGGAATCAGTACCAGAATCAGCAGAATCAGAGTCAGAAAGCTTTCCATCCACCAGGAATGCAAGCGAACTCCAGGGCCGCTGTGGCAGGGGACCTGTGTCGTCCCTGGCATACAGCTTAATCTTTCTGGGAAGTTCGATATAATCTACACAAATGTCTTGCAATTCCTGAAACCAAGGCTTGTCGTCCCACAAGGGCACAACTAAAATCGCCTGAGTTTTATCTTGCTTGATTTTGTGGATAACCTGCTGGATTAAGTGAAACGGAGGATTAATCCATAACTTCTTGTCCCATTTATGGGTCCAAGCGTCGCGAAAGTGCTTGTCAAAGCGCTTGTTCTCGCGGTTAGCAAAGGCATCATACTGTGGCCAAAAGGAATGGTGTTCATAAAAATATTCACAAATTGTATCGCGCCATTTGTCGACAACTCTGTAGGATGAAGAGTGCCAGCGCGAAGGGCGTCGTGGCTGGGAGTCCCTACGAAGACATTCTAACTCTCGGGAGTAATCGGCACTCCCATTCACCTCTGCAATGGTGACATCTTCGCCAAACTTTGGTGTAACCTTTTGCTTCAAAAATTCTTCTGCACTTTTAAACCCTGCGTGCAAAAAACGAAATTCAGGACGCTCCAAGGGACCTGACTCCAGCAAAAAACAACGCTGATGACCTACGGGCGCCAGCCTGTTCTTGCGAAGCCAAGGATGGCCCAAGTAAAGGTCATACTTTATGTCGGCACGATAGAAGTAGTCATCCTTAAGGATAACTTCCTCCACATTGCCTTCTTCCCAAAGGTCCTGAGCGACCAAATGAGTGGATATATAACAACCGCGTTGCCCACCTGCGAGAGAATGTCCAGAAACTCCCTCGAGGGTAACAGGAAGAGGCGAATCAAACACGCAGTCGTCAGGCAAAAAAGAATTGGATTGGAGATTTACCTCCGATCCATTGTCACACAAACAAGTGGCGAGGTGGAAATTGCCCTTGCGATCAGAGACCCACATCTTTGTGACAAACTGACGGGCCCTGTGCTTGGACTGTACACCAACCTCGTCCACTACAACAGAAGGATCCGCTGCCGGATCCAGGGGAGAGGAGACAAGCGACCCTACATCAAGTAGTGGTCGAGAAGGAATCTGGGGATCATGCCTGAAATCGCCTGGGGAGGGGCGATTTTCGTGGCTCCCCTAGGCGTTCTGACCTCCAGTTGCTGCGTTAACGTTATGGACACACCCTGATTCGTCGACCCACTCATCTTGGAGCGGATCATCTGCTGGATTCAAGGCATTTTCAACGTAATCTCGATCCGCATCGGACACCTGATCTGCACCTGAGACCTGATCCACACGATGGTTGCCCTTTCCACGTCCACGGCCACGGCTGCCGGATGATGGACCTCCACCGTCGCCACGCCCTCTGCCCTTACCAGAGGAAGGGGTTCCCGAAGGATTTCCCTTACCTTTACCCTGGGATCCTTGAGCATTTCCCTTGTTTGCACCGGATTGAGGGGTTTGGCCTGGATTTCGATTTCCGCCTCCGGCGTTGCTATTGGGATTTTTTTGGCCGTTCGGCTGCCCACCGGAGCCGGATGGAGTCCGATTTCCTGTGCCTTGGGACCCGCCAGGGCCTCCAGGATTTTTGTTTCCACCGGAGGGGGTCGGATTCCCTTTTCCAGCCTTCCCACCGTGCACCTGTCTGTCATTCCTGTCTGAATTCTGCGGATTACTGATATTTTCACCAATCACCTTGTGATCGTAAGGAGACCATCGGTGATTACCAGTGGAATGCGTCTTAGCTCGGTTCGTAGAACCTAAAAGAAGGCAGATGCTACAGTGATCCTGAAGATTGCGGGTGTCATTCACCTTTTTGTTGCCCTTTTGGGCCCCATTTTGGGTGTTTTGCTGGGTATTCTTGTTTCCCCCAAGACCCTCATGGAAATTCTGATTGGCGGCGTCGGCGAGCCGCTCAACCTCCTCCCAGAGTTCCTTCGGGGTGTACGAAAACACCCAGTTTTTGGCCTTCAGGCGATGGCCATGGAAGCTTACTCCCCTGTTGAGGACTTGGACAAACAAGTCCCGATCCTCGTGTTCATTAAACTTGATTTTCCACGTCTCCTCAGTGAATTTCACCTTGGAGAAGGACGTGGGGGAGCACTTTTGAAGTGCCTCCCTGACGGTAAACCTGTTGGCAGAGGCATCGAAGCCTTCCACCTCCGCCCACCAGGTCTTGACCTTTTCTTCGGACTGTTTGTTCCGAAGGGTGGCGGCAGTTTCGGAGGGGATCTTGTCAAAAATCAGATTTTTCAGCTCGGCACTAGAAAATTTTTCGCCTGAATGTTCAGCTTCTTCCACTAAATTCCAGAAGCGCTGTTTTTTGTCTTGCACTTCGTGCAAGATTAATCGCGAGAATGAAGGAAAATTCTTCAACATTTGGTGATAGTGGTCCTCTGGCAGCCGGGATCCACGTACCTCCAACTGTTCCCACACCTCATCAAAGGTAAGGGGGGAACTTGTATCCTCGCGATCACTGCAAGTCCTGAGCCAAGTGTTGGCCGGCGCTCCCTCAAGGCAATCCAAGAGGGCCATCAGGAACTGATCATCTTGGAGTTTTTGAGTCTTAACCCACAGTTTAAATTCCCGTTGGAACTGAGGCCAACGTCGGGGGTTCCCATTATACTTCGGTTGCTTGGCAACCTGACGAAGTCGCAAGGAAGTAGGATTGAGAAGCGAATCCAGCCCAACACCGGCCGTAATGGCAGACACCTTGGCGGCATCATTCGCCACACCAGCTCCGGCGAGGGTCTGGGCGAGCAACAGCTGGGCTAAGGTATTGGAATCAGCAGCAGGAGGGGCAGTACGGGAGGCAGTTCGCTTGGCATTCTGAGCCTCAGTCCTAGCCTTCGCCGTCCTACTCTCAGAACGAGAGATTTTAACCCTTTCCTTTAGCTTGGTCCTGCTGATTCTTGCATCGGTGGTCCTGGAGTCCACCGAAGGAGCAATTGAAAAAATTTCTGTCGCCTCCTCCGACGGCTCTGTTGCTTGTTCCACCGATGAGGCGCCCTCAGACCGCATGTGCGTCTTGAAAAGATTTTTAATTCCCAGCGTTTCAATGATGAGGTGCATTTGATCTTTGAGCGTTTGGAGCTCAGCATCTCGCTGGAATCTGCAGGAGCAGTCGGCAGGACAGTACATACCGTGTCCTGAAGGGCCTGAGCAGGCTGTCGGACCGCTGATCTCGGTGGTCCGCAGCCAGGAGTCCACTTGGGGAGCTCCTTCAGCCCTGATTTCCAGACTTGCCTGCCTGGCCGCCTCTAAAATTCCCTCCTCAACCGCGGCGGCTAGATCGTCGCGGATGGAAACAGGGGGATGAGGGGCGGAGGGCCCGGGAACAGGTGCCTTGGCCTTCTCCTTCGGGAAGGGGCTTGCCTCCCAGATCTGCAAAAAAATGGCAAAAGAGTCATCTTCTTGAGAACGCCACCACATCCTGGTGTTAATTTCGTTCTGAAGGAGGAAAAAATATTCCGATAAAAAATCAGAGGTGATTCTTTCTTGTTCGATCAGCTTAGACGACGCTAACCAACAAAGGGCCTCAAGGCTCTCAAGGTTACGGGTCACTTCTAGGGACAAATGGTCGTCCCATTGTGCCCAAGAGGCTGGTCGATTATAGCTAGGTACCTCACCTGGACCACCCATCTCAATGTCGTTCAGATCGGCGTCCGTGGTCTCAAATGTTGGACATTGGTAAGGAATGTTGGTACCTGCCAGCTCCGTAAGCTCCACCGGAGCGTTGCCATCGTCGTAGGCCGGCGGATTCCAGCTGCTCGATGGCCAGTTTCGACTGGGATTAAGATAATCTGGGTCTCCACAGCTGCTGATGTGCGCCCTTCTTGGGCAGCTTGGACTTGCGCAAGGCATTCCTTTCAAGGCCTCGTTCGCGCAGCACCAAGGCAGTGTAATCGTTACTTCTCCAGGAGCCGCGGGGTCTACGGGGCCGTACTGGGGAGCGAGCTGTGGAGCAGAGACCACTGAAGCAACATTCAGGTAGCCTCTGCTACCATGTAAGTGCTGCCCTGGGTCGTGGAAGGTGCCGGAGGGCTCAGGGCCGGCAAGACCAGTGGGGCAGGCACGCGAGGAGTCGACCTGAACGCTGCTGTTGGGGGCAGAACCGGATACGCGGACACCAACGGAGGCGAGAGCAGCAACAACGGAAGCAAGATCCATGCTGATTGTTATCCGGCAAAAAATCCCAGTCTATGAAGAAAATTGATGCGGATTATCCTAAGTACATCTGAGTGTCCATATCTGTCTGAAAAGATTTATATAAATCCGATTGTGAAAAAATATTTGGCTGATTTGGCTTCGGGCGCGCATCAGCGGCAATTGGCGATTCCAGGTAAATGATCGGAACGCGACGGATTTACCATGAATGGACCGCGGAATCAGATCCGGCACATCAGAAATATATAGGTCTGATCCTGAGACTGAGCTGCGGGGCGGCGATTCCGCCGAAGCAGAGAAAATGACCAAAATGTAGCCAATCTGGGGCAGATCTGTGAAAATCTGAGCAGATGGGGGTTAGCCGCACTTACATAGCGACTTGCCTCAACAGGCGCGGTGGAAGGGCAGTATCTTCCAAAACTCAGGGGGGGGGTTGCATACAAGTACTGGGCGGGGCTGCACCCCCCGGGGAGCTGTGCTCTTCCCCCTGCTACTCCCTGCTTCCTCTCCCTGCTCTACGCGCTGTGCCCTCTACGTGACTGTTGTTCTCTTCTTTTGTGTCCTTACTTGCTCCCGCGTCTGTAGTCGCTCTTGTGGCCCACCCGTCATCTGTGGTGACCCATCGTTGCACAGGGTTTGTCCTCCACTGTCACGCGGCCTGTCACTTCTGCTTGCTCCTGTGTTACTGGGTGAGGCTGGTCGTCGATGGTACTGGTGGTGTGCCTGTTTGCGTTTTCTCTATTGTGCTGCACACCTATTTGCCAGGTGTTGTCCCTCCCAGCAGGCAATGTGCACCTTCAGCACATTACCTGGACGAACCCTCCAAATTGTCTTGCACAGTCGCGTGACTGGATCTCTGTATCACCAAACAAAACGGAACACCACACACGGACAACAGACCTGGTTTCTCCACCACCAGTGCAGACACTCCATATCCTGAACCACCCGCGGAGGTAACGGGCCTGGCCGGAGTTCCGGACTCCGATGCAGCGTTCACAGTGGATGCCGTCACTGACGCTGGAGCAGGTGCCCATCTGGCAGCTGAAGCATGCACGTATGCTTGGCCCCCAGACACAGTGACCGTAAGCTCCACCATCTTGAAGAGACCACTATCCACTCTGCCCGTGATCCAGACTCCAGCCCCACTGGCACTGCGGAATGCTTGACCCGGTCCCCCGGCAATGAATCCACCATTCATTTGGGAGCCTGACTCAGGAAGCTTGATGTCACGGACTGAAGAGTACGCCCGAAGGCTCAGGTAAGGGGATTCCGTAGGAACAAATGAGCTGTACGTTGCGGTTGCACTGGCACCTGCAAATGCATGAGAGTCATGCCAACACACAAGGCATTGCATGACACATGATGAGACATTATCATATCAGAACATACCAGAGCAGACCGTAGCACTGAACACTAAACTGCACCGAGTCACACCCTTTCCCTGTGCCTGGGAGATACACCAAAATGTGAAACGCAGATGGTTCCTGCAGACAGGACCGACTTGTATGAGCTACACACGGATCAGAAGCCGTGGGAAGCCGCATGGCTACCTGTCGCAACCTACACCCACCCCTATTGCAACATACGAGCAGTGCATCCGCCTCCAGCAGCGGTCCCATCACCAAAATATCCATTGCCACATCCGCAGATGTATGATCCAACAATGTTGTCACATTGACCAGCAGCAGGAGCAACACAATCGTGGCCATTGGTCGAGCACTCATCAACATCTGAACACAGACAAGCAAATGCCGTCTGTAGTGGAATCCCTCACAGAGTAAAAGGGGTAAAAATGAGTAAAACTTGAGGAAAAGTGAGTCAAGTTTGTTTGTTTAGTATATGTCTTTCGGAAAGATTTCACTCACTTTTACTTTACTGGATTTTGTCTTGGTGATCAATTTTACTCAACTTTGCCCGAAACATACAAATTTGGAGGAACAACCTGCCCCAGTAAGCAATGTTGACCACAAAACACAAAATTGGAGGAACAACAACCTGCAGGCTAATGATGGTAGGTTGTATTTTTGTAAAAATGCATTGCACCTTCGGGTCATTCCCCAGCGGCTCTTCTAAAAGGCGCCCGAAAACTGGTGACGACACACCCCACGTACCGTGCCCTGGATGGTCGGCTTTGCTTTGTGCTTTGCATGCTTCCGATTTGTGTCAATTGTAGATTTGTTCAAGCATGCGCCAATGTGTGATGCTGATAGCAACAGCAACTGTGATGGTTGCACTGGTCTTGGCAGTAGTCATAGATGAGGTCTGCCCACAATTGACAATTCGTAGTAAGTTGCAGAGGGTTATCACAACACCACTTGGGCACACGGGCAGCAAGACCAAATATTCTTCAAAACAGGTGCAAAGCCAATGTAGCAGGAAAACAACCCCACCTCCTAACGTGTGGTTTGTGATTTCACCGAAACCTCACTTGAGTCCATGCCCAAATGGTCTATAGAGATGTGTGTGGGGGATGGTCCCGCCGAGGTGGGGCCAGATGTTCATGCCGGGTGACCACATGCGGTGCACAAATACAAGTGAGCTGCTCACCAATGCACTAATGTGGTCCAGATAGTGGAGGAAGACTCGGAACCACTTTGGTGCAAAATGGCCCGTGCCATTCGACGCAACGGCCGCAATTTATCGTGTGGTAATTGCACCATGCCTTTGACAACGTGCCGAATGAAGGCACATTTAATCTGTATACCCAAGTCAAGAGGCCGTACTATACGTGGATTTTAATCTGTATCCCCAAGTCATGGGGTCACACAACGGGTGAAATGTGACTCCGTATCCAAAAGCCCAATGTGTGGGCCCTTGGCGTGGTGGTACGGGGTCAGAATCCACCCATTGTGTGGCCCCTTGACTTGAGAATATGCAGTCGCAATCTACTTATTGTGTGGCCTTGACTTGGGGAGACCGAGACTGTTTCGTTACCATATTTTTACCTATTCTGTGTTTATGGAGTGAGAAAACAGGTTTTTTTTTGCTTACTGCCAAAAATGAGTAAAACAGTGCCAAATTCCGAAAGGGTGGACAAACATTTGTTTTACTTTCAATACAGACCATGTCAAACCCACATGTTTCATCGTCACACTAATGCACAAGGATGTTTGAGGAATACATAACACTGTAAAGCTACTCATAACCTTTCGCAAAATGAATGGCCACTGTGAGGAACCCTTCCAACTTCACCACAGGTACTGGAATAGGGGAATGCACACTTTCGATGCAAATGACCAAGCTATAGCTATGAGTAGACTTTGGACAGAAAATGACATACCAGTACAGCCACTTCCTCCACTGCTTGTGAGTACTCCATCACCAGTGTACCCCGCACTCTACCCGCAGGTGAAAGATGAGCGTGTGTCAGTACATGTACCACCATCGGAGGAGGCGATGCAATTGGAAGCACCCGTCGAACACTCATCCACAACTGCAACGGAGAATGGAAAGGCACTCGACCCCTTCACGTAGACCTTCCTCCTTTCCACTGGGACCACCGGTCGTGGTGTCATGGAGACACTGACTACATCCCTTGGCTCGTGTCAAACCCAAACAGACAGACAGACATGAAGGTGAGGATACCAATGCGGGTGGGCGTTGATGCCGTGAGGTACAACCCATGCCTCAGTCCGCACGAGGCAGAACGCATGCCGCAGGACGCAGACAATCACGGTACAAACAGGAAGGTGCAAGACTGGGACGGGCACTGCATGCGACATAACGGACAACATGCAACATTATGTTTGAGGACAAGAAATGTGCATGTGCTCTGCAAACCCCTGGAGCATCCCGGACACTCTCTGCGCGCTCAGAAGGCGGTACAAATGCAAAACAGAACTCCACTGTAAACCACTACAACGAGGAAACGTGGCAGTGCGTGTCCTGGTCGGCAGCAAAATGATCATGTAATGGTGTATCCCTCTTCCTTGATCCACAACAGTACGGCACATAATAACACACGGGCAACAGACCTGGTTTCTCCACCACCAGTGCGGACACTCCATATCCTGAACCACCCGCGGAGGTAACGGGGGTGGCCGGAGTTCCGGACTCCCATGCAGCGTTCACAGTGGATGCCGTCACTGACGCTGGAGCAGGTGCCCATCTGGCAGCTGAAGCATGCACGTATGCTTGGTCCCCAGACACAGTGACCGTAAGCTCCACCATCTTGAAGAGACCACTATCCACTCTGCCCATGATCCAGACTCCAGCCCCACTGGCACTGCGGAATGCTTGACCCGGTCCCCCGGCAATGAATCCACCATTCATTTGGGAGCCTGACTCAGGAAGCTTGATGTCATGGACTGAAGAGTACGCCCCAAGGCTCAGGTAAGGGCATTCTGTAGGAACAAATGAGCTGTACGTTGCGGTTGCACTGGCACCTGCAATGCATGAGAGTCATGCCAACACACGAGGCATTGCATGACACATGATGAGACATCATCATATCAGAACATACCAGAGCACACCAGACCGTAGGACTGAACACTAAACTGCGCCAAGTCACACCCTTTCCCTGTGCCTGGGAGATACACCAAAATGCTAAACGCAGATGGTTCCTGCAGACAGGACCGCTTCTATGGTGAAGCCGGTTCGGACCCCCGTGGCCATCTTGGGGTCACTTGGGGTGTGTATCTATGTGCCGGCAAGCCGCCATTGGCTGATATCATACTCTCCCATCCACCTGACCTAACCCGATGTGATAGTGTGATAGGTTTGGCCATTCCGGCTATGAGCGGCCATATTCAGAACCGAGGCGCCGCCAGCGGAGATTTATACATCGGAATATCAGGAATCAACAGGGTTTTATTATCGTAATGTTTCCGTAATTTTTCAGCCTTTCGTTCTGATGGTCAATGTATCGGCGACCGTCAGTTGGCTCGCGATTTTGCGTTAACGGATTGGTTAACTGTTATTTCCAGATATTTTGGCGGATACTCCGTTGAAGGGTCAGATTTCATCAGCAAAGGGTTCGTTGCTTCCGCAATTTTCTGAATAAGCACTCGAAATTTTATTCTGAATTTTTCGCGATGTCGAAATCGGATTTTCGACTTCGACATCGCCGCACTTGATTTGGACTTCTTCGAGTGGTCATACTCCTTTCCCTATGCCCGAATCAGGTTTCCCTTATACTTGCCACCCATTTGACTTGGAGATATAAGGGAAACAAAAGTGAATCGTGGGACCACTTTGAAGGACCATATCTACGCGCGAGTGTGAGGAAAGAGAATAAGGAAGGTTGGGTTGCAAACGCCTTGGTCTCAACTTGATTTAGGCAGCATCAAACGCCTTTGGTGTGTACACATGCCCGATATAGCAAGGGATAATGGTCAAGAGGGTATAAAGTGATATATAGCTCTTGGACCGTGCAACCGAACATTTTATTGTGACTTTCGAGTGTACCGCATGAGTGTTGGGGTTGCATAGCAACTTTTCTTGGGTTCCTACGTATTTTTAACGTGAAGTTATGTCCACGGAGGGACATGGCATATCATGGTGGGAGCCATATTTTGAGGGTATGTGTTCTATGCATGGTATATGTTTGATATGCTCACACCCATGTTATATATCTTCGTGTGGCCGAAGAGATGGGGAGCCATACGTGACAAGGGCTTTGCCCATGTCCCAATTGCGGAATTCAAAGCGCTAGATCAAGTCTACCGCGTATGTATTGCTCATGGTATGTTTGACAAAGAGATCCATGGGTGCACTCCCATTTTCATGGGGCATGTAGATATTAGTGGCGAAGGTATTTCCATGCGCCCGATCGGGGATCCAAGTGGGGGAATTGTTTGCAAATGATTTCAATCATTTGTGTATTGAATCATGAGCGGATATCATGGGTGAGCATAGAGATATACTATCATGACAACTTTGTATTTGGTCATATTTTCATGTTTTTGACCTCAACTTTTGCTCATTTTTGCGTTTTGTGTACTTACCTGGTCAGCAAACAGCAAGAAGCCTATGGAGAGTCGAACCATGGTATGTTATTCATATATTGGCATATGCTTTGGAGTTGAACACCACCATATGCCGGATCGCGTACTCCATTTGGCTTGGCGCACGAGAGATTACAAGAATTGATCTCAAATTCATGGGCTGACTTGGGCAGTGCGTGGCGCCCATATCCGAAGGGGTTTCGAGGGTAAAGTGGGGATGTACATGGGCATTGGCCTTTGGTCTCTATCCTCCATGAATACTAGACTTCGATTCCATGCATGCTTTGAGCCTTCGGATAAGTAGTAACTTCAATTTTGAGCATATATTTGATATATGGCCAATATGGTGTGAATTGGCAGTTTTTTGACATGTTATGAGTTCAAACTCATAGGTCATTTCTCTAAGCCCATTCGACTCCAAGTCCAACCAAGGTTATGTCAGGGTAGGGCATGGTCCTGAGTGCCACTCTAGGCCATGACACGCCACCTCCCCTATTGGGCTAGGATTTAGAGGTTTGGGAGTGAACACTTTTTTGGGGTTTATGTAATGACTTTGACATGTGGCATTTAACCATCTTATTGGACTGGGTTCAGGGTATCATGTTGGTGAGTCAAGGGAAGGTCTTGAGTCCAGGGAATGAGGGGTCTATGGCTGTGATTGTATAAGTTTCCATCTTTCCCCAACTTTGCTTTATTTGTGTTCATATGCCAATTTCAGGGCTTTCTTCCTTGGTGCAATTCTTGTACATGCCCGCCACCGTGGGAATACCGGTGTGCTGAACGAAAGCCCGCAGCCTGATTTGGATTGTGAATTGGGTTATTGCTGTATTTGTGGGATCTGGTTGCCATTCAGGGTTGAAGGAGGATTTTATTTTCTATATTTTTGGATTTGGAACCTTGGATTTTGAGCAATGCAATCGTTGATCAGGAGCAAATCGGCAGGGGTTACAGGCGGAAGGGGCACAGCGGGGGCCGGTCCTGGTAGGGACCTTCTTTATGGTAGCAGAGGCTTACCTGCTGCCCCTACCTACCGCCGACCCGGGGACTTGGGCCCTTATGAGCCCTGCCCAAGTACGCCCCGGGTGCGTATTGTGGACTCGGTGGAGACCACGCCGGAGATTGGAGCCATAGAAGGACCGAGACGTTCAAGAGCATGGCGAACTCCGGAAGTTGAAGCCCGAAGAGAAGAACGACACTCGGGAAGAGGAGGACGTGACATGGAGGACCTGGTCTCCATGTGTGAGCGTCGCTGCCGAAAGGCATGCAACCTCCGCTCCGCCGCGGAGCACTCTGATGAGGCCTGCCATTCAGGCAGCAGTGGAGGACGGGCCCGGCGCTACCGGAAGCGCGGGTCACCCAAGTCCGCGGCAAGGGACGCCGGGGCTATGGACACGGACCCCAGCCCGGTCAGGCTGTGGGAATCCGAGGGGCACTCCGAGGGCTATCGGACAGCCTACGAGCCACCTTCGGAGTCGGAGACGCCCGCGCCGATCGCCAGGGCGCATACGGCCCCCGAGCCCGCCCTGCAGCACGACGCCGAGGGCTTGGAGAGGCCAGCCAGGGCCCGGACGGCACCTGTGCCTCGACACACGGGACCAGAGACGGACGCCATAGGCGATACGCCTATGGGTGATGAGTCTGAGGTGCCGGGAACCGCGGGATGCGCTGAATCCGGCGGAAAGCACGCTACGTGCCACTGCGAGCACGTGTCCTTCCTAATGGGCAAGTACCCGAAGATGGGGATGGACGCCATCGTGCATCGCCTTGACCGCCTGGACAACGCCAAGGACGGTCTAGAGGAGGACGTCGCGGGGATCCTGGACGACCAGTCGGCCGCGGAGAAACACATGGAGGAGCTGCGAGCGGATCAGGCTCGGTACCGGGAGAATCTGGAGCTGGCCCTGCAGAAGCAGCAGCAAGTGGTGGACAGCCTCCTCCACTTAGTGGAGGACATGTCGGGACGCCTGAAAAGGCTAGAGGAGCGACAGCCCCTCGCCTCGGGTCCGGAGCTCCCGGCAAAGCCGGCCGCGGTAGAGCTGGTGGAGCGGGTTAAGACCCTCAGGAGCGCCATGGAGAAACCCATAGGCGGCCCTGCAGAGGCACCATACGCGCCTCCGCATGTTGACCCGGTTGCGCTGCCGTTTGTTTCCATGTTCAGCGAATCCACAATGCTCGGGGAACACACGGCACCGGCTGGGTCCATGCGGGAAGGGCACGTAACCACGGACCCGAGGAGCCTGACGGTACAGATGTCCCATGCCGTCCAGGATGTACCGATCACGACGAATATGGTCGTTTATGCGGAAGAGAAGATCGAGAATCAGACCATGCAGGGGCGAACCATGGGAAGCGCCGACGGACATGGTCGAGGTCATCCAGGCGGAAACCTGTGGGCGAAGGACCCCAATACGGGGATATGGACGGCCGATGGAGCAAATCCTTCCCGCATTCCAAACCCCATGGGTTCAGGCCCAACTGGACCGCACTCCATGGAGGAGAGGGATGTACGGGGAGTGTACTCACACCCCCCGGCCACAGGTGGTATCCGTCTCGGTGGAGTGGTGGCTGGAGACGTCGGAGACGCCATCAGGATTGACGACCTCAGGGGAATCAAAATCCCCTATTACGACGGGAACCCGTCCAATCTGGATGACTTCATCCTGGACAGGGAGGACTTCGCCGAGGAGGTCGTCGGCGAGATGCGGGGAGCGCCGCGGGACAAGTGGGTATGCCGGACATTCCCACACCGGCTGGCGCAGGACCTGAAGGAGGAGCTGCGGGATCAGATCCGGGAAGGATTGATCCGCACGGAGCAGGCCTGCCTCCAGTGGCTGGAGGATGAGGAGCGGGTGGACGCTCCTAACCAGAAGCTGGAGGACCTGTGGTCCATTCCGCTGCCGCTGGACCGCGGTGAGTTGCGGGACCGGGAGTGGAACCGGTATCTGCGGAAGTACCGCAGATGCCTCAAGCTGGTGGAAGACTGGAACGAGGCCAGTGAGATCCGCCACTTGCTGAAGGACGTCCTCCCCGGCAACTGGAAGAGACGAGTGGAGGACGAGGAGAAGAAGAGGGCGAAGAAGCGCGTGGCGGTGAGGATTATGGCGGCGGAGGATACCCATGCGGGTATCATGGAGTTCTTCAGGAGGAACCTGGGCGAGCCCAACCGGATGTTGGGACTGAGGAACGCCGTGTATGTGGAGGTGTTTGGAGACTCCATGGGGCAAAGGTTGCTGCGCCTCAACAACGTGGAGTGGAGGCGCGGGGAGCCGCTGAGGATGCAGGTCATCTTCGCGCGCATGAGCCTGGACGAGATCGTGAAGTACATCACGGTGGAGTTGAAGCTCAATGCGAAGAACGAGGCCCACGTGCAGGATCGACATGGTCATGGACAACGAGGTCACCGAGAAGACCGCCATCATCGGGAGATCCAGGAGGACACGGCCAACTCCGCGGAGGATGGTAGTGGAAGTGGCCAAGACCACTGGTCCCGTGAGGATCATGAGGAGGCCCATTTCTTCGCGTTTGTGGCACACAACGTGAAGAACAATGGGCAGGATCGGTCCAGATGGAGCCGGACGGGACCAAGGGGCAAAGAGCCAAGGAGGATCGGGAACCCACCGCTCTCGTTCCGGGAGTACAGGTCTCAGCACGACGGGTGCTGGGTCTGTTATGGCAAGGGAAACAACCATGCACATGACCACCGTCAGTGCAAGGTGTATGAGGCGGACAAGAAGGCCTACTTCGCCGCTCACCCCGAGAAGAAGCCCAAGGAGCAGCGAATTTCCGATTGGAAGGCGAAAGGCGGAGAGGGGGAAAAGGCCAAGGCAAAGGCCAAGGAAAAGGCGGAGGAAGAGGCTATGGTGGTGGACCTGGCCAAGACCGACGGGTGAGGTCGATCGAGGAGGTTGCTGAGGACATGTTGAGGACGTTGGAGGAACTCAAAGCCCAGCAACGTGGTGGACAAAGTCCTGGCGGATTGCAGCCGGAAGGGGCTGCGGGAAGCCAAGTCTAGAGGAGCCCCCACGGGAGTGGGACATCGGAGGTCTCTCCTCCGAAAATCAGTGGAATCCCAGAGAAAGCGAAGGCACATCGGGTGCCGAAGAAGGCTCCAGAAGAGCCAAAACCACTGAGCTTCGCCACTCCCAACCCCTGGAGCGCCCTGCCAAGGGAAGTACATGTGGGTACGGGACATGGCAAGAAGGAAGGAGCGACCACGGAGAGCCCCGTGGACGGGCAGGACCAACCCAAGATCTACACCATCCGTGACCATACCCTTGAAGTCCTGATGCACCCAGATGTGCTAGAGTTGCATGCCGTGAGAGTCGTCCATACACCTCATGGCGACGAGCGGCAGTTGCACTTGAAAGTGCGAGTACGGTGCGGACGAGAGGAGAAGGTGGTGGATGTGTTAGTGGATACGGGTGCCCAGGTGAGCCTGGTCCGGAGAGGGTTGTTCAAGGAGGAACTCCTGCAGCCCAGCCGGAGACCGGTCCGCCTGAAGGTCGCCAACGGAGAGATGATGGGGGGAGGCACCCATGAGGCCACCATCAGTATGGAATTCTGGGAGCATGAGCGCTTGAATCGCCCTGATCAGGCGAAGAGAAGCACTCTATCCGGGAACTTCTATGTGGCCGACATTACCGATTGCGATATGATCATGGGGTATGACTTCATGGTGGCAAATGCCATTGGAGCCCTTCCCCATCGTGCAACGCTGGTCCGGGAGGATGATGAATGCCTTACATGGCTGTCCACGGACTATGCATGCGGATCATCCCAATGGAATGCTGAGGAAGAGGATCGGATCGTCCGAGCGGTGCAAGCTGTGGGTGCCAAGTCCAGAGGAGACCGCGGAGTTCAGCTCACGGAGTATGGAATGGCGCCACAGGTGTATGACAGGATGATCCAGACGCTGGGAGCCGAAGCGCCCGAGACGGACGTCTTCGCTTCCCGGGATGCCCCGCTTCTGCGGAAGTGTAGGAGGCATTGGCATCGAGGAGACTCAGCCTGGCACAGGCATTGGGGTTTGAAGGAGTGGGGGCCCATGTACTGGCATGGCTCCCTGGACAATACCAGACGTACGGTGGAGAAGATCATCGCGGATAGGGCGAAGGGGATCCTGGTCATAACCGGCATAGGATCCAGCCCATGTCCGCTGGAAGGTCTCAAGTCGACGCTGGACTCTATCACCCTCAACGAGATGTCATTCGGGCCAGAAGAGGAGTTGTTCATCGACGCCAAGGGTGTATCAATGCCCTCCCCGGGTCAAGCGTGGGGTACCAAGGCTTTCCTGGTGGATGGGGCGCAAGCCCAGCCCACGGGTGATGAAGCATTCATCCGTAGGGTGGAGGCGGTGCCCATGAAGGTCATGTTTGAGCCCAAGGAGGGGACGGATCAGCCTATTGATGGCATTGACGTCCTGTCCCACGCCGAGATCGACGACGTCGTCAACTACATGCGGATGGGGATGCACGACCGTGTGGCAGGCAAGAAGAGGCGAGCCATGGTCACATCTCCGCATTGGTGGGATGACAAGATGTTGGTCACCGGCAAGTACGAGAAGGATGAGT
Organism: Eutreptiella sp. 'Long Island Sound 2002'; assembly: GCA_964036045.1. Lineage (NCBI taxonomy): Eukaryota > Euglenozoa > Euglenophyceae > Eutreptiales > Eutreptiaceae > Eutreptiella > Eutreptiella sp. 'Long Island Sound 2002'. The sequence continues at coordinate 25,469,549 of OZ038389.1, forward strand.
TCGTGGCGAGGGTCATGGATCACATCGCGGACCAATACGATGGTCCGGTTGGGTCGGACCCACCAACGTGGGGTTTTCCAAGAGTGGGAACCGGTAGCGACGAGCACCAGCCCGAGGCCGCAAATTTTCGAAGATTATCGGTGGGAAGCGCGCCCCACGACGATGAAGACGGCATATCGGACGAGGAGAAGTCGGACTCGGACCCAGAAGAGGCCTATACCGCAGTGCGGTCGGTTGTATCGATACCGAAGCAAGCGGCTGAAGAGGCCCAGGAGAACCCAGAGGTCGCCGAGCTGAAGGAGAGGCTGATCAAGGCCTATCCGCGGCTATACAGTGGCGTCGCCAACAAGAACCCTCCAGATCGTGGGAGGTTTGGTACAGCGAAGATCAAGCTGAAGCCGAACCCGAAGATCTATCGTCATCGGGAGTACCAACTTCAGGGCGATCGGGCCGAGGCCATGAAGAAGCTGTTGGCCGAGTTCATTGAGCGGGGATGGATCGAACCCTCCGACAGTGAGTGGGCCAGCCCAGCCTTCATCGTGCCCAAGAAGGAGAAGGGTGAGTGGAGGTTGGTGGTGGATTACAGGGGTTTGAACGAGCAAACCGAGCACGACTCGTACTCGCTTCCCCTGATCGACTCCATCCTCCAAAAACAACAGAAAAAGCGGATTTTCACGGTGCTGGACCTGAAACACGGTTATCACCAGATGCCGCTACACCCGGACTCCAGGCCCTGCACAGCGATGTCGACGCCGCTGGGGCCCATGCAGTGGAAAGTGGTGCCCATGGGCGCCAAGAATGGCAACGCCGCTTTCCAGCGCATGATGGAGGACCTACTCGGTCCTGTCCGGGACTGTGCCGACCCCTTCGTGGATGACATCATCATCGGGTCCGGCACGGAGAACATGACGGAGGACGAGCTCATCGACGCGCATGAGAAGGATCTGCGCCGAGTGCTCAGCGAGTTGGACAAGCACAACATGGTGTGCAAGCCCACCAAAGCCTCACTCTTTGTGAAGGAAGTGGAGTTCGCGGGTCATGTGGTTGGTCACGGGCAACGCCGTCCCATGCCTGGGAAGCTGGCGTCCCTGTACCACTGGGAGAAGCCCCAGACCATCAGCGAACTCCGGTCCTTCATGGGGTTCTGCAACTACTATTCGGGCTATGTCCGGATGTATGCAGAACTGTCGGGGCCGCTGCACAAGATGCTGCAAGTGGGCAAGTTCGATGGCCGGAAGGGGAGCAAGAAGAAGCTTGCCTGGACCCCTGAGGCTGAGGATGCATTCAACCGCCTGAAGGAGCGACTCCTGGGGCAGTTGGGGCTATTCCTGGTGGACCCGGACAAGGGATTCGTGCTGCGGACGGATGCCTCGGACTATGCTGTGGGGGCAGTCCTCGAGCAGATCCGGGACGACGGGTCACATGTGCCCGTGGCGTTCTGGAGTCGGATCCTGGCCGAGGGCCAACGCCGCACTTGGGCCGCGAGGGAGAAGGAGACGTACGCCATTGTTTGTGCGCTAAGGAAGTGGTCTGGCCACATCGGATTGCAACCGGTGGTGGTTTGTACGGACCATCAGTCGTTGCAGAGCTGGCACAAAGAGCACGTCGACACCCCCTCGGGACCGGCGGCAAGGAGGGCCCGATGGCATGAGGCGTTCGCCAAGTTCGACCTCAGCGTCGTGTATGTCCCGGGGAAGGACAACACTGTGGCAGATTGCCTCAGTCGATGGGCCTACCCCGCGGGCAAGGCCTGGATGGACATATCCAGCCATGGGGACGCCGAGGAGACCGAGGAGGCCAAGCGCATCATCGAGATGGAGAAGACCATGGAGCAAGAGGGGGTCAAGTGCTTTGTGGTGATGGCAAACAGTACGGACCTGGCCAAGTTCCGGGGTGCCCGCGTCCAAGCTATTCGAGAGGAAACCCTCGAGCAATGGATGGTGGCCCCTGTAGAGCTAGTCAGGTCGGTGCTCACAGAGGACTGGTCGGATGACTACGCGGCATCCGAGCACTGGAGCAAGTACTGGATTGCCGTGAGCGCCCCGTCGGACGACGAATGGCCCAAGGGCTTGACCGAGGATGGCGACAAGTTGTTCCTCAAGGACAAGCTGCTGGTGCCCGAGAACCGAGTGGAGGAGCTCATTGACCATTGGCACAACGCCCAGCTCATGCACCCTGGCCGAGACAAGATGCAGCAGGACCTGGAGTGGCGTTTCAAGTTCCCTCCGGGGTACTACGCCATCCTGGATAGGTACTGCAGCGACTGTGCCGTGTGTCGGGCCACGAAGAGCCCTAACCACTCCACAGCGGGCAATCCGGTGTATACGGCTATACCGGAGGCCCCTATGCGGTCCGTGGCCATGGATGTATTCGCCATGCCTGAGGTCACCGTGGAAGGAGAGACCTACGACTGTGTCATCCTTGCGGTGGACAGGCACAGTGGGTATATCGTGGCGGTCCCTGGCAAGAAGTCCAAGAAGAAGGACAAGAAGGACAAGCATGGAGTGGGGCTGCAGGCCAAGACCGTCGCTAATGCCATGATCAGGCATTGGCTGACGATTTTTGATGTCCCAGCTGTCATCTGCAGCGATCGGGGCAGTCAATTCGTGGGGACGTGGTTCAAGACGATGTGCAAGCACATGGGGATTCGGCACGCCAAGACCGTGGCGTACCACAGCCGGTCAAATGGCCGTGCTGAGGTGGCCGGGCGGCAGATGTTCGAGAAGTTCCGCAAGCTGCACATTGACGAACCGGGCCGGAACTGGTATAACTCGCTGTGGAGAGTGCTCCAGGCGTATCACGACCTTCCGGGACCCACTGGACTGTCGCCCCATCGCATCCTGTTCCTACGGGATCGAGTGTCACGCACTCTCCCATGGATGAACCATGGCAAAGTGGCCCGGGATGCGAATGCCATGATGGCTGAGGCGGACGACACGGCGGCCAAGGTGTGCAAGGCACTTCGGGATGAGCATGACAAGAGGGCCAAGTACTTCAAGCAAGGGAAGGTCCAGAAGTATGCTCTCCAAGACACCGTGTGGGTGGAGCGGCACCACAAGGATGTCCTGTCCAGGCATCGGCAGGCATCTTGGTATGTGCCGGGGGTAATCGTGCGGAAGGTCGGGCAGAATGTGTATGCGGTTCGTGTGGGGGATAACAAGATCCTGGACCGCGACCATACCCAGCTTCGTCCCCGAGCACCAGACCCCAGCGGACGTCCCGTCACCTTCGAGTTCACGGCCGGCGATGTGGACTCGGACGACGAGGGTGAGGACGACGACTTCACCGCCGAGAGAATCCTGGCGGACAAGCCGGACCGGGGGACGCCTGGGGGCAGGCTTTATAAAGTCCGTTGGAAGGGATTCGCCGCATCCAGGGATTCGTGGGAACCTCCGAGCAGTTTCGTGCCGAGGTATACCACGGTCTGGATGGACTACCTAAAGAAAAAGAATATTTCTTTGGATGTCAAGGACGTGTTGGTCCATTTGGTTGCTGCTGTAGCACCGTAATGGATCCCCCCTTGGCATTTTGTTTGTTTCTGTGCTTGGGGAGACGGGTGAGGGCGTTCATCCGGGGATTTTTCGGCCTTGATTGGCCATATACCCCCTTCACTCGATCTCCACGTATATATTTCACTGTGGTATACTTATTTAGGTCGACCGACGACGTTTTTCTATCTTTGATCCCCTTGGTCCATGTTGTAGATCAAGTGGAGACCGGATATGGCGTAGGGCGCTGAGTATCAGTGTCCTCACCCCTCCCTTGGGGCATGCGGGACGCCTACGACGTGTGTGGGGCCTCCATGTGTCCTTGGGACATGGAGGGGGGGGGTTGGAGCCCATTGGGGTCCTCCCGTCCTCTCTTCAATGACTTCGGAGCGGTAACAACGCTCTGAGAATGGGGGTGAAGCCGGTTCGGACCCCCGTGGCCATCTTGGGGTCACTTGGGGTGTGTATCTATGTGCCGGCAAGCCGCCATTGGCTGATATCATACTCTTCCATCCACCTGACCTAACCCGATGTGATAGTGTGATAGGTTTGGCCATTCCGGCTATGAGCGGCCATATTCAGAACCGATGCGCCGCCAGCGGAGATTTATATATCGGAATATCAGGAATCAACAGGGTTTTATTATCGTAATGTTTCCGTAATTTTTCAGCCTTTCGTTCTGATGGTCAATGTATCGGCGACCGTCAGTTGGCTCGCGATTTTGCGTTAACCGATTGGTTAACTGTTATTTCCAGATATTTTGGCGGATACTCCGTTGAAGGGTCAGATTTCATCAGCAAAGGGTTCGTTGCTTCCGCAATTTTCTGAATAAGCACTCGAAATTTTATTCTGAATTTTTCGCGATGTCGAAATCGGATTTTCGACTTCGACATCGCCGCACTTGGTTTGGACTTCTTCGAGTGGTCATACTCCTTTCCCTATGCCCGAATCAGGGTTCCCTTATACTTGCCACCCATTTGACTTGGAGATATAAGGGAAACAAAAGTGAATCGTGGGACCACTTTGAAGGACCATATCTACGCGCGAGTGTGAGGAAAGAGAATAAGGAAGGTTGGGTTGCAAACGCCTTGGTCTCAACTTGATTTAGGAAGCATCAAACGCCTTTGGTGTGTACACATGCCCGATATAGCAAGGGATAATGGTCAAGAGGGTATAAAGTGATATATAGCTCTTGGACCGTGCAACCGAACATTTTATTGTGACTTTCGAGTGTACCGCATGAGTGTTGGGGTTGCATAGCATCTTTCCTTGGGTTCCTACGTATTTTTAACGTGAAGTTATGTCCACGGAGGGACATGGCATATCATGGTGGGAGCCATATTTTGAGGGTATGTGTTGTATGCATGGTATATGTTTGATATGCTCACGCCCATGTTATATATCTTCGTGTGGCCGCAGAGATGGGGAGCCATACGTGACAAGGGCTTTGCCCATGTCCCAATTGTGGAATTCAAAGCGCTAGATCAAGTCTACCGCGTATGTATTGCTCATGGTATGTTTGACAAAGAGATCCATGGGTGCACTCCCATTTTCATGGGGCATGTAGATATTAGTGGCGAAGGTATCTCCATGCGCCCGATCGGGGATCCAAGTGGGGGAATTGTTCGCAAATGATTTCAATCATTTGTGTATTGAATCATGAGCGGATATCATGGGTGAGCATAGAGATATACTAGCATGACAACTTTGTATTTGGTCATATTTTCATGTTTTTGACCTCAACTTTTGCTCATTTTTGCGTTTTGTGTACTTAGCTGGTCAGCAAACAGCAAGAAGCCTATGGAGAGTCGAACCATGGTATGTTGTTCATATATTGGCATATGCTTTGGAGTTGAACACCACCATATGCCGGATCGCGTACTTCATTTGGCTTGGCGCACGAGAGATTACAAGAATTGGTCTCAAATTCATGGGCTGACTTGGGCAGTGCGTGGCGCCCATATCCGAAGGGGTTTCGAGGGTAAAGTGGGGATGTACATGGGCATTGGCCTTTGGTCTCTATCCTCCATGAATACTAGACTTCGATTCCATGCATGCTTTGAGCCTTCGGATAAGTAGTAACTTCAATTTTGAGCATATATTTGATATATGGCCAATATGGTGTGAATTGGCATTTTTTTGACATGTTATGAGTTCAAACTCATAGGTCATTTCTCTAAGCCCATTCGACTCCAAGTCCAACCAAGGTTATGTCAGGGTAGGGCATGGTCCTGAGTGCCACTCTAGGCCATGACACGCCACCTCCCCTATTGGGCTAGGATTTAGAGGTTTGGGAGTGAACACATTTTTGGGGTTTATGTAATGACTTTGACATGTGGCATTTAACCATCTTATTGGACTGGGTTCGGGGTATCATGTTGGTGAGTCAAGGGAAGGTCTTGGATCCAGGGAATGAGGGGTCTATGGCTGTGATTGTATAAGTTTCCATCTTTCCCCAACTTTGCTTTATTTGTGTTCATATGCCAATTTCAGGGCTTTCTTCCTTGGTGCAATTCTTGTACATGCCCGCCACCGTGGGAATACCGGTGTGCTGAACGAAAGCCCGCAGCCTGATTGGGATTGTGAATTGGGTTATTGCTGTATTTGTGGGATCTGGTTGCCATTCAGGGTTGAAGGAGGATTTTATTTTCTATATTTTTGGATTTGGAACCTTGGATTTTGAGCAATGCAATCGTTGATCAGGAGCAAATCGGCAGGGGTTACAGGCGGAAGGGGCACAGCGGGGGCCGGTCCTGCTAGGGACCTTCTTTAATGGGCTACGCACGGTCATGTGGAGCCCGAGAGTCACAGCCCTTGGGAAGCCGCATGGCCATCTGCCTCACGTATGCACCATCTATACCGAACCCAGAATACAGAGTGCTGCCATTAAGTGATGGAGACTTCACTTATCCCCCGAAGCTCCATCTCAGGCATACCATAGTGCACCACCACGTGAACCATGATGCAAATACATTTGTCATTCAACCACATGGCACCACTGATCTCCGCAATCTAATCCTGGACCCACCCCTTTTGCAACATACGAGCAGTGCATCCGCCTCCAGCAGCGGTCCCATCACCAAAATATCCATTGCCACATCTGCAGATGTATGATCCAACAATGTTGTCACATTGACCAGCAGCAGGAGCAACACAATCGTGGCCATTGGTCGAGCACTCATCAACATCTGAACACAGACAAGCACATGCCGTCTGTAGTGGAATCCCTCACAGAGTAAAAGGGGTAAAAATGAGTAAAACTTGAGGAAAAGTGAGTCAAGTTTGTTTGTTTAGTATATGTCTTTCGGAAAGATTTCACTCACTTTTACTTTACTGGGTTTTGTCTTGGTGATCAATTTTACTCAACTTTGCCCGAAACATACAAATTTGGAGGAACAACCTGCCCCAGTAAGCAATGTTGACCACAAAACACAAAATTGGAGGAACAACAACCTGCAGGCTAATGATGGTAGGTTGTATTTTTGTAAAAATGCATTGCACCTTCGGGTCATTCCCCAGCGGCTCTTCTAAAAGGCGCCCGAAAACTGGTGACGACACACCCCACATACCGTGCCCTGGATGGTCGGCTTTGCTTTGTGCTTTGCATGCTTCTGATTTGTGTCAATTGTAGATTTGTTCAAGCATGCGCCAATGTGTGATGCTGATAGCAACAGCAACTGTGATGGTTGCACTGGTCTTGGCAGTAGAAATGTTGTCATAGATGAGCCCGTGACAATTCGTAGTAAGTTGCAGAGGGTTATCACAACACCACTTGGGCACATGGGCAGCAAGACCACATATTCTTCAAAACAGGTGCAAAGCCAATGTAGCAGGAAAACAACCCCACCTCCTAACGTGTGGTTTGTGATTTCATCGAACCCTCACTTGAGTCCATGCCCAAATGGTCTATAGAGACGTGTGTGGGGGATGGTCCCGCCGAGGTGGGGTGTAAGTGCGGCTAGCCCCATCTGCTCAGATTTTCAGACATTCTGCCCAGATTGGCTACATTTTGGTCATTTTCTTTGCTTCGGCGGAATCGCCGCCTCGCAGCTCAGTCACAGGATATTTCCTATATATTTCTGATATGCTGGATTTGATTCCGCGGTCCATTTCCCGTAAATCCGCCGCGTTCCGCTATTTTAGCTGGAATCGCCATTTGCCGCTGACGCGCGCTCGCGGGCCAGATCGGCCAAACATTTTTACATAAATGGATTATTTAAATTCTTTCAGACAGTTTTGGACACTCAGATGTATTTAGAATAATTCCCCTCAATTTTCTTCATAGACTGGGATTTTCTGCTGGACCACAATCAGCATGGACCTTGCTTCTGTTGTCGCTGCTCTCGCCTCCGTTGGTGTCCGAGTGTCTGGTTCTACACCCAATAACAACATCCAGGGAGACTCCTCGCGTGCCTGCCCCACTGGTCTTGCCGGCCCCGAGCCCTCCGGCACCCACAACGACCCAGGGCAGCACTTTCATGGTAGCAGAGGCTACCTGAATGTTGTTCCTTTGGTGTCCCAACCACAGCTAGCTTCCCAGTACGGCCCCGTAGACTCCGCCACCTCCGGAGACGTAACGATTACGCTGCCGTGGTGCTGTGCGAACGAGGCCTTGAGAGGAATGCCTTGCGCAAGCCCAAATTGCCCAAGAAGGGCACAAATCAGCAGCTGTGGAGGCCCAGATTACAATCAAGATCCCAGTCGAAATTGGCCATCAAGTAGTTGGAATCTTCCAGCTTACGCTAATGGCAACGCTCCGGTGGAGCTTACGGACCTGGCAGGTACTAATACTCCCTACCAATGTCCACATTTCGAGACCATCGACGCCGACATTGACGACATTGAGATGGGTCTTCCAGGTGAGGTACCTACCTATAATCGACCAGCCTCATGGGCACAATGGGACAACCATTTGTCTTCCGAAGTGACCCGTAACCTTGAGGCGCTTGAGGCCCTGTGTCTATTAGCCACGTCTAAGCTGATAGGACAAGAAAGAATCGCCTCTGATTTTTTATTCGAATATTTTTTCCTCCTTCAAGAAGAAATTAAGACCAGGATGTGGTGGTGTTCTCAAGAAGATGAATCTTTTGCCATTTTCTTGCAGATCTGGGAGGCAAGTCCCTTCCCGAAGGAGAAGACCAAGGCACCTGTTGCCGGGCCCTCCGCCCCTCATCCCTCTGTTTCCATCCGCGACGATCTAGCCGCCGCGGTTGAGGAAGGAATTTTAGAGGCAGCTAGGCAGGCGAGCCTGGAAATTAGGACTGAAGGAGCTCCCCAAGTGGACTCCTGGCTGCGAACCACTGAGATTAGCGGTCCGACAGCCTGCTCAGGCCCTTCAGGACACGGTATGTACTGTCCTGCCGACTGCTCTTGCAGATTACAGCGAGATACTGAGCTCCAATTGCTCAAGGATCAAATGCAACTCATCATTCAGACGCTGGGAATTAAAGATCTTTTCAAAACCCACATGAGGTCTGAGGGCGCATCATCGGTGGAACAAACAACAGAACCGTCGGAGGAGGCGACAGAAATTTTTTCGATTGCTCCTTCGGTGGACTCTAAGACCACCGACGCAAGGATCAGCAGGACTAAGCTCAAGGAAAGGGTTACAATCTCTCGATCTCAGAGTAGATCGGCGAAGGCTAGGACTGAGGTTCAGAATGCCAAACGAACTGCCTCCCGTACTACCCTTCCTGCTGTTGATTCCAATGCAATTGCCCAGATGTTGCTCGCCCAGACCCTCGCCGGAGCTGGTGTGGCTAATGATGCCGCCAAGGTGTCTGCCATTACGGCCGGTGTTGGGCTGGATTCTCTCCTAAATCCTACTTCATTGCGACTTCGTCAGGTTGCCAAGCAGCCGAAGTATAATGGGAACCCCAGACGTTGGACTCAGTTCCAACGGGAATTTAAACTGTGGGTTAAGACTCAAAAGCTCCAGGATGATCAGTTCCTGATGGCCCTCCTGGACTGCCTTGAGGGAGCGCCGGCCAATACTTGGCTCAGAACCTGGAGTGATCGTGAGGATTCAAGTTCCCCCCTTACCTTTGATGAGGTGTGGGAACAGCTGGAGGTACGTGGATCCCGGCTGCCTGAGGACCATTACCACCAGATGTTGAAGAATTTTCCTTCGTTCTCGCGATTAATCTTGCCCCGAAGTGCAGGACAAGAGACAGCGCTTCTGGAATCTCGTAGAAGAATCTGAACATTCAGGCGAAAAATTTTCCAGTGCCGAGCTGAAAAATCTGATTTTTGACAAGATCCCCTCTGAAACCGCCGCCACCCTTCGGAATAGACAGTCCGAAGAAAAGGTCAAGACCTGGTGGGCGGAAGTCGATGGCTTCGACGCCTCGGCCAACAGGTTTACGGTCAGGGAGGCACTTCAAAAGTGCTCCCCCACGTCGTTTACCAAGGTGAAATTCACTGAAAACACGTGGAAAATCAAGTTTAATGAACACGAGGATCGGGACTTGTTTGTCCAAGTCCTCAATAGGGGAGTAAGTTTCCACGGCCATCGCCTGAAGGCCAGGAACTGGGTGTTTTCGTTCACCCCGCAGGAACTGTGGGAAGAGGTTGAGCGGCTCGCTGACGCCGCCAATCAAAATTTCCATGAGGGTCTTGGGGGAAACAAGAATACCCAGCAAAACACCCAAAATGGGGCCCAAAAGGGCAACAAAAAGGTGAATGACACCCGGAATGTTCAGGATCATTGTAGCATCTGCCTTCTTTTAGGTTCTACGAACCGAGCTAAGACGCATTCTACTGCTAATCACCGATGGTCTGCTTATGATCACAAGGTGATTGGTGAAAATGTCAGTAATTCGCAGAATTCAGACAGGAATGACAGACAGGTGCATGGTGCAAAGGGGGGAAAGGGTAATCCGACCCCCTCCGGTGGAAACAAAAATACCGGAGGCCCTGGCGGGTCCCAAGGCAAAGGAAATCGGACTCCATCCGGTTCCGGTGGGCAGCCAAACGGTCAGACAAGTCCCAATGGCAACGCCGGAGGCGGAAATCGAAATCCAAGCCAAACCCCTCAATTCGGTACAAATAAAGGAAATGCTCCAGGATCACAGGGTAAGGGTAAGGGAAATCCTTCAGGAACCCCCTTCTCTGGTAAGGGCAGAGGGCGTGGCGACGGTGGTGGCCCATCATCCGGCGGCCGTGGCCGTGGACGTGGAAAGGGAAACCATCGTGTGGATCAGGTCTCAGGTACAGATCAGGTGTCCGATGTGGATCGAGATTACGTCGAAAATGCCCTGAATCCAGCGGATGATCCGTTCCAAGATGAGTGGATCGACGAATCAGGCTGTGTTCACAATGTTAACGCAGCCGCTGGAGGTCAGAACGCCTAGGGGAGCCACGAAAATCGCCCCTCCCCAGGCGATTTCAGGCATGATCCCCAGATTCCTGATCGACCATTACTTGATGTAGGGTCGCTTGTCTCCTCTCCCCTGGATCCGGCAGCGGATCCTTCTGTTGTAGTGGACGAGGTTGGTGTACAGTCCAAGCACAGGGCTCATCAGTTTGTCACAAAGATGTGGGTCTCTGATTGCAAGGGAAATTTCCACCTCGCCACTTGTTTGTGTGACAATGGATCAGAGGTAAATCTCCAATCCAATTCATTCTTACCCGACGACTGCGTGTTTGAATCGCCTCATCCTGTTACCCTCGAGGGAGTTTCTGGACATTCTCTCGCAGGTGGGCAACGCGATTGTTATATATCAACGCATTTGGTCGCTCAAGACCTTTGGGAAGAGCAAAATGTGGAAGAAGTTGTCCTTAAGGATGACTACTTCTATCGTGCTGACATAAAGTATGACCTTTATTTGGGCCATCCTTGGCTTCGTAAGAACAGGGTAGCGCCCGTAGGTCATCGTCGTTGTTTTTTGCTGGAGTCAGGTCCTTTGGAGCGTCCTGAATTTCGTTTTTTGCACGCAGGGTTTAAAAGTGCAGAAGAATTTTTGAAGCAAAAGGTGACACCAAAATTTGGTGAAGATGTCACCATTGCAGAGGTGAATGGGAGTGCCGATTACTCCCAAGAGTTAGAATGTCTTCGTAGGGACTCCCAGCCACGACGCCCTTCGCGCTGGCACTCTTCATCCTACAGAGTTGTCGACAAATGGCGCGATGCAATTTGTGAATACTTTCATGAACACCATTCCTTTTGGCCCCAGTATGATGCCTTTGCTAACCGTATGAACAAGCGCTTTGACAAGCACTTCAGTGACGCTTGGACCCACAAATGGGACAAGAAGTTGTGGATTAATCCTCCGTTTCACTTAATCCAGCAGGTCATCCGCAAAATCAAGCAAGATAAAACCCAGGCAATTTTGGTTGTGCCCTTGTGGGACGACAAGCCTTGGTTTCAGGAATTACAAGACATTTGTGTAGATTACATCGAACTTCCCAGGAAGATTAAGCTGTATGCCAGGGACGACACAGGTCCCCTGCCACAGCGGTCCTGGAGTTCGCTTGCATTCCTGGTGGATGGAAAGCTTTCTGACTCTAATTCTGCTGATTCTAGTACAGATTCCTGTGTTGGGTCTGAATCTGAGGTTGAGCGTGGTACTGATGATGAATCTATTTTTTCTGATTTTTGTTCGTCAGATACCCAAGGTGATTCAACGTCCAATGGATCCGCCTCGGCTCCCTCTTCCCCAATACGGTCGACATCGAAAAGAATCTTCAGTGCACGGGCGAGGAAAAATCTCCAATCGCGCCGAAAATTCAGAGTTTTTTATGAAAAACCCCCTGTGGAAGCTTTCATGGATCCTTTCGAGGAGCTGGATCACGAGGAGAATCTCTGGGATTTCGACACACGACCCACCTATCTTCAAGAGGCAGTTGATACGGACCTGTTCAGGGACATCCGTAAGAAGATTCTTCCTGCCAAAGCCGAAGAAGTCGCCAAAGTTTTTTCGACAGTAATTCCTGGCGATCAGGTGGACACTGAATTGTGTTCCAAGTCAAGAGAAAAGATTTTTGAGGAACGGAAGGACACAACCCTTTCAGGGAAGTTGATCAAAGACCCCCCTGTCCGTGGACAGTTCGGTGAAGCCTTCATCGAGCTTCGTGAAGGGTACAAGGCGAAAAAACAGCGCCCTTATGAAAATCATGGACACAAACATGAGATACTCAGAAAAATCATCGAGAGAAATCTCAGGGAATTTGGTTGGCTTGAGGGTTGTATGACCAGCGAATGGTGCTGTTCACCCTTCACAGTCCCGAAGCCACCGCCTGCAGACCAGAACACCATTGATGGTTGGCGAATGGTTGTTGATTTTCGCAACCTCAACGCCGAAACCAAGGCGGATTCACACCCCCTGCCCCTCATTGAGGAGGAAATCGCCAAGAGGGCAAGAGGTCGTTTGTTCTCTGTGCTGGATCTCCGTCACGGCTTTCACCAAATGCCGTTGAGGAAGGACAGCAGACCTCTCACCTGTATGTGCACGCCATGTGGCCCAGTCCAATGGACCGTCATGCCCATGGGGCTGAAGAACGCCCCCTCATTTTTTCAAAGAATGATGGAGGATGTGCTGTTCACAACCCATCCTGAGCTTCGTGCCTTCGTGAGTGTGTACATAGATGACATAATCATCGCGACAGAGGGGGAGGGACTGACCGAAGCCGAGCTGGTGGCCCTACATGAGAAGCAGCTGAACCAAGTTTTGGATATTCTTGACGCCAATCAGCTGATTTGTGGGCCAAAGAAGGCAAAACTATTTTTAAAATCAGTCGAATTTTGTGGTTCTCTCCTAGAGAATGGCACTCGACGACCCAGTCCAGGGAAGCTCGTCGCTATTCAGAAATGGAAGCGCCCTGAGACGATCACGGAGTTGAGAGGATTCCTGGGTTGTTGCAATTTTTACCACACTTTTGTGCCGAATTATGCCAAATTTGCTGCCCCCCTCACTGAATTATTGAAGGTAGGGAGAGATGCGGGCAAGGCAGGTTCAAAGGTTCGTGTCAAGTGGACTGACGAGTGCGAGGAGGCCTTCCATCACTTGAAGGCGGCCCTCTGCGAAGTAGCCACGTTGCATGTGCCCCAATTTGACCGACCCTTCTACATTAGAACCGACGCTTCTAGGTACGCGATCGGAGCTGTCCTTGAACAGGTTGATGAAGCCACCGGCGATCATTACCCTCTTGCATTTTGGTCTCGGAAGCTAGCCCCACGCCAAATGCAATGGTCGCCGCGTGAGCAAGAAACGTATGCCATAATTTGCGCTCTAAAAAAGTACCAATCGTGGGTTGGCACCAATCGAGTCGAGGTCCTGACGGATCATCGATCTCTGGAGTATTGGGCCACCGAACACATTGATACTGTCGCGAGCCCAGCTGGTCGACGGGCCAGATGGCACGAATTTCTCTCTCTGTTTGACCTCCATGTGTCGTATTTGCCTGGAAAACACAACACGGTAGCGGATGCTCTGAGCCGGGGCTTACCCCGCCTCAGAGGGGCTGCAAAGTACCAACATCCATGGTACGGAGCAGGACCGCCATGTCATCATCGAATGGGATCAGGAAGAAAAGAAACTCATTCGACGTGCATGCATGCAGTGCGCTGTTAAACAGCACGCATTGCCGTGTCACGACATCACGGCCATCACAGATCCGGCGCATGCTCACGGGATCTGCACCAAAACGCTGAAAGTCGTGGAAAAAGTCACCGATCCCTCCTCAGGGAGTGTGAAACGGTTTGACTATACCCGACAAGTAAGTCGATTTCGGTTGATCGAGGGCATTAAGCGTCGAGATCCGGCCAAAACTCCACCCCTGCCTAAAGATTCCCTGATAATCCGTGACTGGACGTCCGATTACCTGCAGGATCCCATGTTTGAAGAGGTCTTTGGAAATCTCCAATCCAAAGATGCTCACAAGGATGGGATTTTTGCTGAGTACTCGTTGGATGGGGGGAAGCTGTGGATGGAGGGTAAATTGTGTGTGCCAGACGCCCTAGCCCCCCGAGTGTTAAACTGGTGGCACAAATGGGAGTCCCCCCACGCACATGGCCGTCGACTGTGGTCGATGATTAAGCATAGGTTGTTTGGATCGAGGCTCTACACTCATTGTATGAAAGTAGCCGCCGGATGTGCCCAATGTGCTGTCTCGACGCCTCCCAGCGCGAAGAAGCACGGCCATCTGAGGCCTCATCCTATTCCGGAGCGCCTCTTTAACAGAGTCACCAGTGATTTCTTCTATCTCGGTGAACTCGATGACGAAGAGTGCCATTGGACTAACAAAAAAGTCAATGGTGTGCTCCTCATTCAGTGCCGTCATTCCGGCTACATTCAAGTGTTGCCTTGCAACATTGAGTCGATGACTGGCAAGGCTGCCGCCAAGTGGTGCGCGCAGACCTGGATGGGAGGCTGGGACGTCCCATCCGAGGTGGTCACGGATTCAGGCAAAGAGTACACCTCCGAATGGTGGAGAGAATTGTGTGCTCGCCTTGGAATCCACCACCTCCGATGTGAAATCCACTCGCATCGAGCGCTGCCTGGCGAAAGAGCCGGCCGCTCAATTATTAATATGCCTCGTAAGGAGCTCGCGAGTGAAAAGGTTTTTCATTGGATGGAAGTTCTCTTCGCATTGCTTCGCCGTTACCACAACACGCCTTTGTATCATGGCCTTTCTCCAAATGAAATTGTCTTTGGACGAAAGAAGTGTTGGTGGAATATGCCGTTGAATAATCCTCGCCCCTGTAAAGATGCTTCGCTGTTTTTGGACGAAGTCCAACGAGCAGATAAATCTGTGTCGAAATTAATCGAGAAGCATCAAGCTGACTGGCTTTGGGTCCAGAATCAAGGCCGAGAAAACCCCCACAATTTTGAGGTCGATGATCGAGTTTGGCTTCGAAAATCCGAAACCACCCTGGACGGAGATGACAAGCTTCTTCCCTTGTGGGAGGGGCCATTCGCTGTTACAGCGCGTCTTGGTGAGAACAGGTGGAGGATTCGTGTGGATGTCAGCAGGGAAATTGACGTTTCGGGCGATCGCCTCAAGAGAGAGATCCCCTCCCCCAAGGATCGGGTTAAACCCCTTTTTTGGACTGCAAAACACTTGTCCGATCGGGTCATCGAAGGGGGAAAGTACGAACTCAAGAGGATTGTTGAAGCAAGACGTGACGCCAAGGGCGAATGGGAATTTCTGTGTGAGTGGAGGGGTTTTGATTCCAGTCACAACAACTGGGAACCAGCCCAATCTTTTGTCCATGGGTACACCAAGGGGTTCATTGACTTCCTCAAGAAGCACCCCGAAATTGGAGTACTCCTGACAGATTGTTTGTCGAAACCAGACAGACAAGTGGAGAGCGACGGAAAACGACCTGTGGTGAATCGAGATCCAGCCTTTTACGGCCCTCAGCAGCCACATTCCAGGGCTGATCCGTCGATCCCCCCTCCTGCGGTCAGGCCAGCCCAGGAGCCAAATGAGGACCAAGCTTCAAGTTCGGCCGCTGATTTGCAGCGCCCAAGCCGTACGAGGGCCAGGCCAGACAGGTTGGTGGTCACATGTATTCGTGCTTGGCCGAATTGAGGAAGCCATCCTACCACATTCTGCTCAATCCACTGTTCATTCTTTCTGTTTATGTCATGATGTGGAGAACTGCGAATGTTTGATAATTTGACGTCAATCAACTTTTCTTTGGTCTCCGTTCGGCAGACAAGGCGTAGATACGCTGACGGAGTGTGCTGCCGTGTTCAGAAAAAACCAAACTCAGGCTTAATTCAGGCAGATTCGGGGTAATCTTGTCTCTGTTGGTCTGTGCATCTTTGGAATTTGGCTGCTCGTGCAGATGGAAGCAAATGTACATAATCAAAACACCGGCCGGTGACATTCACCCCTACAGGCACCCCCTGTAGTACTGGCTGCACCAGATGCGATGCCAGGAACTCAGATCTCACCTTCATTTGCTGTGATGCTGACGCCAAAGTCCAGATTCAGATCCAGGATCCTCAAATGTACCTTGAATTTCTCAGGTTTGTCCATCATTCTGCCACTGTTGTACGAAACCCAGACGTCAATTGTTCAGACAATCTTCAGATAGGAGCTCTAGGGACTTCTAACAGCAACCTCTGAAGTCCGTAAGCTTCGTTGTATTTTTGGCACACGCCAATGTGAGCTCAATCCGACCTGAAACTGTCGAAAATGGTGAATCCAAGTGTCTTGTGGGACTTCATCGAAAGATAGGCCTTGTCCAAGTCGATTGACACCACCGCCACTGTAAATTCGGTGTCTCTCAGTTATATACTGTCAGTAAAGCGCCTTCAGTGAACCTTCGGCGCGTTACATGCCAAGGATCCAGGGCCAGCATGTCCCATCATGATGCATCATCACATGATCCACATTTTGATAGAATCTGTTTGATGCTCGCGAACCAACGTGCCGGAAAGCACAATTGAGCTGAATAAACGACAATATATATTAACTTTAGTCTAAACGAAAGTGTTAGTAGTTTCAGTTGTACACATTTCGCTTCATTTCACCTTCATCTTAGGGAATGTACTGACATTAGGACAATTTAGATTGATTTACTTGTCATCTCCTCTCATTCCTTGAAGATCTGTTTAGATTTAAGTGAACAGAAGAACATCTCTACCTTCGGTGGTTCACTTAGGGTCTGTAGACTACATGTGTATTTGTTTAACCGCACTGTGATTGCTTAATCCCCTTCATCTCTGCCCAAATTCATTCTCATTTTGCTGAATCTTGTGATCATCCGCCAGATGCGCCAATTCTGAGCCACATGCTGTACTTTTCAGAACGAGAAAAGCGGGATTAACACGATGTAGAGTTCGGCGAGGACACCGTAGCGTGCCCGCGACAGCGAAACTGTGCCAGAGCGCTGAGATGTCACTCCAGTTCTTGATCCCCCCACTCAATCCATCAATAATCTACCTCATTCTCAACCAATGCATGGTTTGGTATCGATTCTCGATATGTTTACATGCTTTCTGGCCGTTGACCTAATGTTTTACTGCACGGAGGACTGTTCGTCACTTCTCATTCTGTCTCATTTCAGGTTCATCCACCCTGATTCAGTGCCAATTCAGCCCAAATCAGGTCAGATCAAGCAGATTTCGCCCCATCGAGGCTACATTTCTATTTTTTTCTGGGACTTACCCGCACTACGTTCTTCGTTGACGTAGCGACACACCCCAGTGTGTTTTTGGAGGGGGAGTGTAAGTGCGGCTAGCCCCATCTGCTCAGATTTTCAGACATTCTGCCCAGATTGGCTACATTTTGGTCATTTTCTTTGCTTCGGCGGAATCGCCGCCTCGCAGCTCAGTCACAGGATATTTCCTATATATTTCTGATATGCCGGATTTGATTCCGCGGTCCATTTCCCGTAAATCCGCCGCGTTCCGCTATTTTAGCTGGAATCGCCATTTGCCGCTGACGCGCGCTCGCGGGCCAGATCGGCCAAACATTTTTACATAAATGGATTATTTAAATTCTTTCAGACAGTTTTGGACACTCAGATGTATTTAGAATAATTCCCCTCAATTTTCTTCATAGACTGGGATTTTCTGCCGGACCACAATCAGCATGGACCTTGCTTCTGTTGTCGCTGCTCTCGCCTCCGTTGGTGTCCGAGTGTCTGGTTCTACACCCAATAACAACATCCAGGGAGACTCCTCGCGTGCCTGCCCCACTGGTCTTGCCGGCCCCGAGCCCTCCGGCACCCACAACGACCCAGGGCAGCACTTTCATGGGGCCAAATGTTCATGCCGGGTGACCACATGCGGTGCACAAATACAAGTGAGCTGCTCACCAATGCACTAATGTGGTCCAGATAGTGGAGGAAGACTCGGAACCACTTTGGTGCAAAATGGCCCGTGCCATTCGACGCAACGGCCGCAATTTATCGTGTGGTAATTGCACCATGCCTTTGACAACGTGCCGAATGAAGGCACATTTAATCTGTATACCCAAGTCAAGAGGCCGTACTATACGTGGATTTTAATCTGTATCCCCAAGTCATGGGGTCACACAACGGGTGAAATGTGACTCCGTATCCAAAAGCCCAATGTGTGGGCCCTTGGCGTGGTGGTACGGAGTCAGAATCCACCCATTGTGTGGCCCCTTGACTTGAGAATATGCAGTCGCAATCTACTTATTGTGTGACCTTGACTTGGGGAGACGGAGACTGTTTCGTTACCATATTTTTACCTATTCTGTGTTTATGGAGTGAGAAAACAGGTTTTTTTTTGCTCACTGCCAAAAATGAGTAAAACAGTGCCAAATTCCGAAAGGGTGGACAAACATTTGTTTTACTTTCAATACAGACCATGTCAAACCCACATGTTTCATCGTCACACTAATGCACAAGGATGTTTGAGGAATACATAACACTGTAAAGCTACTCATAACCTTTCGCAAAATGAATGGGCACTGTGAGGAACCCTTCCAACTTCACCACAGGTACTGGAATAGGGGAATGCACACTTTCGATGCAAATGACCAAGCTATAGCTATGAGTAGACTTTGGACAGAAAATGACATACCAGTACAGCCACTTCCTCCACTGCTTGTGAGTACTCCATCACCAGTGTACCCCGCACTCTACCCGCAGGTGAGAGATGAGGGTGTGTCAGTACATGTACCACCATCGGAGGAGGCGACGCAATTGGAAGCACCCGTCGAACACTCATCCACAACTGCAACGGAGAATGGAAAGGCACTCAACCCCTTCACGTAGACCTTCCTCCTTTCCACTGGGACCACCGGTCGTGGTGTCATGGAGACACTGACTACATCCCTTGGCTCGTGTCAAACCCAAACAGACAGACAGACATGAAGGTGAGGATACCAATGCGGGTGGGCGTTGATGCCGTGAGGTACAACCCATGCCTCAGTCCGCACGAGGCAGAACGCATGCCGCAGGACGCAGACAATCACGGTACAAACCGGAAGGTGCAAGACTGGGACGGGCACTGCATGCGACACAACGGACAACATGCAACATTATGTTTAAGGACAAGAAATGTGCATGTGCTCTGCAAACCCCTGGAGCATCCCGGACACTCTCTGCGCGCTCAGAAGGCGGTACAAATGCAAAACAGAACTCCACTGTAAACCACTACAACGAGGAGACGTGGCAGTGCGTGTCCTGGTCGGCAGCAAAATGATCATGTAATGGTGTATCCCTCTTCCTTGATCCACAACAGTACGGCACATAATAACACACGGGCAACAGACCTGGTTTCTCCACCACCAGTGCGGACACTCCATATCCTGAACCACCCGCGGAGGCAACGGGGGTGGCCGGAGTTCCGGACTCCCATGCAGCGTTCACAGTGGATGCCGTCACTGACGCTGGAGCAGGTGCCCATCTGGCAGCTGAAGCATGCACGTATGCTTGGCCCCCAGACACAGTGACCGTAAGCTCCACCTTCTTGAAGAGACCACTATCCACTCTGCCCATGATCCAGACTCCAGCCCCACTGGCACTGCGGAATGCTTGACCCGGTCCCCCGGCAATGAATCCACCATTCATTTGGGAGCCTGACTCAGGAAGCTTGATGTCATGGACTGAAGAGTACGCGCCAAGGCTCAGGTAAGGGGATTCTGTAGGAACAAATGAGCTGTACGTTGCGGTTGCACTGGCACCTGCAATGCATGAGAGTCATGCCAACACACGAGGCATTGCATGGCACATGATGAGACATCATCATATCAGAACATACCAGAGCACACCAGACCGTAGGACTGAACACTAAACTGCGCCGAGTCACAGCCTTTCCCTGTGCCTGGGAGATACACCAAAATGCTAAACGCAGATGGTTCCTGCAGACAGGACCGCTTCTATGGGCTACGCACGGTCATGTGGAGCCCGAGAGTCACAGCCCTTGGGAAGCCGCATGGCCATCTGCCTCACGTATGCACCATCTATACCGAACCCAGAATACAGAGTGCTGCCATTAAGTGATGGAGACGTCACTTATCCCCCGAAGCTCCGTCTCAGGCATACCATAGTGCACCACCACGTGAACCATGATGCAAATACATTTGTCATTCAACCACATGGCACCACTGATCTCCGCAATCTAATCCTAGACCCACCCCTATTGCAACATACGAGCAGTGCATCCGCCTCCAGCAGCGGTCCCATCACCAAAATATCCATTGCCACATCCGCAGATGTATGATCCAACAATGTTGTCACATTGACCAGCAGCAGGAGCAACACAATCGTGGCCATTGGTCGAGCACTCATCAACATCTGAACACAGACAAGCAAATGCCCTCTGTAGTGGAATCCCTCACAGAGTAAAAGGGGTAAAAATGAGTAAAACTTGAGGAAACGTGAGTCAAGTTTGTTTGTTTAGTATGTGTCTTTCGGAAAGATTTCACTCACTTTTACTTTACTGGATTTTTTTTTTTTGAGGCATGGCGGTTCCCCGCCCAAAGCATTGCAGCAAAGCGGCCCAACCCTGGGCAAAAAGAGCGTTCATGGTGAGCCGAAGTTTCGTGAGCCGAAATTTACTTTACTGGATTTTGTCTTGGTCACCCAAACCCATCCTAGGGGCAACAGTAGGGTTTCAGAAAAAGTCGAAAATTGAAATTTTTTTCAAGTGTCACTAAACAGCCCACACACAACAGCAACGCTATTGCCTTTGGCAAGTCCATCTTGCAGACATTCTAACCCGAGCAACACACCCCCAAAATAGGGTAAAAACCACATGAATACGGGATAAAACATATTTTACATACCTTGAATAGTTTTTTTAGGTGAGCACCATATCAAAATAATAAGTTTTGGAAACTTCCAATTTTGAGCTGCCCACGGCGAAAACTGCATGAGCAAGTTGTGTACCAATCCCTTGGAACCCCCCGACTGAAAACCCAAATAAGCTGAGAAACACAAATACATGGTGCCTAAAACAGGCCTTACATGCCTTGGATGGTCCTTTGGTGTGGTGATCATATCGCAAAAAAAAGATTTCGGAAACTTTGATTTTGGAGGTGCTCAGGGTGACAAACCGCATAAGCAGGTTGTGTATCAATCCCTTGGGACGGAACCCCCCGCGCCCAATACAGAAATAAGGTGAAAATCACATAGATACAAAACATGTTGACAAAGGTTGCATGATCATTTCGTGTCGTCACGTTATCAAAAAAAAAATTTCGAAAACGCGAGCTTTGAGCTGCCCAGGGTGAAAAACTGCATAAGCAGGTTGTCCACGAGTCCCTTGGGAGACGCCCCCCCCCCCCCCCCCGCCCCGAAACCCTGACCGCCCCAAACATTGGAAGGGGAGGAGGGGGGGGGGTTTGCTCCAATGGATGTCGGACATTCGAATACAGCCTTGACTTGAACTCCACACTGCCTGCCAACCCACCACAAAGGCCCCACATACGGCACTCTCGGATGCGGCAGTTGCCTGATTCTTGAGTGGAAGGACAGGATTGACCGCCGTGCTGAGGGTTGGTTGTGATTTGCCGCGACCGGAGCTTTGTGCCATCGCCACACGTCTTCGAACATGTCCACCATGAACCCCAGTTGCCCACAACACAATCAACAGCTGCAGTGCAAAAGACGGTGCCACATCAAGCGGTCTGTCAGACCGATGCCATAGTACCAATGAAATCCCCTGCCAAGCAGCAATTCTGTGCTGTTATCAACCAGGACGCCCATGCCAGGCCTGGGATTAACCACGGGTGGTAGGGGGGGGGCCGTTATCTCGCACAAGGCCTCGGTATCTGACTGTTTGCCCTTGGCGGCGCCTATTGGCCTCTCGCCACTGCTCATTCTCACCCTCTGTGGGTCCGAACGTGTTTTGGTTGTGTCAACGGAGCCCCTGGATGACTTGTCCTGTTTGACTACTCCGGGGGTCGGCTGTCCCGGAGACGGGCTGTGGCCCGTGCCGTTGACCAGGCGCATCCAGATGCACACTCTGAGTCCATGCGGGGGTTTGCCGACTCCAGCACTGAATTGTGTGCGCCGGGGTGTGCATCTGCAGGATAATTTTCCTGGCAGGGGCTTCTAACAACCACAATATTTATTTCCCGTTTTTCCTTTCCTTCTTATCGTTTTGCGCTCTGCACCGTTTGCGGCGAGCGCGGTCTGCCCTGTCCTGTTACCCTCCTTTGGTTCGTCCTTTTCTCCCTGCCCAGTTTCTTTCCCGCCCTCTCCATTCTTTCTGCCCCGGGGGCATTGGGTGGCGGGGGTGTGTGTTGCTGTAGGGAGGGGGTAGAGGAGGGGGCAGGGGAGAGGGAGTGGGAGTGGGTTCGTCGCACCATGCCCCCTCCTTCCCCTTGAGGAGGGAGATCCTGGCTCAAGGGGGCTCCTTGTTGGTGTCAGTGTGCTTGGTGTCGGTGGTTTTGGCCACTTGCTTCTGCTGGCCCACATACCCTAGTCTGTCCTGGGCTTAGTTGCATGCTGATTGCTGGCATGATGGCCTTAGCTGGCGCGGCGGTGGTAAAATACACGTAGCGCCCGCCGTCAGTCTAAGTGTTCGGGACCGGGGCTAATTACCCTTCGTACGCGTCCCCGCAGTTGGGGAGAGGGCGGAGTCCGCGGCCTCCCCCCCCCTCTCCTGTAAAGTGTCTGTTGGCTCATCACCCAGGGTCGGCGGTGCCCCAGGCGTCTTTTCTGGGCTGTCCTTTGCTGTCCGGGGCTGCCCTCTATTGTAGTTGCATGGGTGAGCACGTTCCGCCATTGTTGGTGTCGGTGTTGGTGTCAGTGTTGTTGCTGCGTTGGCGGAGCAGAAGGGGTAGTCTCTGGGGTGTGGTGGTGGGGGGGGGTCCATTCTGAGTGGTGTCATTGTTGCCGCTGGTGTTGTGGTTTCTTGTGGCAGTGGGGGGGGTGTTATCTGGGACACACCCACCACAGGATTTCCGGCCGACCCACCAATCCAACATTGGCCTAACCCAAAGGGGGCGGGGGGGTCAACCCTACCCAGCCAGCCACCCGCCCAACCACCACAACGAAAAATGGCAAAAAAATTTTCGGCACCTTCGGCACAAAGACCCACCCACCCCAAAATGGCTTGCGGAGGGGGGCGGGGGGTTCCAGCCCAACCAGCCACCCAAAATCGTCTCGCAGCCCGCCCCCCCCCCACGTCCTCTGGGGGTTGGCGACCCCTAAGAACGCCCTGGCCTATGCATCAATCTGCGATCCTGAGGGCTATGCCAAGGACACAAAACAGTATCATGGGCAAGACAAAGAAGCCGTGGCACACATGGATGAGTAGAGTTGACAGGCAGGGGTTTAAGGAGGAAGCCACAGGCAACAAATTACGGTTACCAGGCTAAGGAGTACCAAGGAAAGTGGGGGTAAAAGTAGGTGATGAGGTTGGAAAGCAAGGGGCTGGTTGTGTATCAATCCCTTGGGAGGACCCCGCGCTCCCCCCGCACCCAATACAGAAATAAGGTGAACATCACGTAGATACTGCCTAAAACATGCTTTACACAGGTTGCATGATCATTTCGTGTCGTCACGATATAAAAAAAAAGTTTCGAAAATGCGAGGTTTGAGCTGCCCAAGGAGAAAAAATGCACAAGCAGGTTGTCCACGAGTCCCTTGGGAGACGCCCCCCCCCCCCCGCCCCGAAACCCCGACCGCCCCAAACATTGGAAGGGGAGGAGGGGGGGGTGGGGGGTTTGCTCCAATGGCTGTCGGACATTCGAGTACAGCCTTGACTTGAACTCCACACTGCCTGCCAACCGTAAAACCACAAAGGCCCCACATACGGCACTCTCGGATGCGGCAGTTGCCTGATTCTTGAGTGGAAGGACAGGATTGACCGCCGTGCTGAGGGTTGGTTGTGATTTGCCGCGACCGGAGCTTTGTGCCATCGCCACACGTCTTCGAACATGTCCACCATGAACCCCAGTTGCCCACAACACAATCAACAGCTGCAGTGCAAAAGACGGTGCCACATCAAGCGGTCTGTCAGACCGATACCATAGTACCAATGAAATCCCCTGCCAAGCAGCAATTCTGTGCTGGTATCAACCAGGACGCCTATGCCAGGCCTGGGCTTAACCACGGGTGGTAGGGGGGTGGGGGGGGCAACCCAACATTGGCCTAACCCAAAGGGGGGGGTGGGGTCAACCCTACCCAGTCAGCCACCCGCCCAACCACCACAACGAAAAATGGCAAAAAAAAATTTTCGGCACCTTCGGCGCAAAGACCCACCAACCTCAAAAATGGCTTGCCCAAAAGGAGGGGGGCGGGGGGTTCCAGCCCAACCAGCCACCCAAAATCGCCTCACAGCCCCCCCTCCCCCACGTCCTCTTGGGGTTGGCGACCCCTAAGAACGCCCTGGCCTATGCATCAATCTGTGATCCTGAGAGCGATGCCAAGGACACAAAACAGTATCATGGGCAAGGCAAAGAAGCCGTGGCACACATGGATGAGTAGACTTGACAGCAAGGAGGAAGCCACAGGCAACAAATTACAGTTACAAGTCTAAGGAGTAGAAAGGAAAGTCGGGGCAAAAGTAGATGATGAGGTTGGAAAGCAAGAGGCTGTTCACTAGGGTTAGAAGTCTAAGTGGAAAATAGGACACGGTGAGGAGAGGTAGATCATCCGGATGAAAAATCTACCTGGTCCCAGGGTCGCGTTTGTTTTACAGCTTGTGAGCAGAAAAACAGTTGAATAACGTGGTACGGCCTATTTACGGCCTTTTTGTATGGCCGAGGCACCATAAAACTTCCCTCTGCTGGTTGAAAAAAAAGGGTGATCAGATACTGCTGACCTGGCAAAGCCGCAAACGCTTGTTGTGTTGCACGCCACAAACAGTTTCATGCCTGTTCTGAACTGCACAGCATGCACAGGCTGGTGGTTTATGGCGCTTCAGCCGTAAATTTCTTGAAAAGAAATGCCCCCCGCCCCCAAAATGAGGGGTACAATCGGAATGAGCAGAAAATTGGTCAGAGTGTGGGCACAGAGGTCTCGGGTGCCCCCAACAGGGGGTCATGGGTGACAACCAATTATGATGTTTTTGTTCTATATTTGAATTCTCCATCAAATTCTGACCACAATGAGTATAAACATACGGGGTACTACCAAAAAAACAACACCATTGGTGTTTTCAGCGTTCTAATATAGGCCTGAGCTCACCGTTTTCCGAAATTTCCGGTGTGGGTAAAAACAGAGATCCTTCCAATGCAGGAATGCAGGCAGTATGGGTGATGTTTGGGGTGTCGAGACAAGGGCACGGTTTAGATTTACAGTGTGCAGTACACAACAGTACCCCCTGTTCTGAGGTACACATGCTCCTCTGCTCAGGCACCCGTTTGTTTGCAGCTTGCGAGCCGTAAACTTCTGCACAACATTGTACGGCCCATTCGGGGGCTTTATTTTTACGGCTGGGTCAAACGTTCATGCCCATATGAAATCTCCAGGAATTTTTCAGTATTTTGAGTATAAACACAAAAAATATGAAAAAAAACACAAAAAAAGTAAAAAAAAATTGGAAAGTTTTCTCAAGAGACCCTTGTTGCCGCCTGACCCGCACCACTATCTTTCAAACTGCGGGGGGGGGGGGGGGGGCGGCTGGGTGATTTCGCATACAAGGACCAAGTCTGACGACCCCCCAATGTAATCATGCATGCTTGGCCTGGAGGATGACCCTTGAGTGGGGAGGAAAGAAAAAATGAGTGATTGCCTGTTGTTCGGGTACACTCGCACCGACACTCAAACAAACAATGGACTTGGACACCTCAAAAAAAGATGGACAAACAATGCGCGCTTTCGATTTTTTCTTTCACTTGCGTGACACTTCACTGTGTAGCTTGGAACTCCCCCTCCACCCCTCATTGACAACTTGTAGCCATGGCCTCTGCTCCGTTGCTCTGCAGCCCTCACACCACCCCTCAACTTTCGCCCCCCATCCCAAATTCAAAGAAGAAGCCTTTAGGTGGGTGTGATAGTAAAGTGGCAGTTTGGACTTATTGACCTCCTCCATATCATGGAGCACCCCCTCTGCATTCCGCGGCGGAAAAGGCTATCTTAGCTTCATTAGACCCCTTGTGAGACTGCAAGTGGGGGGGAGAGCAATGATGTCTTAGAATGGGGGGCAGGGCGGTCCTTACTGGCAAAAAAAAAAGCGTTCCGTTACGCCTATGCTGTGACGAAACGGCGAATACCAACGGCGGAGGTCAACCGATGGCGGTTGGAGGGTAACCGACGGCAAAGAGAGAGAGAGAGAGAGAGAGCGAGAGAGAGAGAGAGAGAGAGAGAGAGAGAGAGAGAGAGAGAGAGAGAGAGAGAGAGAGAGAGAGAGAGAGAGAGAGAGTCCTTAAGGACCGCCCTGAGGGGGGAGGAGAAGGAGGAGGAGGAGGAGGACCTGTGACCCAGCCCTTGCCGGCCACTCGGTCTAGACCACGGGAAACCGCCAGCCTAGACTGGTACCTCGTTAGCTCCGCCTCTGCTACAACTTTTGTGTGACTGTCTCGGTAAAAAGGACGCCCCTCCAGGGCCTTAGGTAAGGGAACATCCCACACTCACCCGCCCATGGGGGTTCCAGCAAAGAGCCTGACAGGTAGGGAGTAGAGGGGCCCTTCCACTTTGAAAGGCGCAGTTGGGCCTAGGTCTACCGGAGCCACCCCGGAATCTTTGCCTTCTCCTTTCCATAGACTACGAAGAATCTGGCTGTGACTGACTGTGGACTTCCTCCCGTGAATAGCGCACCCGTTTGATGAGGGATCTTACCATCAGTTTCACCAGCACTTAGTTTGCATTTTTCCATCTATGTCCCCCCCCCCCTTCTGTTTTTCCCCCTGCTGCGCACCTCGGTTGTGTTTGGTGTGTTGCTTTGCGCCGCACCGTGCTCTGCTTGCTGTTTGCTGGTCCGTTTGTTCCACTGTGCAATTGTGCACTGCGCTCTGTGGGGGTTGAAGAATTTACACACCTGTCTCATCTGCCTGTGCAAATGAGAGGGGGATGAAGGGTTGACTCACCATGCTGCCCTGATGAGGGGGCAGCAGGGTCTGGTCTGCTTGGGGGCTGTATGCACTACCTAACGCTTTGGAGACAAAGTAGCACTATTAGAGGCCTTCTCTTCCTTAGGTTCCTCCGCAGATATCCGTGGTATATAACCCGGGATATCCGCAGATATCCGTGGTATATAACACGGGATATCACCGCTGCGATATCCTGTGTTATATACCACGGATATCTGCGGATATCCTCGTGCCTATGCCACGGATATAAGTAAGAAATAGTGCTTTTCCATTGCTTTGAGGCATACTTTAGTTGTATTAGAGATGCACTGAGCATCCATGCATTTTAATCTTAGTATTGGTCCAACCAAAACTGGTGATAACACATATTGACCTATGGAACCAAACACCCAATCAGCATATGGAGTGGACCCCTTAATCCCCTTTCAATGTGAAGTAAAACATCTTTTCCTGAGTTGACTGAGCACTGACATACCTAAAGTAGAGCCTATGAATTTATCTATGTTTTTCCATGAATTCTTAGCTATCCTAGTGGTATGCACCCTAGGGGGCTGGGCACCTCTTTTTGAGAGGTCCTGGGTTCAATTCCTGGTCAGCCTAGCTAAGTAGGAAGATCCCATGTGACATGGCAGTGACCTCATCGCCACATACCATGCCACCTCAGCACATATGGGACCCAAAACAAAGAGTGCACATCTCCTAAGATGGCACTATGGAGAGAGAGTGATCCTGAGGCAGTTTTCTAACTCTTTTCCTAAAACATTTCAGCTATCTTTGTGAATATGCATTCATATGTGACCTGAGCTGTAGTTTCTGTGAATATCCAATCATCTTTCACTGTTTACACTGCAGCCCTTCATGCTTTGATCCTGAATTACCTTCTCCTTGCATACTATTGGCTTGGGCTATCCTGGATTGACTTGGCTTTACTGTATTTCAACAAACAAAAGCTTTTCACCATCCAAAACAAGCAGCAGGACACCCTACAGCAACAACAAGCAGCAGGAGAAGCAAAAACATAGTGCTGAAAACACTATAAACTTTTCTGGTAGCAAGAGGCAGCCTGTCTCTGTGCACCGGCAGCGACCCCGCGCCGTACAACCAGTGCTCCGAGCAGGCAAATATAAGCAGAAGGGCGGATTAAGATGGACCCAGGAAGAGTGGACGCCGATGTGAACACAGCGCCAGCGCCTGAGGCACCGGCAAGGCCGGCGCCTGACGCTGTACCTTCGGTGGAGCCCTTACATGGGCCAGTGGATACGGCGGAGGACTCCCTGGATGACCTCCAGACGGCCTTCAGGGCCCTGACGGTGGAGGAAGTGGTCTCTCAGCCTCAGCCTGTGAAGAGGAAGAGAGAGAACGAGAGCGAGAAGGATGCTGAAGGAGAAGCAGACGAAGGAGAGGAACAAGGGCAAGACCTGACGAGTATCCCTACCTTCGAAGGCGCACCAAGCGCTTCTGGCCTCCCTGCATCACCCTCTCCCATAACCACCACACTCCCAGCCGCCGCAACATCCACTTCCACAACCAACCCGCCTATGGCAGAGGGCACAGGCTTTACTGGCATGCCTCACTACCCCGCCTATGGCATGGGCCCACCTACCACTGCGCTCCTTGAGGCAACTACTGCCAGTGAGCCGGTGGCTTCCAGCTCTGCGCCGCGATGGTATGCGGCTGACCATCCCCATCCACTCCACGCCACTGGAACCTACATGGAAGTTCCTGGGTATGCTCCTGGGTGTGCACCTGGGTATGCACCCCTGAGTGGGTTGAGGAGAGGACCAGAGTCTCTGGGAGGCAGGAGTAGAGGATCGGGAAGATCCTCCAACAGGTCCCTGACGCGGTCGGAGATCAACGAGGTGCTCCGAGGAGCCACTTCGCAAATCGTGAGCGACCTCACGCAAGAGATCAGGGAGAAACTGGAGCCCCTGATGATCCCGTCCCATGCGTCACCTACGACGGTGGGAATGTCACCCCACCGAGTACAGGCTAACCACCTGGCGGCAGGGTTGACAAATACCCTGGGGAGCCTGAGGAGCCGACCGATGCGGACTCCTGCAGCAGTACCGAGAAGTCCATTCGTCCCGAGAACGGCCCAGCCGCCCTACAGCCACGTGACGAACTCGACGAGGGCCGAGCTGGACCGGCTGGGGCTGACAGCCCTAAGGGCAATGGTGGACGTGGAGCCCTATGGCTCCAGTGATCTTGGCGGAGACCCCTCCGACGACGAGCCGCCGTCGATGGACTCTTCTTCGCCCTCAGACGACGAGGACCCTGAGGACCCCGAGGACCCCAAGGGTAAGAAGAAGAAGAAGAGGAAGAAGAAGACCCGACGCCCTGAAGGACGCCGAGCTCAGGTGGCGAAGGCTATTGCCACCTCCAAGATAGTGGTGAACCTGCCTGAGTTCACAGGCAAGGACCTCAGCGAGTTCGCTGAGAACTTTGGCCGGTTCCTACGACTGACCGGCCAAACCCACGCGAGTGGGCGAGTGAAGTGCGATCTGCTCCTGCAGTGCTGCAAGACCAAGTACCTGGAGAAGCAGGTCAGGCAGATCGTCACAAACTCCGCCACCTTTGCCGACGTGTTGGTTGCCCTGGAGAGGCAGTACCCGACCTACGAGACCGACCTCTCCATCAGGGCCGAGATCCAGAACTTGCCCGTGCTGCCCAACAACCCCAAACCTGGCAGCGTCTCCGAGCTGTTGGCGGACTTGGATCACTGGGCTGGACGACTGACGCCCGGTTCCTACAGCAGCGACGACCTGCTGTTCTGGTTGTGCGCCAAGCTCCCCCGGGAGCTATGGGACGAGTGCCGTCTGACGGCTGAGCGCAAGGCTAGATCCCTCTGCTACGAGGATCTATGCGTGCTGCTCCTGGAGATGGCGCTGGAGAAGGAGAGCGACCTGCACCTGAACAACTACCGTCCTGGTGGAGGTTCTGGAGGCAAAGGGTACCAAGGGTCCCGACCTGGGCAGGGGACTACCCCCAAACACGCCCACGCCCGCCTAATGGAGAACGTGAAGGAGCTATTCTGGTGTGATGCCAGAGATGAGCAGGGCCACCTGCAGCACGCCTCTGACTGCGAGCAGCGAGACTGCTTCGTCGTCCAGGGGAAGCAGCAGGAGAAGATCACCGGCGCCAAGGTGAAGCTGCCGGATCATTACCGCTGCACCATCACGTGTGCATTCTGCGGTAAGCGGAAGCACTACGAGGATGAGTGCTACCATAAGCAACGCCTATCGGCGAAGCTTAAGGGGGAAGATCCTGGCAAAAGCTCAGGCAAAGGTGGAGGCAAGGCCAAAGGCAACGACTCCGGCAAGGGCAAGTCGAAAGGACGTGGTCAAGGTGGTCAAGACAAGGGTCAAGGTGGACGAGGAGGAGGCGCTAACCGCCAGAACGACAACAAGAACAAGGACAAGAACGGAGGTAACCCCAACCCTAATCCAGTGGGGAACTCCGAGCCCTCCGGAGGGCAGTCTGGACCTACCACACGCTCACAGACGCAGGCCCAGCAACAACAAGGAGCCAAGCGTGAGCATGAAGGTGGTGACGACGGCAACGCCAAGAAGAGAAGCCGTTTCATGAGGATGGCCCGCAAATTGCGGAACAAGGGGTTCGAGGTGACCTGTCCCGCAAAATTCTGACGGGGACGCTCTGGTGGCACCCAAGACCTGGTGTTTTGGGTACGTATCCGACTAGGGGGACGTGAATACCTGGGGGTACTGGATACTGGCGCCACAATATCTATAGTGGCCAAGAAAATTTTACCTTGTGGGAGCCTGAAGAACACCATGACCACCGCCGCCATACGCATGGGGGATGGACATGTGGTGCACAGCTGCGGGGACTGTGAAGTGGAGGTACCTATTGGCTCTCGAACTATCGCCCATCGGTTCTATGTGATGGACACTGAGGCCTTCGACTTTGTACTGGGTACTGACTTCTTCGTACAGCACTCCCAGATACAATCCCTGACGCTGCAAGCGCCCTACCTCCTGTACGTGGACCACGGCAGTGGCAGAGAGTCTGTGCCACTGGAGCAGTCGGAACATACCTCGAGTTACCTGAGACTATCGAAGGAGGAGCCCTCGAACATGATGGCGGCCTCCAAAACTGAGGAACATCAACTATTGGGGGAAGTCCTAGACCAAGGTCTGAAGGAGTTGGGTGACTCTCGAGAAGACCTAAGTGTGGAGCTGTTCGCCAGCGACAAGCAGCATGTACTGGACCTATACTGCAGCAAGGGGAAGAACTGCAGCTACAAATTTTACTGGCCCTCTTTCGGGATGGCCTACGGGAACCCCAGATTCAGTGAACTGGGGAAGGTGCTGACCAAGGTGGCCTTGGAACGTTCCCGTATGGTCCTGTGTTCCCCCGATTGGGGAGCCCATGGGGGCAACGAGTACTGGCGAACCCTCCTTGACAAGCTGACTATCAGCTCGGTGCGATTACCTGATGAGGCCATCTACGTGCCTCTGGGACGCAAGACGCCCATTGGGAAGCCCGGATGGGGGAGTATGCTCAGCGTGGTGGACGGAAGTCTTACCACCATCCCCTGGGAAGACCTGGACCCTACTCTGGTCCAGGCTATACAACGAGAAAGCGATGGACTTGCCTTGGGTGACTTGAAGGATCGCCTACGACCTCAAGATGCTGTTGAAACTACACCCGGAGGAGATGAGTACGTTGTGACTGACACCAACGCCCCCAACTCTCCTTGTCATGTACCTGTTCCTGATGGAGTCTCTGAGTGTGGACTATCTGAGCTACCTAGCTCTATCCACTCAGACGACGAAACTGAGCACGACGCCTTCTTCGTGCAGACCGCGGTGGAGGAAGTGGAGAACGCCGAGTACATCGCCCCACTAAAACCCCTACTCTCCATGAGGGTGGAAGACCCCGTGGATGAAGAGCTGGACCCTCGATCCAGGCTCAGGGAGTATGTGGATTCCAAGAGGAAGTTGGTGGCGAAAAAGCTATGCTACGCGAAGCCTACCCGCAGCTCGTGGCCACTGAAGCAAGGACGTATGGGAGACCTATCCCAATTGAAGGAGGACCTCGAACAGAAGATCACCACCTGGCAAAGGGAGGTAGATCTCAAGCTCATGAAGAGCGTGTGGGGTGCCCATGTGAGGACCCCAGAGGAGGACGACCTCTCGGAGGAATGTGTATGTGAACCCCCTCGAGCGTGCCTATGTTGCCATCGTCCACCGGAGATGGTCCAGCAAGACCTTCTATATGCCTACCAAGGGCTGAAGGATACTACCTCGGGCGAAGAGTCGGTGGAGGACCACCTCCCGACGTCTATTCAAGGGGCAAGCAACTTACACTCCGACGAGGACATGGAGGACAAGATCAAGGTATTGGACCCGCGGGTACAGAAGCTGATAAGGACCTATCTGGAGGTGTTCGGAGACCTACCCCCTCCAGCCTCATGCGACAAGCTGGTACAGATGGACCTCAAGCTGAAACCCGAGTTCGTGGGTCACAAGATCCGGAGGAGACCCTATCCAGCTCCTAAAGAGCAGGCCGACGAGATTGAGCGACAGATACAAGAGTGTATTGACGCTGGCCTAGTCCTGGAGTACAAGGACGGGGACTACCCCCTACACTGCAGCCCCTGTTTCCTGGTGGCTAAACCTGGGTCTACAGCCAAACGGCTGGTAGTGGACTATGGAGAGCTGAACAAGAAGACGCTGAACCACTCAGGGTCCATTCCCAATATGGAGTCTACCCTGGAGAAGATAGCCTCCTGTCGCTACAAGACCAAGATGGACAAGCGAAGTGGATTCTGGCAAGTGGACCTGACGCCCAACGCGCAGGAACTACTGGCCTTCATCACCCCTCAGGGGAGGGTATTCAAGTGGAAGGTCATGCCATTCGGCGTGGCTAACGCACCCGCCCTGTTCCAAGAGCTGATGAACAAGATCTTGTCCATCCTACGAAGGAGACCTAAGGTGCAGGAGTTCATATCCCGTGGGGCCCAGATGGAGGCTCACATCGACGATGTATGCCTCGGGACCAATACCCAGGAGGATCACCTAATCCTCTTGGGTGAGTTCTTTGCGGTCTGCCAGGAGAACCACACACGACTCAAGCTGGAGAAGTGTGAGTTCATGCAGGAGACCATGCAGTACTTGGGGTTTGACGTTGGCTATGGGTGGTGGACCCCAGCGGCCTCTAAGGCCAAACCCCTGATGGATGCCAAGGTACGACACGAAGACCCCAAGAAAGGACTTCATGATGTACGCAGTTTCATTGGGGCGTGCAACTTCTATCGCCGCCACATCAAGAACTTCACCTATACCAGCGCCATTCTGACGGACTTGATTAAGAAGAGTACCACTTGGCGCTGGGGCCCACAAGAGCAACAAGCGTTTGACGAGCTCAAAGACAAGGTAGCCAACGCTAAGTGCTTGGGCGTGCCTAGGGCACAAGGGGAGATTATCCTGGTGACCGACGCCAGCAATGTGGGCGGTGGTGGAACGTTGTTCCAATGGCAAGCACTAGAGAAGGAGGAGTTCGACTCGGCCATTTCCCAATGGGGGACGGAAGGTCTCAACCGAGATGGAACACTCAAACACAGCTACCCTGACGACAAGTGGGTCCTAGTACCTCTGGGCCACTGGAACTGGAAGTGGAACCAGGCCAGGGGGAACTACTCCACCTATGAGCAGGAACTGCTCGCGGGTATGCTGGTGCTATCCTCACAAGCACGACTGTTGGGGAGTAACCCTGTGGTCTGGCTATGCGACCAAGAACCGGTCCGCAGTTTCCAGAAGGCTCCCCCACCTGAGAAGGCCAAGCTACATCGCTGGTGGACCTACCTCAGTCAACTACGGCTGACGGTACACCATATCCAGGGAGTAAAGAACGAGTGCGCCGACTACATCAGCCGCAACAACTTCGACGCCCTGATTGGTACCCGGTCTGAAGCGCTGGCTAAGGAGGCGTTCAGCCGTATGGACGTACACCTGGACCTAAACGTGACCATGATACGCCCCCTGGATGGACTCCAACAATCGGAGTACCTACAGGAGTTTGGGGATATCTACCGGCGCCTGGAGAAACGCCTTGAACCCCTCCTGGTCAACCAAGACCAGTGGAAGCGGGACAAGAGCTACCTCTGGCACGAGGACCGCATCGTGGTGCCTAGTGACCGAGTCCCAGCGCTGCTGAAGTGGACCCATGAGTCCAGTGGTCATGTGGGTGCTGACCGTACCCTGAGGCTGTTCAAGCAGTGGTTCCACACTACGTGGACTGACGACCAACTGCGGAAGACGCTCCAGCCTATCGTGGACAAGTGCCCGTGCAGGTCCTGTAAACCAGGGGATATCAGGGACAGAGGTCTCTACTCGACCCTGCCCATCCCACACTGTGCCAACAGTGTTCTATACGTGGACTACACGGAGATGCCGAAGTTCGGGGGCTATGACTTCGCCCTCGTGGTAACCTGTGGGTTGACCAGGTTTACCAGGGTGTTCCCATGTACCAAGCACATTACCGGAGAGGAGACTATCAAGATACTCCTGGAGGAGTGGTTTTGTGTCTATGGGGCGCCCAAGGAGATCAACTCCGATGAGGACGTACGAGTACGCTCAGATACTGGCTGGTACAAGAGGGTCCTGAGATCCCTCAATGTCCAGGTGTCTACTGGGATTCCCTACTCTCACACGAGCAACCCCCTATGTGAGCGACAGATTCGCGTCCTGAAGGAGAACGTCAGGATATGGTGCAAAACTGAACGCACCAGAGACTGGGTGAGACTACTCCCCGTCATATCCTTGATGATGAACTCCCAAGAGAGTTCAGCTACTGGCTACTCGCCACATGAGCTATTCATGGGGCGCCCGGCATGGTTCCTACATGCCCCCTATCCAGAGGACACCCATTCTTCTGTGGGTGAATGGGTCCAAGAGCAACAAGCGAAGGTGGACAAGGCCAAGGCTATGCTCCAGAGAGTGAGGGAGCGTCAGTGGAACAAGAAGAACAAGCACGGTGTACCGGCCACCTACCAAGAGGGGGACTGGGTGCTGGTGCACCACAGTCGACTACCCGCCTGGCCACGCTCTACCAGCGATGACCCATACTTCGGGCCGTACAAGATCCTCTCTGTGGATGGACACCGTATCACCGTGCGGTGTTCTCCCCGTCTAGGGGGGACCCTGGTGTGCGCTGCTCAACACCTGAAGCGCTACCATGATCCTGAAGACCTCTGTGGGGAGGAGTGGGAGCTGAACGACGAGGAAATCGCCGGTCTGGACCTACAAGGGGCTGCCAGCCCTATGGAAGTTGAAGGTAAACTCCCCGACATGAACGCCGAGGAGATGGCTAAGGAGGGCTTCTACCTGGTGAAGTCTGTCCTACGCCACCGCTATCGCCAGGGTTGGCGCTTCCTCACCCTCTGGGAAGGGTTTGGAGTCGAAGAGGCCACCTGGGAGCCCTTCTCTGCATTTGTTCTACCTGAGGGACGCCTAAACTCAGTTCTGGTTGACTACTTGTCCCAGAACAACCTTGGTGAGTTGCTGAGGCTCGCTGAGACGCTTGCCTCCAAGACTAAAGCTAGGGACTGAACCTTACCCTTACCTGCCAAAGCGTATGTGTGAGTGTGCTAGTCCTAAGGTCCTGAGAGCAAGCCGCAGAAGTGGTGTCCTAATTATACCCAAGTCTGCGCCCTTGCTGAACCTGGAGGGTTGGCTTATTGATGCCACGGGGTACGCCCCGGGTCTCCCCTCCCCTATGCGCCCAATTTCTGTGCTGGCGCAAAACCTTGGGGGAATACCCAGCGTGCTAATCCAGGTATTGTTTTCCCTACCTATCTGTCTACTACAGGGAGGGGTGGCCAAAAGAGAAAGATGTCCTTGAATTATGCCCTAGGTCTTTTGATGTATTCCTGCAGGTTTTGTAGTTGTAAAACCCCAAACCAAAGCAGCAAGTAGAGCAAGGACTGAATGTGGATCGAATCAATGATTGGTTTTGGAATCCAGTATAACACAGAAGGGCTGCAGATAGACAAAGCAGGTATATGTACATAGATTCAATCACAAATGGATAATGCAAAAGGTTTTATAAGAAAATTGGTCAGACTCTAGCCTCAGAGGTTGCAATAGGCACTTCATGTGCACTCTTTTGGGTGAAATGGTGCTGGTTAGGACTGAGGGGCATAGATGTGTAGCCGCCAGCATGCAGCGACGGAAGTCGCCTGAGCATTTCGTGTTATTTAGCGATGATCATGAGATTTAGCGCTGTGCAGTGCAGTTTCGATTGTGGAAGTTTCATTCCAAAATACAACGATTTTCTGTCACTGCATAGGTTCCTGTTATGTTCGAAATGGCTTTGGTGCTCGTCCACTGATCTGTTTGGCTTTGGGTAAGCATTGGAGTAATTCTAGGACAAGACATCAAGGAGGACTTGGACTAGTACAACTATTTGATCAAGCTAGTAGGAATAAGGAAAAAGGCTGAAATATTCCCAAAATTACCTCAAAAAATGCATTAAACTTACCAAAAACATTCTCATCACTTCATAGAAGCCTATCACACTGTAGGGACCCTTGAAAAACAGTGTAATGTACCGTGAATGATGTCCCTTCGAAGGGGCATTCCTCAAAAGTCGCCGGCGTGCGGCGAAAACTTTTGGAAAAAAGTGTGGGGGCAGTGGGAATTGAACCCAGGACTCCCTGTCCAGAGCACATGTGTCTGTCCACTAGGGTACAGTCGAACGCTCTAATGCGGACGGTTATCGCCGTATAAACAGCGTTTCAGTAAACGTCCTGACCAAGGGCCAGGGCGGAGCAATACTCCCAATGGAGGACACAAACCCCCAGGAGCTGGAAAAAATAGAAAATGGAACCAGCAGGGAGTGATTCCTGCGGTTTTGCGGAAGGGGTTGCGATTTAGCAAGTGAAATCGTTGAAAATCGACGAAACCACGCGGGAAATCGTCATTTATACACATAACTTAAAGTCGCAGACAAGCGCAAAGGAAGCGGACGCCAAGAAAAGGGTTGCGCAAGCGAAAACGGGTTTTGGAAAAGAAGGTATGAGCCGTAGTTTTTAAAGTTGTAAAGAAAATTTTTGCACAGTTGCATCAAAATTTTTATAAACTTCAGAGTAAAGCATTCAAAATCAGCCCGCACCACAGAGCAGTTCAACAACCCGTCTCTCAGGTATGTCTGTGTCACTTCACACTCACGCATTGCGTTCGTGTTGGTTGTTCCGTCAAAACGTTAGGGTTGTCAACGCTGTGCTCGTTGGGGGGTCGGGTGTTCATCTCTCGTGCTCTGCACAGGTGAAAGCAGGAATGAAAGGTATGTGATGCGAATGGAGCGCGCAGCGCGCACGTAGGGTTAGAATATGCGCTGCGCTCTCGATGCATGTGCCTAATCTAGGCATCCACACGCTGTATTGCTTCACCTGTATCCCTAATTCACCCTTGTTTCCTTCTTCACAGGTTAGCGTTTGTTCGTGTGCGGCCGTGGCGTTCAAGTTGAGTTGCTTAAAACGCTTAGGTTTGTTTTGTGTTCGTTTCAATGCGGCATTCACACTGAAAGTGCTGCCCTGGGTCGTTGTGGGTGCCGGAGGGCTCGGGGCCGGCAAGACCAGTGGGGCAGGCACGCGAGGAGTCTCCCTGGATGTTGTTATTGGGGGTAGAACCGGACACTCGGACACCAACGGAGGCGAGAGCAGCGACAACAGAAGCAAGGTCCATGCTGATTGTGGTCCGGCAGAAAATCCCAGTCTATGAAGAAAATTGAGGGGAATTATTCTACATACATCTGAGTGTCCAAAACTGTATGAAAGAATTTAAATAATCCATTTATGTAAAATTGTCTGGCCGATCTGGCCCGCGAGCGCGCGTCAGCGGCAAATGGCGATTCCAGCTAAAATAGCGGAATGCGGCGGATTTACGGGAAATGGACCGCGGAATCAAATCCGGCATATCAGAAATATATAGGAAATATCCTGTGACTGAGCTGCGAGGCGGCAATTCCGCCGAAGCAAAGAAAATGACCAAAATGTAGCCAATCTGGGCAGAATGTCTGAAAATCTGAGCAGATGGGGCTAGCCGCACTTACACTCCCCCTCCAAAAACACACTGGGGTGTGTCGCTACGTCAACGAAGAACGTAGTGCGGGTAAGTCCCAGAAAAACATAGAAATGTAGCCCCGATGGGGCGAAATCTGCTTGATCTGACCTGATTTGGGCTGAATTGGCACTGAATCAGGCTGGATGAACCTGAAATGAGACAGAATGAGAAGTGACGAACAGTCCTCCGTGCAGTAAAACATTAGGTCAAGGGCTAAAACGCATGTAAACGTATCGAGAATCGATACCAAACCATGCATTGGTTGAGAATGAGGTAGATTATTGGTGGATTGAGTGGGGGGATCAAGAATTGGAGTGACATCTCAGCGCTCTGGCACAGTTTCGCTGTCGCGGGCACGCTACGGTGTCCTCGCCGAACTCTACATCGTGTTATCCCGCTTTTCTCGTTCTGAAAAGTACAGCATGTGGCTCAGATTTGGCGCATCTGGTGGATGATCACAAGATTCAGCAAAAATGAGAATGAATTTGGGCAGAGATGAAGGGGATTAAGCAATCACAGTGCGGTTAAACAAATACACATGTAGTCTACAGACCCTAAGTGAACCACCGAAGGTAGAGATGTTCTTCTGTTCACTTAGATCTAAACAGATCTTGGAGGAATGATGGGAGATGACAAGGAAATCAATCTAAATTGTCCTAACATGAGTAAATTCCCTGAGATGAAGGTGAAATGAAGCGGAACGTGTACAACTGAAACTACCAACACCTTCGTTTAGACTAAAGTTAATATATATTGTCGTTTATTCAGCTCAATTGTGCTTTCCGGCACGTTGGTTCGCGAGCATCTAACAGATTCTATCAAAATGTGCATCATGTGATGATGCATCATGATGGGACATGCTGGCCCTGGATCCTTGGCATGTAACGCGCCGAAGGTTCGCTGAAGGCGCTTTACTGACAGTATATAACTGAGAGACACCGAATTTACAGTGGCGGTGGTGTCAATCGACTTGGACAAGGCCAATCCTTCGATGGCGTCCCACAAGACACTTGAATTCACCATTCTCGACAGTTTCTGGTCGGATTGAGCTCACATTGGCGTGTGCCAAAAATACAACGAAGCTTACGGACTTCAGAGGTTGCTGTTAGAAGTCCTTAGAGCTCCTAGATGAAGATTGTCTGAACAATTGACGTCTGGGTTTCGTACAACAGTGGCAGAATGATGGACAAACCTGAGAAATTCAAGGTAAATTTGAGGATCCTGGATCTGAATCTGGACTTTGGCGTTAGCATCACAGCAAATGAAGGTAAGATCTGAGTTCCTGGCGTCGCATCTGGTGCAGCCAGTACTACAGGGGATACCTGTAGGGGTGAATGTCGCTGGCCAGCGTTTTGAGTATGTACATTTGCTTCCATCTGCACGAGTAGCCAAATTCCAAAGATGCACAGACCAACAGAGACAAGATTACCCCGAATCTGCCTGAATTAAGCCTGAGTTTGGTTTTTTCTGAACACGGCAGCACACTCCGTCAGCGTATCTACGCCTCGTCTGCCAAACGGAGACCAAAGAAAAGTTGATTGACGTCAAATTATCAAACATTCGCAGTTCTCCACATCATGACATAAACAGAAAGAATGAACAGTGGATTGAGCAGAATGCGGTAGGATGGCTTCCTCAATTCGGCCAAGCACGAATACATGTGACCACCAACCTGTCTGGCCTGGCCCTCGTACGGCTTGGGCGCTGCAAATCAGCGGCCGAACTCGAAGCTTGGTCCTCATTTGGCTCCTGGGCTGGCCTGACCGCAGGAGGGGGGATCGACGGATCAGCCCTGGAATGTGGCTGCTGAGGGCCGTAAAAGGCTGGATCTCGATTCACCACAGGTCGTTTTCCGTCGCTCTCCACTTGTCTGTCTGGTTTCGACAAACAATCTGTCAGGAGTACTCCAATTTCGGGGTGCTTCTTGAGGAAGTCAATGAACCCCTTGGTGTATCCATGGACAAAAGATTGGGCTGGTTCCCAGTTGTTGTGACTGGAATCAAAGCCCCTCCACTCACACAGAAATTCCCATTCGCCCTTGGCGTCACGTCTTGCTTCAACAATCCTCTTGAGTTCGTACTTCCCCCCTTCGATTACCCGATCGGACAAGTGTTTCGCAGTCCAAAAAAGGGGTTTAACTCGATCCTTGGGGGAGGGGATCTCTCTCTTGAGGCGATCGCCCGAAACGTCAATTTCCCTGCTGACATCCACACGAATCCTCCACCTGTTCTCACCAAGACGTGCTGTAACAGCAAATGGCCCCTCCCACAAGGGAAGAAGCTTGTCATCTCCGTCCAGGGTGGTTTCGGATTTTCGAAGCCAAACTCGATCATCGACTTCAAAATTGTGGGGGTTTTTTCGGCCTTGATTCTGGACCCAAAGCCAGTCAGCTTGATGCTTCTCGATTAATTTCGACACAGATTTATCTGCTCGTTGGACTTCGTCCAAAAACAGCGAAGCATCCTTACAGGGGCGAGGATTATTCAACGGCATGTTCCACCAACACTTCTTTCGTCCAAAGACAATTTCATTTGGAGAAAGGCCATGATACAAAGGCGTGTTGTGGTAACGGCGAAGCAATGCGAAGAGAACTTCCATCCAATGGAAATCCTTTTCACTCGCGAGCTCCTTACGAAGCATATTAATAATTGAGCGGCCGGCTCTTTCGCCAGGCAGCGCTCGATGCGAGTGGATTTCACATCGGAGGTGGTGGATTCCAAGGCGAGCACACAATTCTCTCCACCATTCGGAGGTGTACTCTTTGCCTGAATCCGTGACCACCTCGGATGGGACGTCCCAGCCTCCCATCCAGGTCTGCGCGCACCACTTGGCGGCAGCCTTGCCAGTCATCGACTCAATGTTGCAAGGCAACACTTGAATATAGCCGGAATGACGGCACTGAATGAGGAGCACACCATTGACTTTTTTATTAGTCCAATGGCACTCTTCGTCATCGAGCTCACCGAGATAGAAAAAATCACTCGTGACTCTGTTGAAGAGACGCTCCGGAATAGGATGAGGCCTCAGATGGCCGTGCTTCTTCGCGCTGGGAGGCGTCGAGACAGCACATTGGGCACATCCGGCGGCTACTTTCATGCAATGAGTGTAGAGCCTCGATCCAAACAACCTATGCTTAATCATCGACCACAGTCGACGGCCATGTGCGTGGGGGGACTCCCATTTATGCCACCAGTTTAACACTCGGGGGGCTAGGGCGTCTGGCACACACAATTTACCCTCCATCCACAGCTTCCCCCCATCCAACGAGTACTCTGCAAAAATCCCATCCCTGTGAGCATCTTTGGATTTGAGATTTCCAAAGACCTCTTTAAACATGGGATCCTGCAGGTAATCGGACGTCCAGTCACGGATGATCAGGGAATCCTTAGGCAGGGGTGGAGTTTTGGCCGGATCTCGACGCTTAATGCCCTCGATCAACCGAAATCGACTTACTCGTCGGGTATAGTCAAACCGTTTCACACTCCCTGAGGAGGGATCGGTGACTTTTTCCACGACTTTCAGTGTTTTGGTGCAGATCTCGTGAGCATGCGCCGGATCTGTGATGGCCGTGATGTCGTGACACGGCAATGCGTGCTGTTTAACAGCGCACTGCATGCATGCACGTCGAATGAGTTTCTTTTCTTCCTGATCCCATTCGATGATGACATGGCGGTCCTGCTCCGTACCATGGATGTTGGTACTTTGCAGCCCCTCTGAGGCGGGGTAAGCCCATCGGCTCAGAGCATCCGCTACCGTGTTGTGTTTTCCAGGCAGATACGACACATGGAGGTCAAACAGAGAGAGAAATTCGTGCCATCTGGCCCGTCGACCAGCTGGGCTCGCGACAGTATCAATGTGTTCGGTGGCCCAATACTCCAGAGATCGATGATCCGTCAGGACCTCGACTCGATTGGTGCCAACCCACGATTGGTACTTTTTTAAAGCACAGATGATGGCGTAAGTCTCTTGCTCACGCGGCGACCATTGCATTTGGCGTGGGGCTAGCTTCCGTGACCAAAATGCAAGAGGGTAATGATCGCCGGTGGCTTCATCAACCTGTTCAAGGACAGCTCCGATCGCGTACCTAGATGCGTCGGTTCTAATGTAGAAGGGTCGGTCAAATTGGGGCACATGCAACGTGGCGACTTCGCAGAGGGCTGCCTTCAAGTGATGGAAAGCCTCCTCGCACTCGTCAGTCCACTTGACACGAACCTTTGAACCTGCCTTGCCTGCATCTCTCCCTACCTTCAATAATTCAGTGAGGGGGGCAGCAAATTTGGCATAATTCGGCACAAAAGTGTGGTAAAAATTGCAACAACCCAGGAATCCTCTCAACTCCGTGATCGTCTCAGGGCGCTTCCACTTCTGAATAGCGACGAGCTTCCCTGGACTGGGTCGTCGAGTGCCATTCTCTAGGAGAGAACCACAAAATTCGACTGATTTTAAAAATAATTTTCCCTTCTTTGGCCCACAAATCAGCTGATTGGCGTCAAGAATATCCAAAACTTGGTTCAGCTGCTTCTCATGTAGGGCCACCAGCTCGGCTTCGGTCAGTCCCTCCCCCTCCGTCGCGATGATTATGTCATCTATGTACACACTCACGAAGGCACGAAGCTCCGGATGGGTTGTGAACAGCACATCCTCCATCATTCTTTGAAAAAATGAGGGGGCGTTCTTCAGCCCCATGGGCATGACGGTCCATTGGACTGGGCCACATGGCGTGCACACACAGGTGAGAGGTCTGCTGTCCTTCCTCAACGGCATTTGGTGAAAGCCGTGACGGAGATCCAGCACAGAGAACAAACGACCTCTTGCCCTCTTGGCGATTTCCTCCTCAATGAGGGGCAGGGGGTGTGAATCCGCCTTTGTTTCGGCGTTGAGATTGCGAAAATCAACAACCATTCGCCAGCCATCAATGGTGTTCTGGTCTGCAGGCGGTGGCTTCGGGACTGTGAAGGGTGAACAGCACCATTCGCTGGTCATACAACCCTCAAGCCAACCAAATTCCCTGAGATTTCTCTCAATGATTTTTCTGAGAATCTCATGTTTGTGTCCATGATTTTCATAAGGGCGCTGTTTTTTTGCCTTGTACCCTTCACGAAGCTCGATGAAGGCTTCACCGAACTGTCCACGGACAGGGGGGTCTTTGATCAACTTCCCCGAAAGGGTTGTGTCCTTCCGTTCCTCAAAAATCTTTTCTCTTGACTTGGAACACAATTCAGTGTCCACCTGATCGCCAGGAATTACTGTCGAAAAAACTTTGGCGACTTCTTCGGCTTTGGCAGGAAGAATCTTCTTACGGATGTCCCTAAACAGGTCCGTATCAACTGCCTCTTGAAGATAGGTGGGTCGTGTGTCGAAATCCCAGAGATTTTCTTCGCGATCCAGCTCCTCGAAAGGATCCATGAAAGCTTCCACAGGGGGTTTTTCATAAAAAAACTCTGAATTTGCGGCGCGATTGGAGATTTTTCCTCGCCCGTGCACTGAAGATTCTTTTCGATGTCGACCGTATTGGGGAAGAGGGAGACGAGGCGGATCCATTGGACGTTGAATCA
The DNA here is from genome assembly GCA_964036045.1 of Eutreptiella sp. 'Long Island Sound 2002'. Taxonomy (NCBI): domain Eukaryota; phylum Euglenozoa; class Euglenophyceae; order Eutreptiales; family Eutreptiaceae; genus Eutreptiella; species Eutreptiella sp. 'Long Island Sound 2002'. The sequence goes on from OZ038389.1 coordinate 25,513,592, forward strand.
CCTTGGGTATCTGACGGACAAAAATCAGAAAAAATAGATTCATCATCAGTACCACGCTCAACCTCAGATTCAGACCCAACACAGGAATCTGTACTAGAATCGGCAGAATTAGAGTCAGAAAGCTTTCCATCCACCAGGAATGCAAGCGAACTCCAGGACCGCTGTGGCAGGGGACCTGTGTCGTCCCTGGCATACAGCTTAATCTTCCTGGGAAGTTCGATGTAATCAACACAAATGTCTTGTAGTTCCTGAAACCAAGGCTTGTCGTCCCACAAGGGCACAACTAAAATTGCCTGGGTCTTATCTTGCTTGATTTTGTGGATGACCTGCTGGATTAAGTGAAACGGAGGATTAATCCACAACTTCTTGTCCCATTTGTGGGTCCAAGCGTCGCTGAAGTGCTTGTCAAAGCGCTTGTTCATACGGTTAGCAAATGCATCATACTGTGGCCAAAATGAATGATGTTCATGAAAGTATTCACAAATTGCATCGCGCCATTTGTCGACAACTCTGTAGGATGAAGAGTGCCAGCGCGAAGGGCGTCGTGGCTGGGAGTCCCTACGAAGACATTCTAACTCCTGGGAGTAATCGGCACTCCCATTCACCTCTGCAATGGTGACATCTTCACCAAATTTTGGTGTCACTTTTTGCTTCAAAAATTCTTCTGCACTTTTAAACCCTGCGTGCAAAAAACGAAATTCAGGACGCTCCAAGGGACCTGACTCCAGCAAAAAACAACGACGATGACCTACGGGCGCTACCCTGTTCTTACGAAGCCAAGGATGGCCCAAATAAAGGTCATACTTTATGTCAGCACGATAGAAGTAGTCATCCTTAAGGACAACTTCTTCCACATTTTGCTCTTCCCAAAGGTCTTGGGCGACCAAATGGGTTGATATATAACAACCGCGTTGCCCACCTGCGAGAGAATGTCCAGAAACTCCCTCGAGGGTAACAGGATGAGGCGACTCGAACACGCAGTCGTCGGGTAAGAATGCATTGGATTGGAGATTTACCTCTGATCCATTGTCACACAAACAAGTGGCGAGGTGGAAATTTCCCTTGCAATCAGAGACCCACAGCTTTGTGACAAACTGACGAGCCCTGTGCTTGGACTGTACACCAACCTCGTCCACTACAACAGAAGGATCCGCTGCCGGATCCAGGGGAGAGGAGACAAGCGACCCTACATCAAGTAATGGTCGATCAGGAATTTGGGGATCATGCCTGAAATCGCCTGGGGAGGGGCGATTTTCGTGGCTCCCCTAGGCGTTCTGACCTCCAGCGGCTGCGTTAACATTGTGAACACAGCCTGTTTCGTCGATCCATTCATCTTGGAACGGATCATCCGCTGGATTCAGAGCATTTTCGGCGTAATCTCGATCCGCATCAGACACCTGGTCTGCACCTGAGACCTGATCCACACGATGGTTGCCCTTTCCTCGTCCACGGCCACGGCCGCCGGATGATGGGCCACCACCGTCGCCACGCCCTCTGCCCTTACCAGAGAAGGGGGTTCCCGAAGGATTTCCCTTACCTTTACCCTGTGATCCTGGAGCATTTCCTTTGTTTGTACCGGATTGAGGGGTTTGGCCTGGATTTCGATTTCCGCCTCCGGCGTTGTCATTGGGACTTGTCTGGCCATTCGGCTGCCCACCGGAACCGGATGGAGTCCGATTTCCTTTGCCTTGGGACCCGCCAGGGCCTCAAGTATTTTTGTTCCCACCGGAGGGAGTCGAATTACCCTTTCCCCCCTTGGCACAATGCACCTGTCTGTCATTCCTGTCTGAATTCTGAGAATTACTGACATTTTCACCAATCACCTTGTGATCGTAAACAGACCATCGGTGATTAGCAGTAGAATGCGTCTTAGCTCGGTTCGTAGAACCTAGAAGAAGGCAGATGCTACAATGATCCTGAACATTCCGGGTGTCATTCACCTTTTTGTTGCCCTTTTGGGCCCCGTTTTGGGTGTTTTGCTGGGTATTCCTGTTTCCCCCAAGACCCTCATGGAAATTTTGATTGGCAGCGTCAGCGAGCCTCTCAACCTCTTCCCACAGTTCCTGCGGAGTAAACGAAAACACCCAGTTCCTGGCCTTCAGGCGATTGCCGTGGAAACTTACTCCCCTGTTGAGGACTTGGACAAACAAGTCCCGATCCTCGTGTTCATTAAACTTGATTTTCCACCCGTTTTCAGTGAATTTCACCTTGGTAAACGACGTGGGGGAGCACTTTTGAAGTGCCTCCCTGACGGTAAACCGGTTGGCCGAGGCGTCAAAGCCATCGATCTCCGCCCACCAGGTCTTGACCTTTTCTTCGGATTGTTTATTCCGAAGGGTGGCGGCGGTTTCAGAGGGGATCTTGTCAAAAATCAGATTTTTCAGCTCGGCACTAGAAAATTTTTCGCCTGAATGTTCAGATTCTTCTACGAGATTCCAGAAGCGCTGTCTCTTGTCCTGCACTTCGTGCAAGATTAATCGAGAGAATGAAGGAAAATTCTTCAACATCTGGTGGTAATGGTCCTCAGGCAGCCGGGATCCACGTACCTCCAACTGTTCCCACACCTCATCAAAGGTAAGGGGGGAACTTGAATCTTCACGATCACTCCAGGTTCTGAGCCAAGTGTTGGCCGGCGCTCCCTCAAGACAGTCCAGGAGGGCCATCAGGAACTGATCATCCTGGAGCTTTTGAGTCTTAACCCACAGTTTAAATTCCCGTTGGAACTGAGTCCAACGTCTGGGGTTCCCATTATACTTCGGTTGCTTGGCAACCTGACAAAGTCGCAATGAAGTAGGATTTAGGAGTGAATCCAGCCCAACACCGGCCGTAATGGTAGACACCTTGGCGGCATCATTAGCCACACCAGCTCCGGCGAGGGTCTGGGCGAGCAACATCTGGGCAATTGCATTGGAATCAACAGCAGGAAGGGTAGTACGGGAGGCAGTTCGTTTGGCATTCTGAGCCTCATTCCTAGCCTTCACCGATCTACTCTGAGATCGAGAGATTGTAACCCTTTCCTTTAGCTTAGTCCTGCTGATCCTTGCGTCGGTGGTCTTAGAGTCCACCGAAGGAGCAATCGAAAAAATTTCTGTCGCCTCCTCCGACGGTTCTGTTGTTTGTTCCACCGATGATGCGCCCTCAGACCTCATGTGGGTCTTGAAAAGATCTTTAATTCCCAGCGTCTGAATGATGAGTTGCATTTGATCTTTGAGCAATTGGAGCTCAGAGTCTCGCTGAGATCTGCAAGAGCAGTCGGCAGGACAGTACATACCGTGTCCTGAAGGGCCTGAGCAGGCTGTCGGACCGCCAATCTCAGTGGTTCGCAGCCAGGAGTCCACTTGGGGAGCTCCTTCAGTCCTAATTTCCAGGCTTGCCTGCCTAGCTGCCTCTAAGATTCCTTCCTCAACCGCGGCGGCTAGATCGTCGCGGATGGAGACAGAGGGATGAGGGGCGGAGGGCCCGGCAACCGGTGCCTTGGTCTTCTCCTTCGGAAAGGGGCTTGCCTCCCAAATCTGCACAAAAATGGCAAAAGATTCATCTTCTTGAGAACACCACCACATCCTGGTATTAATTTCTTCTTGAAGAAGGAAAAAATATTCAAATAAAAAATCAGAGGCGATTCTTTCTTGTCCTATCAGCTTAGACGTGGCTAATAGACACAGGGCCTCAAGCGCCTCAAGGTTACGGGCCACTTCCGAAGACAAATGGTTGTCCCATTGTGCCCATGAGGCTGGTCGATTATAGGTTGGTACCTCACCTGGACCACCCATCTCAATGTCGTCAATGTCGGCGTCGATGGTCACAAAATGTGAACATTGGTACGGAGTATTAGTACCTGCCAGGTCCGTAAGCTCCACCGGAGCGTTGCCATTAGCGTAAGCTGGGAGATTCCAGCTGCTTGATGGCCAATTTCGACTGGGATCTTGATTGTAATCTGGTCCTCCACAGCTGCTGATTTGTGTCCTTCTTGGGCAATTTGGGCTTGCGCAAGGCATTCCTCTCAAGGCCTCGTTCGCACAGCACCACGGGAGCGTGATCGTTACGTCTCCGGAGGTGGCGGAGTCTACGGGGCCGTACTGAGGGGCTAGCTGTGGTTGGGACACCAAAGGAACAACATTCAGGTAGCCTCTGCTACCATGAAAGTGCTGCCCTGGGTCGTTGTGGGTGCCGGAGGGCTCGGGGCCGGCAAGACCAGTGGGGCAGGCACGCGAGGAGTCTCCCTGGATGTTGTTATTGGGGGTAGAACCGGACACTCGGACACCAACGGAGGCGAGAGCAGCGACAACAGAAGCAAGGTCCATGCTGATTGTGGTCCGGCAGAAAATCCCAGTCTATGAAGAAAATTGAGGGGAATTATTCTACATACATCTGAGTGTCCAAAACTGTATGAAAGAATTTAAATAATCCATTTATGTAAAATTGTCTGGCCGATCTGGCCCGCGAGCGCGCGTCAGCGGCAAATGGCGATTCCAGCTAAAATAGCGGAATGCGGCGGATTTACGGGAAATGGACCGCGGAATCAAATCCGGCATATCAGAAATATATAGGAAATATCCTGTGACTGAGCTGCGAGGCGGCAATTCCGCCGAAGCAAAGAAAATGACCAAAATGTAGCCAATCTGGGCAGAATGTCTGAAAATCTGAGCAGATGGGGCTAGCCGCACTTACACACACGATGCATGGTGAGTAAGGTAGGTTAGCCCAGGAGGAGCTCACCTCCTGGTTGAGTCCGTGGTTAAGCCTCCCTTCCCTGCGTGCACATGATGCATTAAAGGGTAGGCCACGCGAATTGCACACGGTAAACCTTGTTTAGGTTACCCAGAGGCTCCTCGGTACGTTCTTTAAGAGAACCCGAGGAGTTTCTTAAAGCTTGCTTGCTTGACAGGGGTAGCTGCATCTGCAGCGTGTTTGCGAACAGCGTATTATAGGTCACACTGAGAAGGGTATAATACCTGGAGTGTGGCTTGGTTCCACAGTCGCAAACGCCCCTTCATCTGCCTCTTTTGTACAGGTGGGAGAGGTTAAGGGTGATTGGTGCACGCAGCAGCTGCCTTCGGCGGCTACCGTTTTTCTGCCTCAGCAAAACAGGGGCGCTGATCACAAATCAAATCACTGTGCCTCAGCCAGTACTGGCGAGGACAGTCCGACCTCAACGACATCTGCGCTGTGCACGCAACGAGAGCACCCCTTCCCTCCAAGCCCTAGCAGGGGAAACGCGTTGTGGCATCCCCTGTTAGGCCACAGCTGCTTAGTAGCGCTGTGTTCTCTTGTCATTTCACAGGAGGGTCGCTAGGACCCACGAGTCCTTTACCTTCGCAACGCCCAGTAGAGTGTGCGTGTAGGAGTGGTAGTCCTGAGTGGGGGCTAGAGCCAGTTGCCCAGTGCTCGCCCACCAGGATGGTGCCACTGTAGGGTGTGTAGGACCTGTAGGGGGTGTGTCACTGTCCCACCCTTTTCCTGCAATTTTAGCGGGGTTGGCGGGCTGTGGCAGTGGTTAGGTTAGTGTTTTGGCCACATAGCAAACGGGCGTTTTGCATGCCTTCATAGCTTTTGGCCACCCCTCCCTGTAGTAGACAGATAGGTAGGGAAAACAATACCTGGATTAGCACGCTGGGTATTCCCCCAAGGTTTTGCGCCAGCACAGAAATTGGGCGCATAGGGGAGGGGAGACCCGGGGCGTACCCCGTGGCATTAATAAGCCAACCCTCCAGGTTTAGCAAGGGCGCAGACTTGGGTATAATTAGGACACCACTTCTGCGGCTTGCTCTCAGGACCTTAGGAATAGCACACTCACACATACACTTAGGGGTATGGTAAACCCTGTAAGGAAGGGTAGAACCCCATGGGTCTGGACCAGTCAGGGGTCCTAACTGTGGGCTCGCTTGTCCCCAAGGAGGGAAGACACACCTTGCCTCATAACACCTTGCTTGTCATTCCCCCCTGGTGTAGAAAGCCACCGTTCTTCGTTGGCTCACCAAGGTCATTACATTAGGGCAGTACCCATGCAACACATGGTCAACAAGGCAAACACTCGCCGGGTGGCTGCAATCTTGATAAGCGGCCACCTGGCTCACGCTGGAAACCATAGGCGTGGGTCTGCAGGGCACAGACAGGGTCAGTAGACTGACACAGGGTAATTAGTTTCGCTTCTTACGCTGGGACATAGTCTCAGCACGGGTTAGGAGCTGCCCCTCGTTGTTCTCAACGAGGTAAGTGCGGAAGATGGGGTTGATACTCCCATCTGGTTGTATGAAGGCTGACATAGGTTCCCAGGTCGCCTCGGACAACCCATAGCCATCCCACAGGGTAAGGAATTTCCAGCCCTGTTTGTACTCGTGGCGAGCAATACCTGCAACCACGTAGTAACCATCGACTGCCATCTCATCGGCAGTCATCTCTTCGAGTTCGTCTGCCTCCTCTGGACTGGCAGCGTTTTCTAGGTCTATACGTTCAATCTCACTGTCGCTGAGGCGCCACTCATCCCAAGACAAGTCGTCAGGGGAGTGATAGTGCCTCAACTGCTTAGGAGCACATAGCAGTTCACCACCTAGACGTGGACTGCACCTGACATGGATCCTGGATCCATCTATCCTGATGATACGATAGGGTCCAAAGTAAGGGTCCTGTAGGCAGTTACGTGGCCAGGAGGGTAGGCGTGAATGGTGTACCAAAACAAGGTCACCAACCTTGAAGCTGGCAGGTCGCCGTAGGCGGTTCCGTCGGCTCTGTTCACGGTCACGTATGTGCCTCAGGTTAGTACCAGCCTGGTTAGCCAGAGACTGCTTGTGTTCCAGCCAATCTCCCACAGGGCTCTTGAAGTCCTCAGGGAAGGGGGTTTTGAAGAACCAAGCAGGTCGTCCTCCATGGAACAGTTCGTGGGGGGTGAAACCCGTAGAAGAGCTCCGGTGTGAGTTCATGGACAGAACTGCCCAGGGCACTAGGCGTACCCAGTCCTTGGTGCGCTCCTGTTTCATCAGGATTCTTAAGTTTTGTTCCACCACACGGTTCTGTCTCTCACAGAGAGGGTTAGACGTGTGGGTGTAGGGCACACCTGTGGTTACCTCCACGTTGAGGGCATTTAGCACTCGTTTGTACCACCCAGTGTCACTGCGGATGCGTACATCTTCATCAGAGTGCACCTGTTTAGGTGCTCCATAGGGTTCGAACCATTGTTCGACCAACATTTTTACAGTCTGCTCACCTGTGATTTTCTTATTGCAAGGGAACACACGGGTGAAGCGAGATAGACCACAGGTGACCACGAGGCAACTATCATAGCCGCCAAAGCGTGGTAAGCCGTGGATGTAATCCACGTAGAGAAGAGAGTTAGCACAATAGGGTATGGGTAAGCTGGAGATCAGACCCCTATCCCTACTGTCGCTCTGCTTGCTGGCATGACAGCCACAAGCATCCACAATGGTCTGCATACGCGACCTCAGTTCAGTCAGGGTTAGACTAGAGTAGAAACACTCACGGAAGAAGTCCACTGAGCGATTAGCGCCAGTGTGACCAGAACTGAGATGGGACCACTGTAGGCACCCATCCAGTCGTGCCTCAGGCACCACAATTCGGTCCTCGTAGAAGAGGTACTGATTGTTTTTATACCACTGGTGCCCGTCAATGACACGGGGTTCGAGACCAGTGTTGAGGGTTTGGAGAATTTCTTCATAGTCTGACTGATAGTCGGTTAGACTCCAACCCTCCAGGATTCCAGCAGTGCGCATGGACAGGTCAAGCTGGACATCCATGGCCTGGAAAGCCTCTTTGGCGAGTGCCTCAGAGCTCTCACCAATAAGCGCATCGAAGTTGTTGCGCGATATATAGTCCGACAGTTCATTCTTAATCCCCGGGATATGATGCACTGTCAGCCTGAACTGGCTCAGGTAAGTCCACCACCGTTTTAGCCTCGCTTTTTCTGGTGGTGGGCCCTTCTGAAAAGACTTCACAGGCTCCTGGTCACACAGCCAGACAATAGGGTTAGACCCCAGGAGTCGGGATTGTGACGATAGTACCAACATACCGGCCAGGAGTTCCTGGTCATAGGTGCTGTAGTTGGAACGCGCTTGGTTCCATTTCCAATTCCAGTGTCCCAGTGGCACCAGTCGCCACTCACTGGTAGGATAGTCATGTTTCAACGAACCATCACGGTTCAGTCCAGTAGTACGATAATGGCAGTGGGTTAGTTCAGCGGGGTTAAGCTCCTGCCATTGATAGATCGTACCTCCCCCCCCTACATCACTGGCATCAGTGATCAGGACTATCTGGCCCTCAGGGCGGGGCACTCCCAGGCAGTTGGAGGAGGCAATCTTCTTCTTCAACTCCTGGAAACACTCTTCCTCTCTGGAGGTCCACCTCCAGGGAGTAGTTTTCTTGATTAGGTCAGTGAGGGGTGCAGAGGAGTAAGTAAAATTGTGGATGTGACGCCGATAGAAATTACAGGCGCCCACAAAACTCCTCACATCGTGTAGACCCTTCTTAGGGTCATCGCGAATCTGCATGTCCTGTAGGGGCTGCATCTTAGACGCGGCTGGTTTCCACCAGCCATACCCCACGTCGAAACCCAAATACTCCATCTCCTCTTTCATGAACTCACATTTTTCGAGTTTGATTCGGAGATGGTTTTCTTGACAGACAGTGAAGAATTCACGGAGGAGAAGGACATGGTCCTCTTTGGTATTAGTACCCAAACTCACGTCGTCGATGTGAGCCTCCATTTCTGCACCCCGAGAAATCAACTCTTGTACTAGAGGCCTGCGCCTCAGTATGTACAAAATTTTGTTCATAAGCTCCTGGAAGAGAGCTGGGGCGTTAGCCACCCCGAAAGGCATAACCTTGCACTTGAAGACACGACCCTTAGGGGTTATAAAGGCAAGCAGCTCCTGAGCTGCGGCGGTTAGGTCAACCTGCCAGAAACCAGAGCGTTTGTCCATTTTGGTCTTATACCTGCATTTGGCAATACGCTCCAGGGTGTTTTCCATGTTAGGAATACTCCCTGAGTGGTTCTGGGTTTTCTTGTTGACCTCACCATAGTCTACAACAAGACGTAGAGCAGTCGACCCTGGTTTAGCAACAAGGAAACAGGGGCTGCAGTGATGGGGATAGTCCCCATGTTTGTACTCTTCAACGAGGCCAGCATCAATGCATTCTTGGATCTGGCGCTCGATTTCTTCAACCTGTTCCTGTGGAGCGGGATAGGGACGACGCCTCACTCGCGTCTTTTCAAATTCTGGTTTCAATTTCAGGTCCATCTCGACCAGTTTTTTGCAAGATAGGGGAGGCGGCAAGGCGCCGAACACCTCCTCATAGGTTATCAGCAGTTTCTTCAGGCGGGGGTCAAGGTTAAGACTCTCGACTTTCTGAAGGAAATCCTCCTCAGCATGGAGGTTGCTTTTTCCATGTTCTTTCTTTTTATGCCGATCAGCAGTTTCGGCAGGTACAGTACCATCGTCCCACTCAGGGGGACATTGCTGCCCATAGTGTAGAGAGTACACTAGAGGTATCTCAGGATCAGGCAGCGTATAGGACTCATCGTCCTCCTCAGACCAGATGGAGTATTTCCAGGTCTGTCTGAGGTATTGCAGCCGCTCTTGGCGCTCAATACCTTCGGCCTTCAGGTACAACAGCCGTCGGAGTTCTTGCGTGTCATGCTCAGACAAGGGCATGTTATTAGCAGCAGGCCGTGCCAGAGCATCAGTACTCCGGGCCACGGATTCACCTGTGTGCACAGGCTGCATGTGTAGCACTGGTTTCCCAACAGAGGAAGCGGGTTCAGAGGTTGACTCTAGATCTACCTCCTCTAGCAACAGCTGGGCCAGGAAAGCACTATGTTTTAGGTCAACACAGCTGGGATCAACAGAGGGAATAGTGCTGGCGATCTCAGACAGTTGGTCGTCAGCATCCTCTTTTACAGCTGCAAGTTCCAGATAGTCATCAGGAGACTCACACCCTGTAAGTGTGGCAGATAGGTGCTCAGGAGATCGATTTTTGAGATCATAAAGGGTCGGGCCACGATTTTCGGCCACGACCTCTTTTAGTAGCACCTGGTCCAGGTCACACAGGGGTACAGGATTGAGAGATCCATCGATGATGGACAGGAAACTGGCCCATTCAGGGGCCTGCATAGCTGTGTCTGAGTACTCAGGCACATAGATGGGGCCGTCGGGGAGTTGCACTCTTCCCACGGTCATTCGGTCAAGCATACGGCGCCAGTAAGCATGTTCACCAGAGCAACCCCAGTCAGGGTCGCACGTAACAACCCTTCCTCCCTCATAAGCGATCTTGGTTAGAACCTTCGCGAGCAGGGAGAAGGGAGGGTTAGCATACACTAGGCCCATTGCTTTCCAGAAGAAACGGAAAGCATTGTTCATTTGTTTCGAGCAGTACAACTGCATGATGTGCTGTTGTTGGCTCGCAAACAATTCCACCTGGATCTCATCCAGGTTTACCTGAAGGGCCGCCAATCCATTTTCGAGAACATGACGGGCCAGTTGGTAATTTTCAGTACGATAGTTCGTCTTGGCTGCGTAGCGCAGCCCAGACTCTTTTCGTCCTGACAGCTCCAAAGGAACGGAGAATAGCCCACTGCCAAAGTCGCAGTGCAAAGAGTAAGGACGCTGTAAGGACAGCATTTTAACCTGGGGGTTTCTTCTTAGAAAGTCAGTGCCAATGACAATGTCAAAGGCGTCAGTGTCCAACACTCTGCAGTGTTGGGTCACGGTTTCGTCGCCCAGACATATGGTCACATCGACCCCCCCCAAGGAATGGATGGTACGCCCATCCCCTACTCTTATGGCCACAGTCTTAGTCTTCCTGAAAGTTTTAAGCAGGCGCCGGGCCACTATGGAAAGTGTTGCACCGGTATCAAGCACTGCTCGAAAAACCTGATCCCCGATTTTCACGAGGATCCAGAAAACCAAGTCCTCCTCTTCGGAGCCGCCCCCCTATTCCTCATCAGGGAATTTCACATCCACTCCTGCAGCCATGAGGGACTTGGCCATCCAGGCCAAGCGCCTCTTCTTAGAATTATTCCCCTCAGGGGTAGCGTTATCCCCTTGGGGGCGCTTCTGGGGGACACCTGCGGCAGGAGCGGGTGTGGCAGCAGGAGTAGGTGTAGCAACGGGCGCTGATGAGCGCCTCTGGGGGTTAGGGGGTCCAGTTTTGCCACCCCCCTTGCCACCTCCTTTACCTTTATCCCCATTCGGGGGATTTCTGGCGGGCGTCGGGGTCTTCTGGCGCTCCGCCTCCTGACGCTTGAGTTTGTCACTCTCGCGTTTCTTGATGTGGCATTCGTCCTCATAGTGACGACGCTTGCCACTAGGGATGCAGATTCGCAGCGAATTCAATTTGAATTCGACGAATTCGCTGCGAATTCGTTCGCAGCGCGAATTCGCTGCGAATTCGGCCTGAAATTCCTAGTACTGCGAATTCGGGGCGAATTCGCGCTGCGAATTCGCAGGCGACGGCAAAATGATCACGCGTGCGCCGTCTTTTCTCCAGATGAAAAACTAACTTTGAACTGTGCAATGCAAAATTTTTTTTGACTTGACAAAATGCAAACTATGATGATTGCGCTTCGATTGAGCCGTTGATTTTCTTGTGCGGTGCCCGCGTACCCGTTTTCGAAAACAAAATTTACTTTTGAGTTTTGAACACACCGCTGTGTCCGCCTAGCTCCACCGAACACGGCGGTAACCTCCATTCTCCCCAGAAGTCCACCAGTTTGGAGAAAAACCCGTCCCGAACTTTTGATTTTCGACTTTTTTTTTCTATTTTTTGACAGTCAAAACGTGTTGCCCCTTGGCAACCACGCACTGTCGGGCGTGTGTGGAAGGAGAAGCAGCCGAGAGCAGCCCGACGCAGCCGCAGTGAGGCTCTGGGCACCCACAACGATGTGCACGGAGCTAATGATGTGCACGGAGCTGCACCCAGCCAGCGCACCTGCTCCAACCAGTTGGTTCACATGTGATGGTTTGTGTGTGGATTGGTGATCTTGCATGCTTCGTTGCTGCTTCTTTTCCAAAAGGCATTTGAAAGAAGCAAGGAACTTTAGAATTCTTGGTTTTGATTTGCTTTATTTTTGTCAAATCCTCAAATCGTTTCAGCATGGTAAATGCAAGCAACAACAAACAACAAAACTTGCAAGGTTACGGAAGGTTTTGGGAAATCTTTTATGCGATATGGTACTGGGTAGTGGCATACCCATATGTAAACAGGTGAATGGCAACCTAGAAGGTAAATTGTAGGTGCCCATGGATTCCATCAAGCGAATCAGGGAGGATTCGAATTTGAAGTTGCGAATTCGAGTTCGGAGTGGTCCACGAATTCGTGCGAATTCGGGGCGAATTCGAATTCGAGCGAATTCGTGCGAATTCGAACCTGCATCCCTACTTGCCACAGTAACCACAGGTGATGGTACACCTGAAGTGGTCCTGATGGGTCACAGTTTTCCCATCTTTAGTATGCTACTGACGTTTCATCTGCAGCATACAGCCACTGCGGAGATCGCAGTCAGAGGCATGACAAGGTCCCCCCTTGTCATTGACAGGTCGGCAGTAAAACAGGGGGGGTGTGCCTGCATCAGTGGGAACCTCGTTCATGGCACGTAGGTTGCCCCTCCCTTTACCGCCTCCCTGGTTGGTGTTAGTGGGATTTTTATGCCCCTTCCCTTCGCCACGTTCGGGGGTAGGGGTACCACCTCGTCCCAAATGCTTCTTGAGGAACTTCTCCATGTGGGAGTCGTTCTCTCTCTCAAGAGCTAGCTCAATCAAGAGATCCACCAGTGTATCATACGAGTGGGTCCTGCTCTTCCTCTGAGAGGTTGAGCGGCAATCATCCCACGTACGCTGGGGGATCTTACTCATGAGCCACAGGTGGGGCTCAGTGGCTCCGTAGGAGCCCACATTCATCCTCGAAAATAAGTACTCCATGTCGCACACATACTCAGAAATTCGCGCAGCGGATGGAAACTCCGGGAGCATAGGTAGCTCCTCGATTTGTGTGCGTACGCTGAGGTCAGTCTCATAGACTGGGAATGTTTTCTCTAACCTCAGGAGTACCTCCGCCCAAGTAGAACAGGTTTTCACAATCTGTTTGACCTGTTTTTGCAAAAATTTCTTTTTGCATGAGCGTTTTAGCAGTGAACATTTGGTGGCCGCATCCACATGGGATTGGCCAGTCAACAAAAGGAACTCCGCAAATTCTTCTGCCCATTCAGGCAGAATTTTAGGGTCGAACTCCGGCAGTTCCAGCTGGATGTTCGCCTGGGCAATTGGTCTGCCCGTCTTCCCACCCCCCGGAGTTAGGCCTGAAGGCGACACGCCGGCAAGGGGGGCCAGAGCTGACAGCCCTCTTCTCTCACTCTCTGTGACAGGCACGTCCTGTAGGTCCGCCATAGGCACAGTCCTGGCACGGGGGTGAAAGGGGCTGGGGCAGGTAACCTTAGGCAACAGCCTTGAGACCCTAGATCTCTTGAGATCTTCGGCCAGGGTACTCAGCCCTGGAGAGAGAGAGAGGAACTCAGGCTTGGGTAAGGGTTCTGCAATACCCAGTTTAGCCTTAATGCCCTCTGATAAGGCCGTCACATCTGGATCTTCTGATCCAGACAGGAATTTGGCCAGCAGCTCGGCCGTTTGATCCAGGGCACCGTAGGTTGGCCTTGGATGGTGTTCTTCGACTCGTGTTGGGCCCACTTCGGGAGCCCTTGGGGTTGGGTATTCAGGTCGTAGTCGTCTTGGCAGGGATGCTGTGGATGGGGGACCTGAGTGAGCGTAGGACCCAAGATCTGTACGTGGTCTGGATCCATGTACAGCTAAGGGCTCCTCTCCATCTTCCCCACGGATGGATTTATAGTACTCCTCATGCATGATGTACTCATCCATCTTCATCTTCAGCTTCTCATATTCCTCAGGTCCTTCAATGGCAGTTGAGGATGAAGCTGGACAATTGGATCTTGATACTGAAGCAGCCACACGTCTGTGGAGGTGACTGAAGCTGTCTCCACCGTGTGCTGCTAAGGCCTCGGTGGTAAGGCCTTTATTCTTCTCCGCCCTTCTGCGTTCTGGATCTCCTTGGGACCCAGATGCGCCACTGAGGTGATGTGGTGCTCGGTGTGGTGGTTCACTCATTGGGTGGACCACACTGCCCATTTGTACTTGGACAGTTCGGATAGGCCAGGTCCTGACGCTTGGCGTGGACATGTTGGACTTGTTGTTGAGCTTTTGTTTTGTACTTCTTCTCAGGGTCGGTTCAAAAGGTCACAAGGGACTGCCTCTGCTACCGGAAAGATGTCCTTGAATTATGCCCTAGGTCTTTTGATGTATTCCTGCAGGTTTTGTAGTTGTAAAACCCCAAACCAAAGCAGCAAGTAGAGCAAGGACTGAATGTGGATCGAATCAATGATTGGTTTTGGAATCCAGTATAACACAGAAGGGCTGCAGATAGACAAAGCAGGTATATGTACATAGATTCAATCACAAATGGATAATGCAAAAGGTTTTATAAGAAAATTGGTCAGACTCTAGCCTCAGAGGTTGCAATAGGCACTTCATGTGCACTCTTTTGGGTGAAATGGTGCTGGTTAGGACTGAGGGGCATAGATGTCAGGACCACACAGAAAATGACTTGGCCAAGCAACTGAATTCAGAAACAGTTACAAAGTAGGACCACAATAAGTGGTAGAAACAATTGAGTATAGGGGTCTTGGGGTGGGAGACCACTTAGGCTTAGCCTCCAAGGCCAACAAGCATGTAATGCCTGATTTATTTTGGTATGACCTCCATGAAGGAAGGTACCTCCGCTCAGTTGAGTGGTAGGGGTGAACTTCATGGGGGGGGCTAGGGTCACAACCCTAGTTACTTTGAGAAAGTGTACTTTAGGCAACAAAAGAGAGATAAAAACACTTAAGTTTGTCTCAGCATCAACAAAGGGTTTTAAGGAGGGCTTTGCCTGGATCCAGCCCTCCAAGAAAGACATGGCAGTGATGTTTTCTTACTAAAAGCTATGAAGGCATGCAAAACGCCTGTTTGCTATGTGGCCAAAACACTGACCTAACCACTGTCACAGCCCACCAACCCCGCTAAAATTGCAGGAAAAGGGTGGGACAGTGACACACCCCCTACAGGTCTTACACACCCTACAGTGGCACCATCCTAGTGGGCGAGCACTGGGCAACTGGCTCTAGCCCCCACTCACGACTACCACTCCTACACGCACACTCTACTGGGCGTTGCGAAGATGAAGGTCTCTTGGGTCCTAGCGACCCTCCTGTGAAATTGCAAGAGAACACAGCGCTACTAAGCTACTGTGGCCTGACAGGGGACGCCACAACGCGTTTCCCCTGTTAGGGCTTGGAGGGAAGGAGTGCTCTCGCGTGCAAGGCGCAGATGTCGATGAAGTCGGACTCCCTGCTCTGCCACAGGCGGAGCGGAGTTACTTGTTTGTGTGATCTGCGCCCTTGTTTAGCAGGGCATAAAAAAATGCTGCTGCACCAATCACTCTACCTGCCCACCTGTAAAACAAAGGCAAATGAAAGGGCGTTTGCGGCGGAGGAACCAAGGCACACTCCAGGTATTATACCCTTCTCAGTGTGCCCTATAATACACTGTCCGCAAACACGCTGCAGGAGCAGCTACCCTTATCAAGCAAGCAAGCGTTAAGGGACTCCTCAGGTTCTCTTAAAGAAGGTACCGAGGAGCCCCTGGGTAACCTAAACAAGGTTTACCGTGCGCACTTCGCGTGGCCTACCCTTTAATGCGTGTGTGCATGCACGGGTATGCGACAACATCGTGGGCAAACCTGCCCATCTGCGCGCCAATCCTGACTCCACCAGGGGGTGGCCCCGCCTGGGCGTACCTACCTTACCTACCGCTGGGAAGTGAAGCAAGGTGAGAGTACAAAAGGGGCGCACGCGAAGAACGTTGCTATGCACTTGTGTGTATGTCTAATCACCCTGATCTGACCGCTAATCATCTGCAATCTTTCTAATCAATCCCTCTATCGCGTCCTATCGTTGTTATCGTTGTTAGCGCTGCTACAAGGCTCGTTCACGGAGACACGAAGCGAGCAATGTGTATGCGGCATACGAAACAAGCATACCTGTAGTTTATACCTGATTCATTGAAGTCTTTTCAATTGATATTCGAATTCTTGAATTTTTGAAGCTTCTATTAGTGTGGGTGGAATCTGTATGTTTATTTATTAATGTGTGTCTCGTCATTTTCAAGACTACGTGAGACATACGTTTATAATTCCATTATTTCTCCATTTTCCGGCGCTTCGCTAGGAGCCGCTCCTGCGCGCCGCCATTTTATGCGTATGAATTTCTGGATTTAAAAAATCCAGAGATGACTATAATTTCTATAAAAATGTGCTTCTGATGCACAATTGGATTCTGCTCAGGTGTGTCGTTTCAGAAAAATTCTACGCCGTCATTTGACGGATTTTGGTGTCGTAGCTTCGTTTTTGCGTGGATTCGTCCATAATTCTCCCATTCCTGCCTCTGCAGATACCCACGCGCAGCCTCGCTGAGTAGGCCGTGTTCGGGCCGAAACGCAGGTGCCTGGAGAGACTGGGCAGAACCAAGACCCCACCAAGGGGCAAATTTAATTTTCTTTCGACTCCCTTCGCCCTAAGACAGGTCACAGGTCGCCAGCAGGTTTACGAGAACCCATGCGAGTGTGTATCATGTGTCTTGCGTTTGGATTGTGTCGACGCTGCGTCTTGGAGGGAGGGATGCATATGCACATGTTTGGCATGCTCCCATACTAACCCAACCAAGCCACAGGAGCCCCGGCAGCGCCATGAGCGCTGAGTCTTCTGTAGGAAACTGTACAATCAGAGCAGCAAAAGGACGCCAGCCATGGTGAGCGCCCATTTTTCAGTGTGAGGGAGACTGTAGGTATTTTAAAGTAGATGTGGAAACCAAGGAAAGGCCAAGAAAAATTCCCTTTTTCCTAAAATGCGACAGTGGTGGCCACCACAGCACAAGGGGGGAGTAAGAAAAAGTGCTTTTCCATTGCTTTGAGGCATACTTTAGTTGTATTAGAGATGCACTGAGCATCCATGCATTTTAATCTTAGTATTGGTCCAACCAAAACTGGTGATAACACATATTGACCTATGGAACCAAACACCCAATCAGAATATGGAGTGGACCCCTTAATCCCCTTTCAATGTGAAGTAAAACATCTTTTCCTGAGTTGACTGAGCACTGACATACCTAAAGTAGAGCCTATGAATTTATCTATGTTTTTCCATGAATTCTTAGCTATCCTAGTGGTATGCACCCTAGGGGGCTGGGCACCTCTTTTTGAGAGGTCCTGGGTTCAATTCCTGGTCAGCCTAGCTAAGTAGGAAGATCCCATGTGACATGGCAGTGACCTCATCGCCACATACCATGCCACCTCAGCACATATGGGACCCAAAACAAAGAGTGCACATCTCCTAAGATGGCACTATGGAGAGAGAGTGATCCTGAGGCAGTTTTCTAACTCTTTTCCTAAAACAGTTCAGCTATCTTTGTGAATATGCATTCATATGTGACCTGAGCTGTAGTTTCTGTGAATATCCAATCATCTTTCACTGTTTACACTGCAGCCCTTCATGCTTTGATCCTGAATTACCTTCTCCTTGCATACTATTGGCTTGGGCTATCCTCGATTGACTTGGCTTTACTGTATTTCAACAAACAAAAGCTTTTCACCATCCAAAACAAGCAGCAGGACACCCTACAGCAACAACAAGCAGCAGGAGAAGCAAAAACATAGTGCTGAAAACACTATAAACTTTTCTATATAAGGTTGCAACATCAAAGCTAATGATCACCACGATACGATCACACGCAACACAAGAAGACTTTTCATAGGAGCATCTAAGCTGCAGAAATTGGAAAAGTGAAATGCGTGCCTCGTGGACCATTGAGGCCCCTTGACAGGGCTGTGCTGTGTCCACTGGTTGCTGCGTCCGTTCTTCCCTCGTGCCCTTTGGACTTTCGTCTTCATGTGCTATAGCTTACCTGTGCATGTGGGTCCTATTAGTCGGACCGGAACATCAGTGCTGCTGTAGCTGCCGTTGCAGCAAGCAGGCACGGTAGAAAACCACGGGTCTCCGTGATGGCCCAACACGGGGCCCTCAGGGATAGTAGTTGGGAGGGGTCAGTGCCCACTTATTCGCATGCACAACCAATTGTACTTGCGCTGAGCAAGTCACGCATCGCAAGCAAATACTTTGTGCGTATCCTGCACAGGAAAGAGCAGAGTAAGGAGATGTTACAGGCAACCTGCATAGTGACACCCCTAGTGTCCGACAACTGCTCTCGTTAAAGTGGAAGTCCGTGGAGTCAGGGATCATGGAAGCGTGCAACATACCGTTTTGCAGTAGGGTTGTGCACATGTGGGCATTTCGATCTTGCGCATGCAACGTACCATGCCGCGTTCCAGCGTGGGTCTGGCGAATTTGGGACGCCCGCGCGTTGGCCTAGACGGGTTTTGGAGATCACTAGGGCACTAATAGTCCCACAAATTTAAACATGCACGCCATGATTGCCAAGCAGCACATGGCCACACCCGTCAGGCGGAGTGCATGGACATCCTCAACGCCTTATGGCCATTTTTTGGACAATACATTGGACAATGTAAAACATGCATTCTTCTTGTATTCTCCAAAGATGTGCCCCAATACAGCAATCCGAGACTTCCCCTCTTAGACTTGGGACTTACAGACTTACAGAAAAAGGCTCTAGGTGTGCATGAAGAAGGCTGTGGGTGTGCATGACCGCGGGGAGGGGGTTGGTGGGGCCGCGTCCTCACAGTTGGGTATCCGGCCTACACGGGGGCTCCCACCAGGGTTCGCACCGGTCCCTTGGGTAGGCAAGTTTGAAAGGCTTATGCCTGTGTTCCGCAGGTATACTGCTGAACACATAAAGGTTACGATACTTTTGGAGCACCGCTCCACAATGGGCCACTGTCCAGTGGACCCATGGGGTTGACTTCCAACCCAATTGGAGCCATGCCTCAACGATTTTACGGCAGTGAGTCTTGGCCTCTTGCACCAATGGTTAATGGTGTCTTTTGCCTCCACAAGGCATATAGGCTACGCATATTGGGCAGCAACACTTCAATAAGTGTCCACAAGAGGCAACCACCAAACATGGTGTTAGGAAAATGGTGTAATGGTACTGATCCTCTGTTATTGATTTGCGATATCCTGCAATGCTTTTTCAAAATCACTCAAATTGTTGAACTCCTTGCATCCTCTTAGTATCCCTCAGCGAACACAACAGAAGACTGTCCCAAAACGTAATGTCATCCCGTTCTCTGTATAACAATAAAATTCACATCTGCACTGCAAAATACCTAGATTATTTCTGATTGTCTATTTCATATCGCTGTGCTCCCTGTTACGCATCTGCACGTACTCGCTGCGCATGCGCGACCCATCGCGTTAGCGATCTTTACACCGTGTCCTATTACACTCCCTTCCCAAGCTATTTGCTGGGGTTTACCTCAGCAAATGGCTGACTAAGGAAAAAAGACACTCAGATCTTTACACTAGTGTGGGGGGGGTGGGCTGAGCTGCTGTAGACAGCCCAGAGCAGGGTGTCAAACACAAAAAGTCAAACACACAGCCGAAACAAAAATTTACTGTGGTGTGCTGCAGCGCAAGAGTGCACTGCAGCCCTACATGCTCGTTAGAGTGGGTGTGGGGGTAGAAATGTGGGTGGCCTAAGTTGCACAGCAACCCTACAATACTAACCTGCCTACAAACAGCTAACTGCCTGCAGCAATGGCTAAGCAGGCATCGCACTGCACTAGACCTTGTGCAGCGGAGGCGGGGGGGGGGATGTCAGAAAATCTGTAACAATTTTCTGCCTGCCTGAAAAGGTTAGAATATTTTACAAAAATGCATCCCTGCCTGCCCTGCAGCACACACAGCAAGTGGAGTTTTGCGTTCCTTTGTAGTGCTAAATGTTGGAAAAAATGCAAACCTGTAATAATGTACAGAAATCCAATTAACCTATACTGTTTTAAATTTCATCTTCAAATCACTTCAATCGCTTGTCCTGCCCCAGGTTCAGGACACTTCGATGATCTTCTCTGGTCCTGCCCCGAATTCAGGACCCTGTGATATTCTCCACTTGCTGGCTGCAGAAGCAAAACAGAAACCCAAGACATGCACATAAAAACAACGGAAAGCGCAAAAAAAAGCGATGCAACGCAACCGCTCGTGTAGCGACGACGACACAGCGTAGCAGAGCTATAAAAACACACCTGAAGTGCGTTGCTTCTGCTCGCTCCGGTGCCGTCGCGCCTTCAGTGCGCCGTCTGTAACGAAACAGACAAACACGACTATCAAATAAAAAATCGCAACAGTGTCACCACCACACAAACACAGTACTACACCTGTGTCGCCTCGTACGACCGTATTCCCATACGATCTTCTGTTACTGTTCTCTTCCTGACCTGCATGAGCGCACAGAGGTTAGAAAATACACACACGCAAACGACAACTATGCCAATGCGCACGATGTATGAAAACGCAAACGAAAGCCTACGGAAACGCAGCCTGAAATATTTTTATCATTGTATCCTGTTGTCAAACGCGTAACTGTATTTGTAAAATCTATAACAAAAACTAATCAAGCCGGACTGCGCAAACCTACGCCAACGCTTTGCCACACCTGGCGCACGCACAAATGCACACACATACTTGCAAGAAAAAGCGAAAGACCAACACAGACAAAATATTTGGAAATGTAAAAGAATTAAAGTGAGAAGTAAAAGTATACCGAAACACAAACAACAAAGAAAACTCACAACTCATGACAAAACTGACATGAACACACACAGGGTCACAAAAGATATAATACAAAAGCGGGCATACACTCCCTGCTCACTGACCCACAGTAACTATATACCTCAGACCAGGCCCTGTGCATCGCGCACCACGGCCAGGGAGCGGGGCGAAACACACGCACCACTCCGAAGAGAAAAATCACCCTGGAGAAACTAACCATTGACCAGGGAGGGGTGTCCGGGGGAAGCATGGCGCAACCCCAAGGACTGGGCGCTTCGCACGCCACACAAAAAAATCGCCGCATCACGCAGCGCGGGCGGGGTGCCTCACACACCTCTAAGCGCATCACGCGCACACCCTAGGGTTTGGGGATTTGGAGCCTCACGCTCCTTAGACAGTAGGGGGTTTACCGTACCTCTAATCGTCGCCCACGATGGGCAGCAGCCGCCGAAGGCAGGAAACAGAAAAATAGCACCCATCCTGAAATGTAGAAATAGAAACCCAGAAACACCTACCAACTCACTATGGAAGGTCGCACCCCTAATAATTGAAATACAAAGTGAAAACCAAAAATGAAATAAGGGTCGTGTCTTTGCCCAAAGGAGGCAGGAAGACAACCAATCCAAAAATACTTAAAAAAAGAAAAGAAAGACAAAGAAAAGATACAAAAAAATCCTCACCAAAAAGAAACACCAAGCAGGCGTGCAACAAACAACACACCGAAAATGTGTTTGTCGTTGCTCACCATACTCATGTGTCGTGTCCGCTGCTGCTCTTTGCGTCCACCTGCAAGGCAGGGCAGAAGACAAAACGCAAAGCAGCAGTTCTAAAATACTAAGTCACGAAGCGAGGCGCAGCGCGTTGAAATTCGAAGAGCAATGCGTTCACAACAAGAAAAAATATATACAACGCACTCGTAAATTTACCTACATTACTTCTCTGGTTGCTTCGACTTACACATCGCACTGTTCACCCTTGTTCAGCGTCACCCTGACGCTGCATTGTGGCGCTCTCCTTGGCGCCAGTCTCTTTTACCGCCGTCAACAAAGTGTAATAAAACTGTGAGTTTTATTGTTGTTTCCGGTCTCAAAATACTTTCCCAATTGAACTACTTCACGAGCAACAGACCTTGAAACCTTGACGGGCATCAACAAGACGATGTGATCGATAATTGACTATTTGTAGTTCATTAATTACGCTGAACAATGCCCTAATAAACAGAAACAATTCAGCGTACGATTGCGCGATTATATGTTGACACAATATTTGCAATCTTTAACTATAGTCGTAATCACAGCGCGCACGTGCCCTAATTGAGCTGTGCTGCGCTAAAAGTCCGGCAGATGCTCAGACTTATTACACCCCCTTACTAAAATACTGCTTACCACGACCAAAAGGAGTGGTGCAGTGTTTGATACAAAGCCCAATAAGGCTGGGCACTGTCGGCGCATTATGCAGCCTAGCACTATAGTGATGAACAGGATAGTATAAAACCTGGGTAGGTGTGTACTTATGCCATAGCCCTATTCTGAGAGGTCTGAGGTGGTGGGCGGCAGGGTGTGCAGTTGCAGGGCAGGCAACTCGCTCCCTCTCAGCCTAAGATGGATTTTGGAAGTATAACCGGATGTGGTATACTACAGTGCTTCAATCAGTGCCTGGGGGTGGCCTAAGCCCAAAATGCATTTATGCATCTTCTCTAAAAAGAAAAGAGAGTATGTGGGACTCCTACAAAGCTGCAAATACCCTCTAAAAAACTTAGGATGTATAAAAAGAAAACCTGAGTGCTCTGCATGGTGTGTTTTACTTTCCCTGCTGTTTTGTGTTTTGTAAAAAAATACAAACACTCGACAGCCCGAGAATCCAAACACCCTGAGCTCTCACGAAACAGCATATGCAAAACAGGAGTGAAACTTGTTCTTTGTGAGTTTGAACATGTCCACCTCTGTTGTGCAGCTGGCGCCAAAGGCCACCACTGCTGTACGTTGTAAGCTACAAGCGCCAAAGGCGGCCACCAGGTGATATAACAACATATGGGCCACTGGCGAAAACAGAGAAGCCCGGCCTTGATATATATCACGAGGCATATCAGCCTACTAGCAAAAAGAAAGCATGCCCATGCTTCAGCGCCACAAGAAAAGGTGCGCGGGGCCCTTATAACAGCCAAAAGTGGCTTCATTGACAAAGTCAATTTTACATTCAGATCAGATGAGATCAGAATCTGCTACCCCAAAGCAACAGGGCTGAAGCTTTAACACGCAAGCCCTGTCAGGCTGCTTACACAGAGCCATAGCGCTAACAAGAGCACTTCTGTCGCACCCAACTTCGCGCAGCGCTACTTACAGCGCTGCATCCCATTGCCGCACCACTGTAACCTGTACAGCACTCTTCTGCAACTTGCCCAGTGCGCTCACAGCGCTCGCCTCACGCCTTGCGCCACGTGGTTTTGGGCTGTGACAAGCTCTCCAACATCTCCAAGAAGTTTCGTGCTGCTTGTTGCTGGCGCACTTGCGTGCCAGCCCGTTTGCCTCGTCGCCGAACAGGCCCAGGACTAGATTCTGGAGAACTGTCCAACTCACTCGTAGGTCGCAAATGATCTGCATTATCTAACTTGGAATTTTGCTGCTTGTCAACCTTTCGTGAACGCAGCTGGGAGGTTTTTTCGGCAGCCACATGCGCCTTGCGTGGGTGCTCCTTCGCACTGGTGGAAGAAAAACCTGTGGCGCTCATCTCAGCACCAACCTCAGTGTTTGCAGCGCTAGGCAACACGTGCAAGCCTGCACCATTGACCTCAGCAGCGTTTTGCAGCACCCTGGCGCTGAAACTAGCGCCGCTCTCAGTGTCCTCGAACTCCAACAACGCGCGCACGCCTGCATCAGCACCTTGCTGCACGTGTCCACGGTGTGCTGCACCAAACAAGGCACTGTCCAGGAGAAGGTCCACTTTGCGGTGCAACTCGTTCAACTGTTCGCCGACATCCGGTCGTGGCCTGCGCCGCACAAACAGAGAAGTGACAAAACGCACGAGCACGTTATGAAATTCCTCTTCCTGCTCCTTTTCGATCTCCCGGCGCACATAACCAGGGTTCATGTGAAACGTCACGCACTTCCAGCCGCACAGTTCTGTCCATCCACGAATCTCCTTGTCGAACGCAGCGCTGTCACCTTCAAACACCCACTCTTGGACTTCATCTCTCCAGCGCCGCGTCGCTGTCTCAAGTTCTTGACCTGTGGAACACTCTGGTTGCTCAGTGTCCTCGGACTCCATGTACTCAGCTGCCAGCGCGTTCCACTCAGCGTAACCTGATCGTACTGTACACCAATCACCGTCGCACCGTCTTGGTTCTTGAATTAATGAACTGTAATAAAACTGTGAGTTTTATTGTTGTTTCCGGTCTCAAAATACTTTCCCAATTGAACTACTTCACGAGCAACAGACCTTGAAACCTTGACGGGCATCAACAAGACGATGTGATCGATAATTGACTATTTGTAGTTCATTAATTACGCTGAACAATGCCCTAATAAACAGAAACAATTCAGCGTACGATTGCGCGATTATATGTTGACACAATATTTGCAATCTTTAACTATAGTCGTAATCACAGCGCGCACGTGCCCTAATTGAGCTGTGCTGCGCTAAAAGTCCGGCAGATGCTCAGACTTATTACAATGGTTCCTGAGGCCACGTACAATTCGAACATGGTACTTGGGGTCTGTCAAGAACAACATAGAGGTGCTAATATCAAATTGCCCTGCCTTAGTGGTCTTTTGGAAAAGCCTGTCAGCAGGAGCCACATGCTTTACATCTGCTAAAAGGGTAGACCATATATCGGCAAACTCACTAGCAATTCGCCGCACTCCAACAACAACCACTATTAACGTGGTAATAGTTTTTGTTAGGTGCTTCTTGAAAGCATTGGTTACCCTACAACCTGCGTGTGCATAGTCTCCAATGCGAATACACACACTTCGAAGAAATGCCCCCCATTGAATTTTGTTTGCCGTGCCCTCTATCGGCACCAAGCCGGTGGCATCGGGGCAGCCCCCCCAACACTTCCCCCCCCTGTTAGTCACCATCATTAGTTTCCCATCCCCGATCAGTTTAAATTGAAACTTTTTGGTTTCGTTTTTGACACGGAATGTACAACTTTCCTGTAGGTTGATGATTTGGGCATTTAGGCCCGCATCCTCATCTAAAGCCTGCAGCCATGCGGCGTCAATGGGCCCATCCATGCACACCCAAATCACCCATTCGTGGATGTCCCCCGTTTACAAAAACATCGATCTTAGTGACCGATGTGTGCCACAATGATGTTGCATCGGGGCATATTAAACTTTGAATGAATGCATGCATATAGGGCGTAAATCTTGGTGACGTCCCCAAGGGGTAGGCTATGTGAAGCCTCCCACTCGTGACACCACCTTGGGCAGGCCGCCATGAAGGTCTCGAGACACCTGTCTTCAGCGCCATGTCTTCAGCGTTCTGAGGCTTGGCTGCCATAAATTTCTCGAAACACTTGTGTTCAGTGCCATGTCTTTGGCGCTGGCATTGCTGGCTGCCGGGCGCCTGCGACTTGTCAATGCGGATTTTGCAATTTACTCGAAACTTGTGGTTTGACAGACGGTTACCGGAACGGCCGCGCCCGGCGCGAACGGGCGGAGGACGACCACTGACATTTTGCCAAAATGACACTGGCACTGTCATTTTTTGGAGATCACACTCGGACCCAGTCACCACACTCGCACACAAATGATAGAAAATTTTGTACCTTCAATCTGACGCTCTTGGATGAAGTTCATGAACACATTGCAGTTGAAGTCGAATTTACTTACTTTGTACTTTGCCATAGATTGCATGTCGCTCCGAGGTTATGGTTACAGAAGAAGAGGAAATAGGAGAATAGGGTTGTGTCAAACCCAATTATTGTGGCAACAAATGTGTGGCAAGGTGGTATTCAATGGGAAAACACACCCGAAGAGAAGCCCATGCATTTCAAGAAATGCAGCGCCACGAGTGTTGACAGCAAAGAGCAAAGACAGCACTGCGGGTACAGCGACTCTCCCTGAGGGCTCCCTGTTGGGCCATCGCGGAAAACCATGGCTTCCTGCCATGCCTACTTGCTGCCACTTTGGCGCCAATGTCCAGGCCTGACTGAAGAGGCCTCAATGCACAGGTAAACCATAGCAACACACAGACGAAAGCACTCAGAAATGATGAGGGAAAGGATGGCAACCGAAGGACACACCAAGGCCCCGGATGGGGCCTCAATGGGCCCGTTGGTTCACTATGCACACGTCTTTTCTCAGCTATAGGCGCAAGCCTTTTGTGTCTTCATGCTTGCTGAAAGTGCCTCCTGACGAGTCTTTGTGTGCTTTGCCTGCGATAATTCAGTGGTGGGTGTTGAATTTTGACCTCCAACATTGGGGCAACCCAACTACGTGTGGGTCCTAACGGATTCCCGTACGCCCACACACTCGGTTTCATGTTGATTTTGTGCCCGGCAAAGTCCCCAAGAAACCATGGTATACCCCACTAGTCTTGACCATTTTCATACTTCGACTGAAATGTAGGTGGATTGTGAATGACTTCATTTCAGCGGTGAATCAACGCTGCACCTGTTACATGAATAACTCATTTTTGACCTTGCCCTTGAGAATCAACTTTTTTTCCCAAGATCTGCTGATAGTATGCACAATTCTTGCACGGGTGGTGATAATTTGCATTGCATGGTGATGAAATCCGGGACTCAATGTGCCAATAGAGCAGTGCACGTGTGCACCATATTGCACCAAGCAATAGCTGTAGTGTACAATCGTAGGCACAAAGAGTGTCATTCTCCGTTATTGATGAAGAATGTGCACCATGTTGTTGCTCTTTGAAAGGGTTGTCTCGCTTATCATGGTCCTTCATGGAATTGAATGATTGATCCGAGAAGTTTTTCGGAACTTCATGAAACCGGCTGCAATGTAACAACCCGTTCATCGACCCAACGTGTACGCCAAATCGATCAACAACGCCGCAACGCCCCGGCCGCAACCCAAATGGGGCCTCTAAACGACGTCACAACGCAGAAGAGAGAATCGTCCGCTGGCATAGATGCAACGTCGCGGAGACAATCCCAAGGAATGCAAGTACCTTCATATCTAACACCGAAAGTGCTGCGAGGCGAGCCCACAAGCAAACCCATGAAAGAGCACATCCTCACGGCCAACGACGAATGCGGTGACAAGCTTAGAGCTTTGTTGGCCAATGTTGTTGATAGCAATCCCAAGTATGGGATTTGCACGCATTAGCTTCGATTAAATCACATGATAGGTCGAGAGGTGCTACTTGCCAGGAAGGTGCAACCATCGCGCCCCCACCCATGCCCCCTCCATCGCTATCTCTCGACGAAGTTGAGTGTCAAGTGCAAATTGCGTTGTTCAAGTTAGCTCTTGAGCCAACCAATGATGGGTCGTGCATGTGTTTAGAGCCTCGAGAAAGATAGGTGAAAGTGAGGTTGTGTGCGGAATGTCGTTGTGTCCGCGCTTGTCATCATCGTTTGGGCTCGTAGTCAAACGCATTCGTGGTTAGTCTTGCATATGCGCGCGCCCCCCCCTTAGCAATGTGGGCTATTGCGTTTTTGACGTGGACACACACATAGATGGGATATTACCCAAGATAGTTTGGTGTTCTGTAGCGAGGGGGTCTTATGAAGGACACGTTGTTCGAACATGGATTTCATGTTGCGGTTGAGAACCTCGTACGGTTCTGCTCACACGGCCAGGTTCCTCGAAGGAAAGCCGCTATTTACATTTTCTTATGTTGTATAAAAAAACCTAAGGTGCAGAAAAGCACTACCTAGTAGAAACCACAGGCTTAGGCTTGATATATTGCCAAATTAGGAACAAAAAGAAAAATGGAAAAAAATGGCTGCTACTTGCAATTGGTCAATGCAGAGTGTGTGGATGTTTAATTGGTTGATTTCTGATAATTGCAAGATTGATTGGTTTGACTGATGATTGCGGATATTGAATGCTTGTTTGAGTAAAAGTGGTGTCCAATTGTGAAAAGATATCCGTAGAGTGACCCTGTCCCAAACAGCACAACAGTGCACCAATCCTTGTTGTCCGATCGAAAAAGTGTTTGAGCGTGAGGCACAAGGTAATAATCAGAATCAATGGCATTTGCTGCCATTTGCTTCTCGTCGGACGGAAACTGCCGCGTGGCGGCCTCATAAGGGGTGTAATATGATATTTAGTTGCTTGCATGCAAACCCAATATTAAAGTTGGCTATTTGTTCCCGCCCATGTCCCAAGTTCCCAAATGCTGTTGGATTTTGGTACACATGTACGTTGGAACATTTAAGATGCATCATAGTGCATGTGTGCACAGGGACAAAACCCAAAGTTGTTAATAATATATGCACCAACAAGTGTATTTTTTTGTTCTATTTTGGTGCGCATTTGCACCTACAAATGTGTCCTACTTTGGTTGCCAATTTGTATAGCTTTTGAGCTACTAGGGGACCACAATTGGAGAATGCCGGTGAGCGCATTTGTGCCCTTTCGCTGTCTTGCAAACCGTCAAGAAGGATGTTCGTAAAACACGTCGTTAATTGCCATTGGTCAATTTCACATCAAGAACTTTTAGGTCTAACCAAGAGGTGAGGCACCACCCCATGTTAGCAACTTCAGGCCGAAGCGTCCGCCATTTTGCACTTTTGCGAGATGTCACTCGCGCACACCACAATAACGTGCCTCCGTGTGTTCTCGTTGTGTGGTGTGACGTCGTTGGCACGCATGCCAAGTCGTCTCCCGTAGGTGGCTGTGGTTTTTTTTTCAAGGGCATAGATAGGATTCCCCAGGGCGACAATTTTTCATATGAAGAGCACCCCCCAAACTTCACAATGCGGGAATGACCCCATGTGGATGCCACGGGGGCATTGTGCACATGAACAGTGGAACAAATATTGCACTCAATCCCCAACTCCTCCAAAGTTGACGTCAACCAACAAGCATGTCACCGCAAACAACATGACACTTGGACACTACTACACCGTAACCTATCATGTTGACAAGCCATTCACTATCAAATGTGGTTGTTTGTTTGCTAAAGAGACGACCAAGCATATCAAGCATGATGGCTATTGCTTGTCAACAAGCAGCTCACGACAAACGATCACTGGTTGCAACGTAATTTATAATATTGAGGGGCAATTTACCATCCAATTTCGCTGCATCTTTGCTCAAAAGACGACGATGGTTGTTACTTATTTGGACATTCGCGCGGTGGTTGAATGCTGAATAGTTCGACGAATGGGATGTTGACTCGTTTGGGCAAGGGTACGATTGGATCCCTCGGCGTGAACCTCACTCTCTCATTCCACAGAGCGTATGCGCCTGTTCAACAAGCAAGTCCGATCACCACTCTAAGCCTCGCAAGACAACAGCAGTACAATGCTTTACAAGCATGCGAGGCGTGTCGCAGCCCATTTAATGCGGAGACTTGGCGGCACCAGTGCTTTGTTTGCAAGGTACCGATGCCACTTGACCCCGTCCCTGCGCACAATACTTTTCGGAACTGGCGAAATGCGTCGGAATATCTGGTCTGCAATGCGGCGTTTCCCTCGTGGAGAGCGCACACAGAGACACACAGCGCACTTTCTCCGGGGCCACTCAGAGTAGTCTGATTGAGCCTGCAAAACACTAGAACCGAAGTGAGGAATGCGACGTTGCCTGCCCCTTTGTTGGCGTGCATGTGTTTGTGTGCCTCTGCATCACCGTAATTGAATCGGTGCCACTGTGTGGCCTGTGTGGCCTGTGGATGTGGTTGCGTACCTCTGGTACCGTGCATGGATGTAGGTGTGCTTCTAGATGGACGTGAATGTGTTTGCAGGCCTCTGCCAACACGGAGGCAAATAATGCATTTCCCCTGCCAGGGTACGCCAACGCAGAGGCACAGACATGTTTTTCACGCTCACACGGAGGGACCCAATACAGAGGCACGATAACGCATTTGCGCTACAACACACAGGCTACACAAATCTATTCACCTGTGAGCAGGGGGACTTTGTGCTGATGTGTTTGCATTCCTGTATTTGCGTGCCATTATTTGTGTGCCGTGCTGAACCAAATGCTGGGCATCCCTCTTTGGAGCACCGAGAAGCGGCTTCCGGACTGCAGTTGAGGCAAGAAAGTGGATGCACAAGGGCCTGTGCTCCCGAGTTTCCCAGTGAATTGTGCCCCCCTTTTCCTCCCTTCTTTACCTGTTCCCCCCTTCGCATTCCGCTGACATCGAGACCGGCTGGCTCGGTGCAAATGGCATCAGATTGCCCCAAAACTCCTTCATCCTCACCATTTCCTCCACCCGACACTCCAGCGCTGTCGCTGTTTCGCAGCTGTTCTTCTGCAAAGCGTGCCTTGTGAAAGTCCGCTGGCTGCTGAAGTGCAGGGGGTGCCACGTGCAAGTCCAGCAAGCCACGCTCGAGATGAGGGAGTCGGACGTACGGTTCTGGAACATCCGGCAGTGTCAGCTCCAGTTCATGGAGCTGCACGCACGATCCGAGGTGTCCCACGAAGAGTGCGGGCTCCGCATGGACCTGCGGAAAGTGTACAGGTTCGTTACCCATGCTCACCATCGAAGGGCCGTTTTTTCCCGCGGGGGGGGGGGTTGGCACAAGGCCTCGGTATCTGACTGTTTGCCTTTGGCGGCGCCTATTGGCCTCTCGCCACTGCTCATTCTGACCCTCTGTGGGTCCGAACGTGTTTTGGTTGTGTCAACGGAGCCCCCGGATGACTTGTCCTGTTGGACTACTCCGGGGGTTGGCCGTCCCGGAGACGGGCTGTTGCCCGTGCCGTTGCCCCAGGGGGGGGGGGGCATGTCGCCTTTGTGTATTGTTCTCGTCTGCCCATGGAAATGTGGGCAATGTTTCATCATCGCTCTTTTGTAATGGTAAAGTCTGAGACACGCAATGCTCATCTCGCCGCATTCTGCCGCCGTGCACATTGTTAATTTGGCCGTGCTGAAGCGGGAGAGCCCGCTAAGTGCTGCGTTTTCTCATGGTGTGGCCGTGCAGTGTCTTGTTGGGTCCCATTCGGGGAGGACAGCGCTGCTACCGTGTGCTCCTTATTGCCTAACCGTTGACAACTACGGAAAATGCATGGAGAAACCCGTTCTCGCTGTCCTGCTCGCCTAACCTGTGTGGCCGTTGCTTCAATCTGCTGCACAAATCCTAACATTTGGAGAAGCTTAGTGCGAATGCTTTTCCTACGCATTATTATGTACGTTTTGCTGTGGTCCACACATGACTGTAGCAGCTGTTGCCTATTGGCTGATCGCCATCCGCTGCCCTTTCCTTGGACCCTTTCCCTCCATCGGCGGTGGTGCCCATCGGCCTCTCACCGCCCTGTGCCCTTCCTCTTCCTCCTTGCCCTATCTTTCACTCTCTACTTCCCTTTCCTTTCCCCTGGCCTTCCCCTCCGTAGGTGGGCGGGGGGGGGGGGGCTGTCAGGGGGTTTTGTTCGCCTTCCAAGTGGTGTTGCCCTGGCACGGGCGATGTGACGTCCAAGAGGCCTGACACTTAATCTTATCGCAGACGTTGTCGGTAGATCAATCCATTGACCCTTGACATCCCCGAGCGGCAGAACCACCGCGCCGCCAAAGCATCGGCCATACGGCCCGGAGGAACGCCTCCGCAAAACATACCCAAGTGTGATGAAGTGGAAGTACCAACCCGCAAGCCTACCCCCAACCCCCAACCCCCCGGCAGGGAAACCCTCGCCATGTTTGCCTTTTTTTTTGGTGTGGCCTGGCCCAAAATGGGCTGTCCAGGAAGGCAGTCAACCAGGTTTGGCGGCTACAACCCCAGTCTTGGCAGGGGTTGGGGGTGCCGGCGACCGACGTTTTTGACGGAAATGGTGGTGATGGTGAGAGGGGGGGGGGGGGGTGACTGGCAATGTGTCACCCCTGCGGAGCCCCTTTCCCCAGGCAACCCGCTGCCCCTCCTTGGGTCTCGGTGCCCCAGACCAGCCCCCCCCCCCCAAGGAACCGGGATGTGGATCTTGATGGATGCATCGTGGTCGTGAACGGCGAACCACGAGTCCCCACCCCTGTGCAAACGGCCACGAAATGTCGTGTTCCAATCTACCGAATGGCCCAAATGGCCGAAACATCACATTTATAGTAGGTCCCCTGCGGTGCCATCGGCCATGCGCATGCGACAGGCGTGGGCCTCCGAATAGCCTGCACCCTCTCCCTCCCGTTCAAGACAACGCCGCACTCTGCGCCTCACCAGTTGAAAAAAAAAAAACTGATCTTGGGGGAGTTCGGAGCATTGCGGAGGAGCCTTTGGGAATAACGAGTGGGGTCTATGCAATGTTTGTTCCAAAAAAAGGCCAAAAACGGTCATTCTGCCCGAAAATCACCGAAGACAATAGATAAACGGCGTTTTGAAGGCAACAAAGTTTGAAATCCGACGTGGGGGTGCATACGGGCCCCTGAAGGACTTGGAACGGGTTCGGCTGAGGCTTTTGGCGGCGGACTGAGTAGCCCCTGCCCCCCTTGTCCAAGCTACGCCCAGGCCCCAAATCAATACGGCCCCGGCAGGCACTGCCGTGCGCGCGGTGCAGACCAGCGTCAGCAACGCATGTTTGCAGCCGGATGCCCCATCCGCCGGATAGACTGCATGTCGACCTGCTTGAAACCGCACTACCCCACCGTCTGTGTCACGGAAGATGAATGATGGGGCGGATCATTGCTTGTGGGACGGCACACCCGGCACACGTGCAGCGGCGAGACCCAAGGGTGGGGCAGGGAGGGGCACTGTTCTGCGATATAGCGCCACCCTGGGGGCACCACCTGCAATGGGTTTGCCATTGTCCGCCGGACGTGGGTTGGCTGAAGCTGCCAAACTGCGATTTGTGGGCGATCCCCGCACGGCCCCATATATAGGAGCCTTTTTGCAAGTGCATGCCCGTATATAGGGGCCCTTTTCCCAGTGCAGAGTGTCCCCATGCCCATATATAGGGGCCCTTTTCCCAGTGCAGAGTGTCCCCATGCCCATATATAGGGGCCCTTTTCCCAGTGCAGAGTGTCCCCATGCCCATATATAGCTCGGAGGCACTGCGGCCGGAGTGGGTGATGCACAGCCGGCCCCGGAATGTGTTCAGGTACGATATCAACCACCGCGAATTCGTTGAGAAATGTGACCATGGCGGCGGGATTC
This sequence comes from Eutreptiella sp. 'Long Island Sound 2002', assembly GCA_964036045.1. Taxonomy (NCBI): domain Eukaryota; phylum Euglenozoa; class Euglenophyceae; order Eutreptiales; family Eutreptiaceae; genus Eutreptiella; species Eutreptiella sp. 'Long Island Sound 2002'. The sequence continues at coordinate 25,546,587 of OZ038389.1, forward strand.
TCGACAGAAGCAGCAGGTCTTTGTCAGTGTGGCCCTTCGCACACCGCGCCTCATTTGGCAGTTCGGTGCGCGCCTGCACCGCCACCGCCCCGGACCACCGCCAATCCCCTCCCCTGTGGAAACAAGGAAAGTCAGAACCGAACCCCCCCCCCCCCCCCGAGGAGGAGAAGGAAAGGAAAAACGGGAAAGAATCATTGTGGTTGTTAGAAGCCCCTGTCAGGAAAATTATCCCGCAGATGCACACCCCAGCGCGCTCAAGTCAGCGCTGGAGTCGGCAAACCCCCGCATGGACTCGGAGGGTGCGTCTGGATGTACCTGGTCAACGGCACGGGCAACAGCCCCATCTCCGGGACGGCCGACCCCCGGAGTAGTCCAACAGGACAAGTCATCCGGGGGCTCCGTTGACACAACCAAAACACGTTCGGACCCACAGAGGGTCAGAATGAGCAGTGGCGAGAGGCCAATAGGCGCCGCCAAAGGCAAACAGTCAGATACCGAGGCCTTGTGCCAAACCCCCGCCCCCCCGAGAGGTGATGCGTTGGGGATCCGGAGCGCGCCCGGTCTCGTGTTCCATTTCCATCTTCGGAAGCGGCATTTCAACGCATCGCTCCTTTTTACAGTCCCCAGGTATTTCTTAACGACCATTCGGCCATGGAAACTCAGAGTCTGTGTTGGTGTGGCGAGTCAATCGCATCTTTTGTGTGGCACCGCGCTTGCAGGCAGGGGGGCCCTGCATCCGTGTGTGGCATCGTGCTCGTGGGCGGAATGGCACTGCATACGTGCGGCGCCGTGGTTCAGACAAGGCAGGCAGCCCCGAGATGGTGCAGAGTGAGAAGGACAGCCAGACATCCAGAGATCGTAGAGGCCACGTCCAACGGAGGCAGGGACAAGCCTAGAAGCTGACTTGAGGGCCTGACCACTGGGACATATCAGCTCGCAGCACCCGCACAAGCACTGCCACTACCTTGAACTTTTAGGGATCACACCTTTTTTTGAAACTGGCGTTTGAAATGTTCGGCCGTTCGATGGTGCGCGAAACAGATCATGCGAGTCGAAAGTACTCAGGAAAACCCCTGCGCCCTGGTGCTGTTCGACTGTTCGGACACCCACCCGCCCGATGGACCAATGGACAGCGAAATCGTCATTTAAAGCGCTTCAGAAACCCCCGGAATTATGTCTACAAAGATACAAAGGGCATGATGCGGCACTCACCCCACAGTGTGCGTGTGTTTGCTTGTGCTCTGCCACTCACACCACTTGGGACCATGCACAATCGAGTGCAGCGCAGGTGCCACGGCTATCGGCATATTTTGGGGCGGGGGGGTTATGGTACGGGGGTCAGGATGTACCTGGGATTGGGAGTGGAGCTTCCTGCCTTCAGGGGGCCATCCGTGGGTCACAGGCGTCTCGGCGGGTACCGAGCACAAGCGCATGAGCCAAGTAGATGCCGAATCACAAGGGGGCCACGTCCTGCGGAGCGCCCCCAGCGACACTCCAGCGTCCGAGCCCCTCTTGTCAACTGCTCCTGGGGCCCCGGTCCACAGCGGCGGACCGCTCGCCCATACGCAGGACGTCTAGCGCCTTGTAGAGGAGGGGGGCAAGGGAAGGCTCAGGGAGTATGGCAGTCATTCCGTTGGAACAAAGCGACGACAAAGCCGGCGGTCTTGTGCACATGAAACGGACCCGACGAGACCCCGACCGCCACCGCCAGAGACGTGGCCGACAATGCTACACCAACTGGAAGCCCCTCCTTCAGGCGCAGGGCTGGGGAGGGGGGGGGGGTCAGGGGTATTCTTTGGGCAGTTTGGCCTAAAAGTAGCGCGCGGTGTCCGCCAAATGCAAGACTACATTTGCGAGTCTATATTTGCGATTTCAAACTGCGTTGCCTTCCAAACGCCGTTTTTCTGTCGTTTTTTCGGTGTTTTTCGGGCAAAATGATCGTTTTTTCTTTTGGCCCTTTTTTTTTTTTAACAAACAGTGCTATTGCACAGACCCCACTCGTTATTCCCAAAGGCTCCTCCGCAATTCTTCGAACTCCCCCAAGATCAGTTTTGTTTTTTTTAACTGGTGAGGCCTGCGTTGTCTCGAACGGGCCATTCGGAGGCCCACGCCTGTCGCATGCGCATGGCCGATGGCACTGCAGGGGGCGGATCATTGCTTGTGGGACGGCACACCCGGCACACGTGCAGCAGCGAGACCCAAGGGTGGGGCAGGGAGGGGCACTGTTCTGCGATATAGCGCCACCCTGGGGGCACCACCTGCAATGGGTTTGCCATTGTCCGCCGGACGTGGGTTGGCTGAAGCTGCCAAACTGCGATTTGTGGGCGATCCCCGCACGGCCCCATATATAGGAGCCTTTTTGCAAGTGCATGCCCGTATATAGGGGCCCTTTTCCCAGTGCAGAGTGTCCCCATGCCCATATATAGGGGCCCTTTTCCCAGTGCAGAGTGTCCCCATGCCCATATATAGGGGCCCTTTTCCCAGTGCAGAGTGTCCCCATGCCCATATATAGGGGCCCTTTTCCCAGTGCAGAGTGTCCCCATGCCCATATATAGCTCGGAGGCACTGCGGCCGGAGTGGGTGATGCACAGCCGGCCCCGGAATGTGTTCAGGTACGATATCAACCACCGCGAATTCGTTGAGAAATGTGACCATGGCGGCGGGATTCTCGACAGAAGCAGCAGGTCTTTGTCAGTGTGGCCCTTCGCACACCGCGCCTCATTTGGCAGTTCGGTGCGCGCCTGCACCGCCACCGCCCCGGACCACCGCCAATCCCCTCCCCTGTGGAAACAAGGAAAGTCAGAACCGAACCCCCCCCCCCCCCGAGGAGGAGAAGGAAAGGAAAAACGGGAAAGAATCATTGTGGTTGTTAGAAGCCCCTGTCAGGAAAATTATCCCGCAGATGCACACCCCAGCGCGCTCAAGTCAGCGCTGGAGTCGGCAAACCCCCGCATGGACTCGGAGGGTGCGTCTGGATGTACCTGGTCAACGGCACGGGCAACAGCCCCATCTCCGGGACGGCCGACCCCCGGAGTAGTCCAACAGGACAAGTCATCCGGGGGCTCCGTTGACACAACCAAAACACGTTCGGACCCACAGAGGGTCAGAATGAGCAGTGGCGAGAGGCCAATAGGCGCCGCCAAAGGCAAACAGTCAGATACCGAGGCCTTGTGCCAACCCCCCCCCCCCCCGGAGAGGTGATGCTTTGGGGATCCGGAGCGCGCCCGGTCTCGTGTTCCATTTCCATCTTCGGAAGCGGCATTTCAACGCATCGCTCCTTTTTACAGTCCCCAGGTATTTCTTAACGACCATTCGGCCATGGAAACTCAGAGTCTGTGTTGGTGTGGCGAGTCAATCGCATCTTTTGTGTGGCACCGCGCTTGCAGGCAGGGGGGCCCTGCATCCGTGTGTGGCATCGTGCTCGTGGGCGGAATGGCACTGCATACGTGCGGCGCCGTGGTTCAGACAAGGCAGGCAGCCCCGAGATGGTGCAGAGTGAGAAGGACAGCCAGACATCCAGAGATCGTAGAGGCCACGTCCAACGGAGGCAGGGACAAGCCTAGAAGCTGACTTGAGGGCCTGACCACTGGGACATATCAGCTCGCAGCACCCGCACAAGCACTGCCACTACCTTGAACTTTTAGGGATCACACCTTTTTTTGAAACTGGCGTTTGAAATGTTCGGCCGTTCGATGGTGCGCGAAACAGATCATGCGAGTCGAAAGTACTCAGGAAAACCCCTGCGCCCTGGTGCTGTTCGACTGTTCGGACACCCACCCGCCCGATGGACCAATGGACAGCGAAATCGTCATTTAAAGCGCTTCAGAAACCCCCGGAATTATGTCTACAAAGATACAAAGGGCATGATGCGGCACTCACCCCACAGTGTGCGTGTGTTTGCTTGTGCTCTGCCACTCACACCACTTGGGACCATGCACAATCGAGTGCAGCGCAGGTGCCACGGCTATCGGCATATTTTGGGGCGGGGGGGTTATGGTACGGGGGTCAGGATGTACCTGGGATTGGGAGTGGAGCTTCCTGCCTTCAGGGGGCCATCCGTGGGTCACAGGCGTCTCGGCGGGTACCGAGCACAAGCGCATGAGCCAAGTAGATGCCGAATCACAAGGGGGCCACGTCCTGCGGAGCGCCCCCAGCGACACTCCAGCGTCCGAGCCCCTCTTGTCAACTGCTCCTGGGGCCCCGGTCCACAGCGGCGGACCGCTCGCCCATACGCAGGACGTCTAGCGCCTTGTAGAGGAGGGGGGCAAGGGAAGGCTCAGGGAGTATGGCAGTCATTCCGTTGGAACAAAGCGACGACAAAGCCGGCGGTCTTGTGCACATGAAACGGACCCGACGAGACCCCGACCGCCACCGCCAGAGACGTGGCCGACAATGCTACACCAACTGGAAGCCCCTCGTTCAGGCGCAGGGCTGGGGAGGGGGGGGGGGTCAGGGGTATTCTTTGGGCAGTTTGGCCTAAAAGTAGCGCGCGGTGTCCGCCAAATGCAAGACTACATTTGCGAGTCTATATTTGCGATTTCAAACTGTGTCGCCTTCCAAACGCCGTTTTTCTGTCGTTTTTTCGGTGTTTTTCGGGCAAAATGATCGTTTTTTCTTTTGGCCCTTTTTTTTTTTAACAAACAGTGCTATTGCACAGACCCCACTCGTTATTCCCAAAGGCCCCTCCGCAATTCTTCGAACTCCCCCAAGATCAGTTTTGTTTTTTTTAACTGGGGAGGCCTGCGTTGTCTCGAACGGGCCATTCGGAGGCCCACGCCTGTCGCATGCGCATGGCCGATGGCACTGCAGGGGGCGGATCATTGCTTGTGGGACGGCACACCCGGCACACGTGCAGCGGCGAGACCCAAGGGTGGGGCAGGGAGGGGCACTGTTCTGCGATATAGCGCCCCCCTGCCTGCCAGCCTGGGGCCACACATGCAGTGCCACGTGGCGTAGGCGGTCTACTCAGCACGTATGCCCTCCCCCACCGTCTCCCTTTCTTTGGAGTGCATTGCCTCAAGTTTGCAAATGTTGCATCACCGTCTGTCTGTTTTTCCACCATCACAATCCAATCAACGAATTAGGTCTCAAACCCCCCCCCCTTTCCCCCCATACCCCCCCCCCCCCTTCGCACACCACATGCAATTTGGCACTTTACGCCGTCCCGGCAGGCGCTTGCCCTCAAACTTTGCTGCAGTTTACGCGACGTGTTTCTCGGGTGCCGTGACCCCGGGGATGACGTGTGCCGCTGAGCTTTGAAGGCCCCCTTTGTGCCCGAAGTACGCGGGGCAGACGGGGCCGGGCGGTGGGCGGGGGCGAGGGTGGGCGTCGGCGGACCGGTGCGGGAGATGGCGAGGAGGGCCAGGAAGGCGGAGCGGGCGTGAGGGAGGGGCCCGGGGGTTGTGAACTGCTGGTCAGGGATGGCAGAGCCGGCACGAAGAGACCTGCAGCGCACAGGCGGCATCCCCGTTGCACATGGGGAAGCATCCCCGGCCTCCGGTGCAGTCCCCCGAGCGCGTTCACGGCTGCAAATGGCGGTCACCGCGCGGTGCGCGCATGCACGAACGTGCCTCAGAGCACTTTGGATAATCCTCCCATTCAAGGGACGTCGGTTACCCATCGGTTCACCCCAACCGCCATCGGTTCACCCCAACCGCCATCGGTTCACCCCAACCGCCATCGGTTCACCCGAACCGCCATCGGTTCACCCCAACCGCCATCGGTTCACCCCAACCGCCATCGGTTCGGCTGGACTGGAGGGCTGTCATTAACAAAACCCCGGCCAAAAATGGCACGTCTCTTCCTTTTTTGCCATTGAAATCAGATGTCGTCCGCATCCTCGCGAGCGGACCACACAATTCGCTGCTCCATGACTGCGATGCTGTCAGCAGTGCCGTCATGGCAAACCCCCCCTTCGTTTGCTGTGAAGTCCAGTTGCCGTCATCGTCCCCCCCTTCCGTCACAGCTCCGTCCGCAGCAAGTCCACCCACAGCACCCTCAACACCCACGGGGCCCAACTGAAGAATTCCTTTGCCGCACAAAAAGAACCCGAGCCGATCAGGCCGCGCCGCTCGTCGCTGCCGACCTTCCCGGAGCCGCACATCGAGCACAGTCTGACCCCCGAATCCGTCGCGACGTCTCCTGGGGCCTCGTTGGAGGACCCCTCTTCGGAGGCAGCGTTTGAGCGACCGGTGCGTTCCGATATTCCCTTGTAACCCCCCCCCCCCCCACTTGCGAGAGCAACGCCCGTGTCAGGGCAATGGGAGGTGTTGTTTCCGTCGAATTTGGGGACTTTGGTGTTGCTCTCGCGGGGGGGGGGGGGGGGGGCAACAACCAGCACAACCCCCAATACGCCAACTACTGGGCACCGCTGACGCGCAAACGGCACATCCCGCCACATCCAGCACAGCCCCGGCACACCAACCGCTGGGCTCCGCGAACGCGGAAACGACACCAGCAGGAGCACCGGCCGCAGCGGCCGACAGAACGCAGCGACCCGACGCAACATGCGAAGGGAAGAACGGGTGACTGTCCAGGGCCCCGTAAAGGAACAACAACCGGACGGAATGTCACACAGGGGGGGGTAGTCTGTAGAAAAATTGAGGGCAGGAAAAGGTGCCCCCGGTTGAGTTTGGGTCGTGTGTGTCTGAGGGAGAGTGTGTGGAGTAGCCGTTTGCAGAGTGCACGCGTCGATGCGCTCGCTGCACGTGGGATTTGTAGTGTGTCGTGTGGAGTGTGCGCAGCCCGTAGCATCCGCAGTGCATTGCACACGGTGCTGCTGGTGCTGAGTGCTGAGCGTGCAGGCCGCATGGTACACAGTGCAGAGTCCGCCGCCGCCCGGTGCACATTGCACAGTGCCTAGAGCGAGGGGGGGGGGGGGGTGCAAAGTGCGCGGCACGAATTGCGGAGTGCAGAGTGTGTGTAGTGTGTGGACTGTGTTGTGGGCACGCGACAGCGCGGGGGGGCTGTGATGTGTGGAAGGCAGCGCAGGAATGTAGCGCGGGGGCAGTGCGCACCACCACCGGCTCCGACCACCACCGGCTTGGTCTCAGGGTCGGACTTGGTGAGAGTTTGGGGGGGGGGGGGGGTTTGGCACAAGGCCTCGGCATCAGATTGTTTGCCTTTGGCGGCGCCTATTGGCCTCTCGCCACTTTGGGGGGGGGGGATCGGGAGGGTTACCGATGTTCATGACCCGGCCTTCACTTGAATGATTTTTCCACAAAACGCTCCGGTGATCCGGGACCCTCTGGCCCTGTGTCACCATCAGGCCATTGCTTAAGGACCCCCCCCCCCCCACATCAGAAAAATGTTCCTCCGGAGAAAATGACATTTATCACAGGGGCCGGAAATCTGAGGTACCCAAACAGTTTTTTGGCCTCTGACCCCCCCCCCCCCCCTCCGCCCTCTGGGGGCGGGTCTCCTTCAGCAACAGCCTGGTCACCATGTCCCACATCATCAACACTTCACCCACTCGTGTACGTGAAGCCGGTGGGCCTGGCCGAGCCTGATCAGCATCACCCCCCATCGTTGGCCACACACACGCACGCGCGACCCAAAGGCATAGCCGCCGGCAGGAGTGCCAAATGGTGAATGACCAGAATTGGGGTGAGTGGTCTGGGGATGTCAAGCCTTTGGGTCCCGGAAGGGGGGGGGGAGGGGACGCCACGAGAATGCTGCTGGTGTCAGCGCTGGGAGAGGTCGGCCGCTCTCCCCCACAAGACTACCCCCCCGCCCCCCCCCCGGACTCGGAGGGTGCATCTGGATGCCCCTGGTCAACGGCACGGGCAACAGCCCCGTCTCCGGGACGGCCGACCCCCGGAGTAGTCAAACAGGACAAGTCATCCGGGGGCTCCGTTGACACAACCAAAACAGGGGTCACAGAGGGTCAGAATGAGCAGTGGCGAGAGGCCAATAGGTGCCGCCAAAGGCAAACAGTCAGATACCGAGGCCTTGTGCCAACCCCCCCCCCCCCCGGAAGTACCAACCGCACACTCAGCCTTTGTCGCGCCCCACCGCCGTTCCTCATCCCACCGCCCCCACTCCCACGAGACGTTGTGGCCAACCGCCCCACTTCCTCGGAACTGCGTACAGCTCGCTGGGACTGACCTTAACCAACAGCACTGGACCTACCAGCCTTCATGGAGCACCCCCCCACCTCAACTCCCCTTGACCCCCCGCCCCAAGGGATGCGTCGGAAGGACCCCCCCCCCCCCGCTCCAGGGCGCCCAATCTATGCCCAGCCAAAGTCCCCCTGACGGCAAGTGCCGGCTTCAATGGCGTTTGTAACCAGTAACCGCCCCCAACCACTTGGGCAACCTCCTCCAACCGCCTGCCTAACAACATCTGGGGCCCCCTTGGAGGTCCCTTCCCTCTGATGCATCCCTGCCCACCCTCCCCTTCCGCTTTGAGATTAGATTGCTGGGGTGGAGAAGGAAGAGGGGGTTGTAGAAGCAACTGGAGACGGCGAGCAACGCCGGGACAGGGAAGGCGGGGGGAGGGGCTCAAGGGCAAGGGAAAGAGAGACAGAGACGCGCGCGGAGCGGGAGCGGGGCGCGAGAGGGACACGGAGCGGGGGTTGAAGGATGGAGGAATGGTAGACAGAAATGACAGTCGAGTGGGGGAGAGAAGGGGAACGGGAACGGGAGATGGAGAGGGCCCTGCGGCTCTTTACGACATCCATGTGCACATTCCACTGCCTTTCCCAGGAATGCAACAGTTTTGGATTCTTCCGCCGTGGGGAATGCTGTGAGCGCAGCTTCTGTGCCTCGTTGATGGAGACCCAAGATCTGATTGACAATTTCCCGAAGTGGGACCTTGCAAAGTCCGATGCCTTCCCCCTCTGCGCCGTCCGGTCGCGCGTGCTCCCGCTACACATCCCGAGGGACGTGGAGAAACGCATGGACAGAGAGCCATTTGCGCGCGTGCCATGGGCTGCCACAAATCCAAAGCCTGTTTCGCAGCCGCTAACCCTCATTTCACGTCTGAGAATTTCCCAATCCAAAACGCTGCACCAATTTTTCTTCAAAATGATCAGGCCAGCCACGGCTTAGTGGACCGGGGGGGGGGGGGGGGGGCAGATACAGCCTAGCGTCGGCTCAGTGCCACATCCAGCACAGCCCCAGCACACCAACGACGGGGCTCCGCAAACGCGGAAACGACACCAGCGGGAGCACCGGCCGCAGCGGCCGACAGAAAGCAGCGACCCGACGCAACATGCGAAGGGAAGACCGGGTGAGTGTCCAGGGCCCCGTAAAGGAGCAACATCCCGACGGAATGTCACACGGGGGGTCAGGTACAGCTTAGCGTCGGCCTAATGCGTACCGCTGCGGTGCCACTGTTGTGCACCTGTCAGTGACTTGCCCACTGGCATCTTCGTGTCCATTTTTTTGTGACAGAAAACCTCTGGTCTGATAGGCCAATGACAACCCAATTTTCTCTCTGCGCTTTGTGCGGCCTGTCGCCTGTGCACACGTGCAATCGCCAGAATTCCTCTGCGGTCAGAGGGTTGTGTACCTAAAATCGACCTCCAATTTCGGGCCCCTTCGATAAACTTCATGTTTTTCCCAAGGGAGAACTTTCCTGATGAGGGTGGGGGGTGGGTCGGGCGGAGGAGCCCAGGCTGCCATCCCCCCGGGGTAACGCTAAGCTGTGGCCTGGATCAGGCCCCACCACAAATGCGTAGCCCGACCACCAGCCAAATCCTTTGCAGAGATCGGCGCAGGGGAAACCTTTGCCGTTCTGCTTGGCCTTGCCCAACAAACATTTGGCAGGTTTACAGGTCCGAGGGACCGCGCCCCTGCCTCCCCGTGTGCGTGTGTCCGCGGGCGCTCGGCCGCTGTCCTTTCTGGCGCCGGGTGCAGGCAGAGGACGTGGCATGCGCCACCAGCACAGCGCCACACACGAGACGTGCAGGCCACCACCAGCACGCGCGGAGGACGCCAGCCAAAAGAGCACCCAGCCAGGGATGCCAACAAGAGTCGTGCCAGGCTGGGGGCGGGGGTAGGGGAGGGGTGGGGTGGGGGGGGGTTGGCTATCCGTGGACATGTCCCAGGGTCAGGCCTGAATTAGAGTATCGTTTTTGGCAATGATGTTGTCCCCCCCCCCCCCCCCCCGGGGACCCCCCCCCCCCCACAATACCCCCTTCAAGCTCCGGGAAAATCAGGAAACGGGTTGACGACATGTTTCGGGGTACATGTACGGGGGGCTCAAAAAAGCAGCAGAGGCTCACAGAGTGTTGGGTTGCAGTTGATGCCTGTCCGGACCCGTGGACCTGCAGACCCAGGGACCCATGGACACCAACCAGTGGACGGGACGGGGGGGGGGGGGGGGCGAGGGGGACTCACCAACCAGGCCTTTGCTGAGTGGCTGGCTGATACTGTGCCCTGGGGCGGGGCGGTCAGAGGCCAAAAAACAGCTTGTGTCCCTAAAATCGATCTCCAAGTTCGGGCCCCCTTTGATAAATTTCTTTTTTTTCCCTGAGGAAGAACTTTCTGATGTGGGTGGCCGGTGGGGAGGGGGTTCAGTCAAACCCCCAGAGGGGCCAATCCCCCCCCCCAAAAGTATCCCTAAGCAAGAGCCTGGGGCCAACCAACCCCCTCTTATTTGCATCACTGCAGCGGGCCACCAGGTACCATGGCCTGCCGGCAGCCAGCGGGTCCGTGATTCATCAGTGCGGAATCCCCTTCTGGTGGTTGTGTGCGTGTCAGCGAACGCGGTATCACATCTGTCTATCCAGGAGTCACCGCCCTCCCCCCAGGGCGTTGCAGGGCGTTGCTGGAGTGGAGGGGGGTCTAGGGGAGGGGGGGAGCCCCCCCCCCCCCCTGCCGAAATGCAGCATATCAGCCAGGGCGGTCCTTAAGGGACCAGATTTTTTTTTTTTGTTAAGGACCGCCCTTAAGGACCGCCCCAAGGGACCACCAACCGCCAACCGCCAACTCCCATCAACCGCCAACCGCCACCAGCCGCCAACCACCAACCGCCACCAACCGCCGCCAACCGCCAGCGGCGACCAACCGCCAACTGCTAACCACTGCCAACCGCCACCTACCACCAATCACCAACCGCCAACCACCACCAACCGCCACCAACCGCCAGTTGCCAACCACCAACCGCCACCAACCATGGTTGAGCACATGGAGTGCCCGCGGGCTTTTTTGGGAAAACTGGTTCCGGAACACCTTTTTTTTCCCCCGTTAAGGACCGCCCTGATATCAGCGAGGAACTGCGAAGATGTACCAGACTGACCCATTCAGCATTATGACAAATGTATGAAGACAGGCAATGCAACTCATCTTTTTGGCTGCTTGTCTTACAACCGCGCGCAGAGTTGCCATTGGGATGTTCAGAAAAGTGTGGAACATGCTTTCCGTGCAGCACTGTATGCCTCTTGCCTTTTCTTCCCACTCCATCCATCTTGGAAGCGAAAATAGGGGATCGCGTTTATAGCGCCGTCGCGTTGCAGGGGGGCACCGAAGGCGGTGGAGAAAAAATTTGGCCCAAACGAAAAAAGGTCCCCAGAACCCTGATTCTTATGATTTAGAGCGAGGAGGGAGGGGGGGGACGGGGTCCAGGGGAGGCGGGGAGGGGGTCCAGGGGGGAGCCCCCTGCTGAAATGAAACTTAAAGCAACGCCCTGCCGCCCCCTCCACCATCCACCCGTTCACATGGCCCGGTCCCCCCCCTCCCCTGATGTCGATCAGATACCGAGGCCTTGTGCCAACCCCCCCCCCCCCCCCCCCATGTCCCCCCCCCCGCCACACTCCCACGTGGTTGCATCCTCAACTCGCCTACAGAACCTACGACGTGATCCTGAAAGGCATCCCGAACACCGCCCGGGCCCAGTTGTGGCGGAAGGTCACAGGGCTCGACGACGTGATGCAGGTAGGCCCCCTGTCTTTCTGGAGCTGGCACCCCATGCCTTGCAGACATTAGCGGGGTGGACCGCCCCTCAGCCCCCCACGCCCCACTTCACACTTTGGACTCGTCGGAGTTGCGGGGCTCTGCAGTGGGGATGCTTTGCCACCTTCGGGGGATGGGCCCGGGAAGGTGAAGAAAGGGGGGCCACGCGCCTGTGCGGTGGTGATCGGACAATGCGCAGGGGTCAGGGAACAACTCAGGCATCTGTTGCGGTCCGCCTGATGATCATTGGGGATGCAGTACTACTACACGAGGCTTGAGCAAGATCCTCAACAGAGGTGGCGGGCCCCAGGGTTCTCCCTGTGGGGCATGAAGCGTCACTGCAACACACGGCGCGTGCTGCTCTATTGGAATGCACAAGGGTCGTGCACCACTGCGAACCAGGCGTACCAGGTGCCGTATTGCTGGTGCACCGCAGTGCCCCGGGCACTGTGGTGTGCGGGGGCGTGGCGGAGGAGTGCCAGCCGCGTTGCGATCCCCCCCGGGTCCCAACGTTTTGCTGCGACCCCAGAGGCCCTTGTTCCCTGCCAGGCCCGGCGGTGCTTCAACGCAAAACCGCAAACCTGTCAAACATGGCCAAAAAAAATGCCCTGTTGGTGGCCAGTTTGGGTGTTCAGGATGTTTGTGGAGGGGGGCATTGACATTGGAACCAACTCAGATGATGAAGTGAGGAACGGCGTTGGAGAACTGGCGGGCGTTGCAGAGTACTCGGTGGTGGTTTGGCGATCGCATCGCGTGGCATGTGCTACGACAGTTCGGCGTGTGGTCCAGAGCAAACCGCAGGACCAGACGTGTGTTGGTGATCGTTGATGGGTCTTCGGGTCTTCGGCAGGGCATATGGCAATGTGCATCGCTCAGCACGATGGCCCCTCGCGTTGGCTGCTCTGCATGGCGTCGGCCACGGACAGACAGCGTAGGCCTTTGGTGAGGGGCGTAGCCCAAGATACGGCCCAGTCTTGTTTTTTGGCGCTGCGCAGCCCAAAATGAGCAGATTTTGGGCCAATTTGGACCATTTTTCTGGCGTCTCTTCACCAAACTGGGCACTGCAGATGTCATCCTTTTTCCTTTGTTTGGCCGCTTTGAACGCATTGCACGGCTCAATTGGCCCCCAAATGGCCGGTCGTGGCCAGGGGGGGGAAATTATGCACGTGCATAATTGTGCATAATTTTGCATAATTCACAATTGGGCCAAATTGCATAATTGTGCATAATTGTGCATAATTGTGCATAATGGTCTGCTCCACTCTTGTCCAATGCAGTTTGTTGTTGTGTTTATCATGGACAATTTTGTCCAGCAAAATGCACCTGCACATGCTTCCACTGCTGAAGATGTTTTGCCAGACGATGAAATTCTTCCACCGTCTGAAAATGAGGGAGAGCAAGGTGATTTTCTGACCAAAATAGGCATGGATGGCTGCTGCAGATTTCACTGTGTTGTCTGTTTGTGGGGGATCGCAATCCCAGGTTCCCTCTTGTTTGCAATCCCTGTGTGTCTTCGTTGCAATGCAGCCCGCATAATTGTGCATAATTGTGCATAATTGTGCGTTGCATAATCCAAGGCCCCTGCGTGCATAAAATTCCCCCCCCTGTCGTGGCCGCGTCACCCGTTGCATTTGTTCGCTGTAAGGCCAACAAAGGGTGCTATCAGAAGTTGATTCTGGAGCAAGTCCCTGAGAAGGTGAAGTCGTCCATCTCCATGGACTGCCAGCGCACGATGCTGGACCACGTGTTGTTTCCCGAAGGGGGCGAGGGAGAACAGACGCTGTACCGCGTGTTGCAGGCGTGGGCCGTGTACCGGCCCGAGACCGGGTACTGTCAGGTGTGGTGTGCCCCTGCCTGCGGGGGCTGCGGGGGTGTGGATGGGGGCGGGGCACGGTGTGCGCGGCGCGACATCTGGGGAGGCCCTCGCCCCACCAGCTTGGCCCCAACCCCCGAGGGGTTCAGGGTCAGTCACAGGCTCGTACCCCCCCCGCCCTTTGTATAAGCCACGCCCTTGTCCAAGCTACAGTAGGCGTAGGGACTGTATTAATTTGGGACCTAATTTTAATTCGGTACCAAACATAGTGCAGCCACATAAGACATGGGTTTGGTGACAAATGTGCCGGCTACATAGGGTCATGGATACATTTGTTGTGAGTGTTTGCCCACTTGGACCCACATAGCTCTGATTTTTGGTATCCTTGTGCATTATATTCCCCTTGCTTGCACCAGCTCACCATGCAATCCTCTCTTTTTGAACCTGGGCGCCCGGTGTCGGTAGTTGTATGTGTCGCGCGCAAGCTACGCCCGTGTCCAAGCTACAGTAGGCGTAGGGACCGTATTAATTTGGGACTTTGGCGTAGCTTATACAACGGGGGGGGGGGGGGTATGTACATACCCTTGGGAAAGCCATGATTCAGTGTATTCACCAGGTTTGGCATGGGAATTAAGCTGCACTGGCGCCTTCCTGTGGAGTGCATTGCCTCAAGTCTGCATTTTTAGAAGCACTGTCTGTCTGTTTTTCTACCAATTCATCTCAATCTCTTACTTCGGTCTCACCCCCCACACATTCTCTTCGGGCCCCCGTTTGGGTCCACACACCCCCTAACCCCCCCTCGAGGGCATGAGGGCGTACGCACCCGTTTCTATGGGGAGACAGGGGAGGGGCAGGGCGCAGGACTTGTTCCCCCCGCCGCCCCCGCCGTACCTGGACAGGGACGCGGATAGGGCATCCTGGCGTAAACCCAAACTAGGGCCTGTCGCTGACCCTTGACCTGCTTTGTGACCGCTCGGCGGACACTTGGGGCAACTTCCGTCACGAGTTAAAAAAAAAACGCACCCCCCTCCCCCCCCTCGCTCTCGCCGAAAACGGCGCAGAGCGCAGAAGGAGGAGAAGCAAGGGGCAAGAGGGATAGAATCATTGTGGTTGTTAGAAGCCCCAGTCAGGAAAATGATCCTGCAGATGCACACCCCAGCGCGCACAAGTCAGTGCTGGAGTCGGCAAACCCCCGCATGGACTCGGAGTGTGCGTCTGGATGCACCTGGTCAACGGCACGGGCAACAGCCCCGTCTCCGGGACAGCCGACCCCCGGAGTAGTCCAACAGGACAAGTCATCCGGGGGCTCCGTTGACACAACCAAAACACGTTCGGGCCCACAGAGGGTCAGAATGAGCAGCGGCGAGAGGCCAATAGGCGCCGCCAAAGGCAAACAATCAGATCCCGAGGCCTTGTGCCAAACCCCCCCTCGCCAGGGCACGCCTGTATGTCCCTTTTGGCCTCCGTTCGTCAGGGGATGTCGTTCATGGCCGCGCTGCTGCTGACGCAGTTTGAAGAGGAGGCGGCGTTTTGGATGATGACGATCATGTTCCTGAAGTACGGTCTGTACCATTTGTATGACGAGCGCTTTGTGGGGTTCACCAGCATGTGCGACTCGGTGATGATGTGTTTGCCCTGGAAGGTCTCCCTCGCGAGCGAGTGCGCGTGTCCCCCCGCCAGCCCCCATCTTGTGCCTCCATGGGACACCGGGAGGAAGGACCACTCCCCCAGGGGTCCGGCAACAGAACAATCATCCCCCCCCCCCTAATGCGAGTACAATGCCCTTGTCAGACCAAAACAAGGGTTTGTTGCCGCACACTTTTGCAACGGTGGGATTTGGTGGTTCCTTTTCTGGTGGTCTGTGAAGATCGAGTTGGTCCTGTGATTCGGGGCTGGGGGATGGCATTCCAGTGATGCTGATGACTGTCCTGCCGCGGTGTGCCCGTCCCTTCCGTCCGTGACTCTGATGCCCCTCCACACAGACATGGCGGTCTGGGCCTCGATGATGCAATGCCCTGCTGCCTGTGTCATTCCGCGGTGCGCGCCAACAGCGCCCGTGTTAGAGCAACAGGGGGTGTTGTTTCCGGCAGTTTCAGTGCGTTTACCGTTGTTCTCACAAGGAAGAGGGGGGGAGGGGTACCACCCCCCCCCCCCCTTTGCGAGCGCAACACCCGTATCAGAACAACGGTGGGTGTTGTTGCCGTCAGATTTTGGGATTTTGGTGTTGCTCTCACAGGGGGGGGGGGGGCGGGGTACAACAGAAACAAAGGTGGAAATTTCTCTGGTACGCAAACTTTAGGGACTCAGAGCCGTCCCCTATCCCTTCCCCCCTCCATTGTGTAGGATACCCTCCAAGGCTTCACAGTGATGGGGTTAGCAGAGAAGGCAAAGGGCAACGTGAAGAGGGCGTGTGAGAAACCAGACACATTTGACGCCCGTGTGCATGAGCAAAGTGCAGGTGAAGGGAGGCACAAAAGCAACATCATCATCTGTGAAGGCACCGCAGGGGCTATCCAGTCACGCATTAGAACAGAAAAAATGGAAGGAGGAGCCCCCCCCCCCCCTGGGTCCAACCCCCCACCCCTCCAGACCCCCCACCCCACCCCCTCCCCTCTTCCAATGCAGGTGAAAGTCTGAGTTGGGGTCCTTTTACGTTCACAGTTCCAGGTGCAACTTGAGGGTGAAGAAGGGTTCAAGGAGTGGGGAGACAAATTCTCCAAAACAAACGCGGTCGAATGGTAATGCAGCCAACTGCAGATTTCAGGGCGACGGTTCAAATCCCGCCGGCCAATTTCGTCGGCGGTCCGGGCTTTCAACCGCCGCCCTATGTGTTTACAGTTTGGCTGCATTACCATTCAGCCACTGCTTGCGGTGACTGAAATTCTGTTGCCTTCGGCAAGTCCACCTCAAGCAACCCACACCCAAAATAGGGTAAAAACTACATAAATGCGGCCTAAAACATGCTTTACATACCTTGGATGGTCATTTTAGGTGATCATGGTATCAAAAAAATAAAGTTTCGAAAACTTCTATTTTTGAGCTGTCCAGGGTGAAAAACTGCATAAGCAGATTGTGTACCAATCCCTTGGCAGACCCCCCCCTCCCGCGCGTCAATAACCTGGTCAATACCCAAATAAGATGAAAAACACCGAAATACTGCCGAAAACATGCTTTGCATACCTTGGATGATCATTTTAGGTGATCACAATATCAAAGAAATAAGTTTCGAAAACTTCGATTTTGGAGCTGCCCAAGGTGAAAAACTGCATGAGCAGGTTGTGCGCCGGCCCATTCACTAGGCCATTATTGGTGGAAACAGTCATTTCGCCTCTTTGGCACGGGTTGTGACCGGCTCTCAGCAAGGCTAGAGACTACAAAAAACGTCCTTCCGTATCCTAGTAGGCATATACTGTCACAACATCCCCACTCACACCCCTCAGAGTGGGTACCACGGGGTCACCGAGGTCGCCAAAACCGCCAACATAGCAAAAATGACTGAAAAGTGCATAAAAGTGCATAAGCGCTCGTCCCACTCCGCCCCATACAAACCCCATGGAGTCGGGACCCGGAAACGCTTTTTCGGCTCAAAATCGAAAAACACCAAAAGATTCATGATTTTCGACCCCTTGGGGTAGGGTACGCGAATAGGCCCAAAAAGGCCCAAAATGGGGGGGTATGTGGCATTTCCCCCTATAAACGCCTGCCTGGCTTTGATCTAACAACCTCTGCGAGGTGATTTTTCATGGAGCAGTTGTCAAGGAGGAGGGTCAACCCCCCCCCCCTCCAGACCCCCCCCCCCCTCCTCCGCTCCAATGCGTCCCTGGGGCTATCCCCTACGGCTTTGCGTTGAAGCACCGCCGGGCCTGGCAGGGAACAAGGGCCTCTGGGGTCGCAGCAAAACGTTGGGACCTGGGGGGATCGCAACGCGGCTGGCACTCCTCCGCCACGCCCCCGCACACCACAGTGCCCGGGGCACTGCGGTGCACCAGCAATACGGCACCTGGTACGCCTGGTTCGCAGTGGTGCACGACCCTTGTGCATTGCAATAGAGCAGCACGCGCCGTGTGTTGCAGTGACGCTTCATGCCCCACAGGGAGAACCCTGGGGCCCAGCCCCCTGGACCATGTTTGCAGCACACACTTTCTTTTTTTGTTTTAAAATGCAATTTTGCCTCGACCCAATGATAACTGACCGATTCTGGGCTCACAAATCTTCAGAGAGGCACAAGGAAAGTCAGAACATCACTGATTGGCACCGGCCAAGTGGAGCGCGTCCGCCTTGGGCCGCTTGCTGGGGGCCTGGGTGGGTGCACGGTGCTGTGAGGCCAGCGAGTTGCTGCGATTGGGGGGGAGCCCTCTGCCATGCACCATCCGTGTGCAATGCGCCGTGATGTGGGGCCTGCGTGAGGGGCCCCAGTCTGCTTGACAGAGGTCCTCTTGGGCCCCTGTCGGAGTCCATGCGTCCCATGGCTGCTGAAGCAGGGGGCGGGGGATGGAGGTCCACAGCTTTGCGCAAGTTTTCGTAATTTTTGACAATTTTTCGCATTTTTCATAATTTCCCGCAGTTTCCCGCAACTGCCCTTTGCTTGTCCCCCTTGCGTGCTTGTTGCCGCCCTGCGTGCCCCCTGTGCCTTTGCGTGCTGCCCCGCGTCCCTTGTTCAGATCCGCGACTCGTTCGAGCGCCACAACGTGCCGCTCATGACGTACGCCGCGAACTGGTTCTTGACGCTGTTCTCCGCGTCGTTCCAGTGCTGGGGCAGTGTGTTGATGATGTGGGATCTGTTCCTGGTGTGCGCCTGTCTGCGGTGGTGTCAGGGCCAGGCCCGGGGGAGGGGAGGCTGGCAGATCCCACCCCCTGTGGGGCTGTTGCAGGGGGCATGGCTACGGGGGGGGGCGGTGACGGGCAGTTCTGGCACTGACCCCCCGCCGCCAACCATCGCCAAAGGGGAACGGCAGTTCCGCCACAGGGCCCCTGATACGGCAGCGGTTATACAGCCACTTTGCTGCCAGCCCAGAGTTCCTTTGAACAACTCAGCACAACAAAGGGTGCCGGGGGCACCATCCACCCACCCCCATCTTGAAGAATTGGGCCAAATTTTTGCTCTGGTGCAATTGATGCAAGTAGTTGCCTGCTTTGTGCTCTGTACAGCCATGGCATGCAATGGCATCCCCCACCCCATCACACGCTTGCGATTGGAGACATCCAACCCTCACCATGGAAAGGCTGCCTGAGGCTTCCTCCACTTCATGAACATGGATACCATTGCTGTGGTACAGGGACCCAAAATGCAACAGGCAAACGGAGTTAACAACGGCAGAACAAGGAATGCAGGAACGCTGCGGCCTTTGTGCCTTCAAAGATTTTCGGAAAAGGCTCGGAACCCCATCGTGGAATGCAGTATGGCAATTGGTGTTTGCTGGTGATCTTTTTTCTTTCGTGTTGGATCTCCCGATTGCACCAAAAATGTTTTTTGGCACCTCTGAACACTCGGTCCCCCAAGGGAGGGGCGGGGCAGAAAGCGGCGACACGACGCAACATGCGAAGGGAAGACCGGGTGACTGTCCAGGGCCCCGTAAAGAAACAGCAACGCGACGGACTGTCACACGGGGGGGGCAAGACCCACCCACCCACCCACCCCCCCTAGGCCCCCTCTCCCCTTAAAAGGAACTCTGTGCCACCCCGCTTTTGGGCCCCCCGATAAGGCAGCCCCCCAGGGTCATCCTTGTTGGTGTGGCAGCACGGGGGCCGATCCTGGTCAGGACCTGACCCCAAAAGGGGGGGTGCCCCCCCCCCCCCCCTACATGGCCTTGTGTGACATTCACGTTGCGGGTTGTGGTGAGCACCTCCCGGCCCTAGGGTCTTCATGATGACCGCATCCCGGGCACTGATCAGGCCGTCAGGGGAGGACGCCATGGGCAGAAGTTGCATTCTGGATGCCCCCCCCCAGGGGCAGGGGGATGCCTGCGGCAGTGCGGATGCCCGCGGTAGTACGGATGCCTGCTTGTCATGGCAGAAGGTTCAAAGGCGCGAGGCCAATAGGCGCCGCCGCAGGCTAACAGAGCCAACCACCAAGGCCTTGTGCCAAACTCCCCCCCTACAGCCCAAAACTGTCGCACACCCCTCGGGGGTCACACATTGGCTGGCGGCGGCCCCCGTGTGTGGCAGTGTGGGCAGTGAGTGGGTCTGCAGAGGACTTTCCTTTCCACCGACAGGTCGCTCGCATTGCTGGGCACCCCCCCCCCCCCCCCACACCCATCCGCCCGCCCACACCCGCACACCACCACTGCCACTGCCACTGACCCCGCTGACCCGTGCTGGTGTGCCTCCACTGGTATGGCCGTCCCCCTGCCCACACGCACACCCCGGATCACCCCCAGGGCACGATCTGGTATGCGTACATTCTGGTTTTCCCACGTGCCGTCAAACTTGAAGCCATTTTCTCCAAATTGGTCTGCGAAAAGTGCCTCAAATTTGCGCCCGTGCGCATTGGCCAACAGACGTGCAATTTAAAAAAGAAAAGCCCCCCCCCCCCCACACACCCACACCCACACCCACACCCACACCCACACCCACACCCACACCCACACCCACACCCACACCCACACGCCCGTACACCCACACGCGCAGCCTGGAGGCTCCCATGGACCAACATGGTCATCCGATGACCGTGGCACGTCTTGGCCCCCGGCATGTGCCCGCATGGGCTCATAGAGTGGCCCACACTCTTCTACCGGTGGTTGCCTCCGATATCGGCCCCCGGGTTGTGCAGCCCGTCACGCTGCCGAGATGCGGATGGGCCTACCGGTGGAGAAACCAACAATGCACTGTAGGACTTGCTGCTCGGCGTTTCTTGATTCTTTTTTTGTTTTGACCATTGGTCAGAAACAAATTGAGAACAAAGACTTTGTGGCACCGGCCCAAAGAGGTCTGGGCAGCGGCTCTTTGGGCTGCCTGCCGACCCTTTCTTCCCCCGCCCCCCGGCCCCCGCACCCCATTTGTCATTCACCCCCCACCAAAAGGCAGCCTGTTGGTTCACAGGCCTGTCCACGGGGCCTTGACACTCGGAAGTACGTGATGCCAGTGCGAAAGCGTCATGGACAAGCACGTCGCGCGATGCGATGGGATGTGATGGGCGACGGTTCATGTGTTTGATTGCAGGTCAGTTGCCCATCACTGGTCCTGCCCCTTCGGCTTGTGCTCGGGCTGCACAAGTATTATGAAGTGGACATCATTGAGACCGAGGACACCGTTGCACTGATGACGTTGCTGCAGTGGAAGATCTCCGACAGCAAGCTCCATGTGAAGGACCTGTGTGAGGTGGCCACGCTGTTGTGTTTCTTTGTGCCCTTCAAACGCCAAAGATGCCCAAATGCTCACGCTATGGCACACGAGACACACCGCGTTTGCCTCCGTGCTTTGCCCCTCTCAACCCTCGATCCTCTCCCAGCCCGTCCTGAAGTCCTTTGCAATCTTTGTCTTGCCACGCGCCCTGCGACCCTCCCCCAATCAGAGCAGTCACAGCACTCTGACCGCAGTGCACGCGCGCACAGGTCAGAAT
This sequence comes from Eutreptiella sp. 'Long Island Sound 2002', assembly GCA_964036045.1. NCBI lineage: Eukaryota > Euglenozoa > Euglenophyceae > Eutreptiales > Eutreptiaceae > Eutreptiella > Eutreptiella sp. 'Long Island Sound 2002'. The sequence goes on from OZ038389.1 coordinate 25,567,855, forward strand.
GCCTAGGAAGGGCAGCATTGGAGACCTGTTGGGATCGGAAATCCTCTACCGCCCTGATCTCACCTGTGCTGCAAAGGGGTTGTCAAGGAGGCAGCCGAAGGCAATACCTGCATTGTGCCATGAAATACAAATACCACTGCCACTGGGTTTGGGGCAATTGTGGCCCTGGGGAAAAGGGGTTGCTGAGAAGGCCCACACTCCCCCACACTCCCCTCCACTCCCCTACACTCTCCTACACTCCGCTACATTCCCCTACATTCCCCTACACCCCCCTACACTCCCCTACACTCCCCTACACTCCCCTACACTCCCCTACACTCCCCTCCACTCCCCTACACTCTCCTACACTCCCCTCCACTCCCCTGCACTCCGCTAAACTCCCCCACACTCCCCTACACTCCCCCACACTCCCCTCCACTCCTCTACACTCCCCTACACTCCCCTACACTCCCCTCCACTCCCCTACACTCTCCTACACTCCCCTACACTCCTCTACACCCCCCTACATTCCCCTACATTCCCCTACACTCCCCTACACTCCCCCACACTCCCCTCCACTCACCTACACTCCCCTACACTCCCCTACACTCCCCTACACTCCCCTACACTCCCCTACACTCCCCTACACTCCCCTCCACTCCCCTACACTCCCCTACACTGCCCTACACTCCCCTCCACTCGCCTACACTCCCCCACACTCCCCTCCACTCCCCTCCACTCCCCTGCACTCCGCTAAACTCCCCCACACTCCCCTCCACTCCTCTACACTCCCCTACACTCCCCTACACTCCCCTCCACTCCCCTACACTCCCCTACACTCCCCTACACTCCGCCAAACTCCCCCACACTCCCCTACACTCCCCCACACTCCCCTCCACTCCTCTACACTCCCCTACACTCCCCTACACTCCCCTCCACTCCCCTACACTCCCCTACACTCCCCTACACTCCGCTAAACTCCCCCACACTCCCCTACACTCCCCCACACTCCCCTCCACTCCTCTACACTCCCCTACACTCCCCTCCACTCCCCTACACTCGCCTACACCCCCCTACACCCCCCTACACTCCCCCACACTCCCCTACACTGCCCTACACTCCCCTACACTCCCCTCCACCCTCCACTCCCCTACACTACCCTACACTGCCCTACACTGCCCTACACTACCCCACACTCCCCCACACTCTCCTACACTCCCCTACACTCCCCTACATTCCCCTACACTCCCCTACACTCCCCTACACTCCCCTACACTCCCCTCCACTCCCCTCCACTCCCCTACACTCCGCCAAACTCACCCACACTCCCCTACACTTCCCCACACTCCCCTCCACTCCTCTACACTGCCCTACACTCCCCATACACTCCCCTACACTCCCCTACACTCGCCTACACTGCCCTACACTCTCCTACGCTCCGCTACACTGCCCTGCACTCACCCACACTCCCCTACACTCCCCCACACTCCCCTACACTCCCCTCCACTCCCCCACACTCCCCTCCACTCCCCTCCACTCCCCTACACTCCGTTAAACTCCCCCACACTCCCCTCCACTCCTCTACACTCCCCTCAACTCCCCTACACTCCCCTACACTCCCCTACACCCCCCCACACTCCCCTACACTCCCCTACACTCCCCTACGCTCCACTACACTGCCCTACACTCCCCTACACTCCCCAACACTCCGCTACGTTCCCCTCCACTCCCCTACACTCCGCTACACCCCCTTACACTCCCCTACACTGCCCCACACTCCCCTACACTCCCCCACACTCCCCTCCACTCCTCTACCCTGCCCTACACTCCCCATACACTCCCCTACACTCCCCTACATTCGCCTACACTGCCCTACACTCTCCTACGCTCCGCTACACGGCCCTGCACTCCCCCACACCCCCCTACACTCCCCCACACTCCCCTACACTCCCCTCCACTCCCCCACACTCCCCTCCACTCCCCTCGGCGCAGGTTCCCCAGCGACAGGAGGCCGCTGGGTTTTGCCATGGGAGACAGCTCACCTCCCTAAATAACGAAAATCCGCGAACCCCCCCCCCCCAGAAAACAAGCAAGAACCTCCGGGGGCGAGAGTTGGGACCCTCCCCCATGCGCCCTGGGCCATGAATTAACATGCGCCCCCAGTTAAAACAGCCTCCCCTGACCTGTGGTCAGGCAAAGGTGAGCCAGCCCCCAGGGGGAGTGGCTCAGGATGTAGCCAGCCGCCCCACTCCCACCTTACAGCGCGAGGCCAACAACCTGTGGTGAGGCCACGAATCGCGCTTGCAGCCCAGGCACCAATATCCTCCTGGTGAGGGCCTCGGCGTCAGGGGGGGACGCCAACAGCCTGTGGTGAGGCGCCCCCCCCCCCCCCCATGCACACCCCTTGGCACACCCCATGCGCAGCCCCACGCAGCGCTCATGCGCAGCCCCATGCTGCGCTCATGCGCAGCCCCATGCTGCGCCCCTACGCAGCCCCACGCAGCGCTCATGCGCAGCCCCATGCTGCGCTCCTGCGCAGCCCCGTGCTGCGCCCATGCACAGCTGCAGGCAGCGCCCCAGTGCAGCTCCATGCTGCGCCCCTACGAGGCCAACAACCTGTGGTGAGGCCGCGAATCGCGCTTGCAGCCCAGGCACCAATATCCTCCTGGTGAGGGCCTCGGCGTCAGGGGGGGACGCCAACAGCCTGTGGTGAGGCGCCCCCCCCCCCCCCCCATGCACACCCCTTGGCACACCCCATGCGCAGCCCCACGCAGCGCTCATGCGCAGCCCCACGCAGCGCTCATGCGCAGCCCCATGCTGCGCCCCTGCGCAGCCCCATGCTGCGCCCATGCACAGCTGCAGGCAACGCCCCAGAGCAGCTCCATGCAGTGCCCCTGCGCAGCCCCATGCTGCGCTCATGCGCAGCCCCATGATGCGCTCCTGCGCAGCCCCATGATGCGCCCCTGCGCAGCCCCATGCTGCGCCCCTGCGCAGCCCCATGCTGCGCTCCTCTGCCGCTCCGCGCGGCTCCCCTGCGCAGCCCCATGCTGCGCTCATGCGTAGCCCCGTGCTGCGCCCCTGCGCAGCCCCATGCTGCGCTCATGCGCAGCCCCATGCTGCACCCATGCACAGCTGCAGGCAGCGCCCCGGTGCAGCTCCATGATGTGCCCCTGCGCAGCCCCATGCTTCGCTGCGCAGCCACACGCAGCGCCCCTGCGCAGCCCCATGCTGCGCCCCTGCGCAGCCCCGTGCTGCGCCCATGCACAGCCCCATGCTGCGCTCATGCGCAGCCCCGTGCTGCGCCCATGCACAGCCCCATGCTGCGCTCATGCGTAGCCCCATGCTGCACCCATGCACAGCTGCAAGCAGCGCCCCGGTGCGGCTCCATGCTGTGCCCCTGCGCAGCCCCATGCTGCGCCCCTGCGCAGCTCCATGCTGCGCCCCTGCGCAGCTCCATGCTGCGCCCCTGCGCAGCTCCATGCTGCGCCCCTGCGCAGCCCCGTGCTGCGCCCCTGCGCAGCTCCATGCTGCGCCCCTGCGCAGCCCCATGCTGCACCCATGCACAGCTGCAGGCAGCGCCCCGGTGCAGCTCCATGCTGTGCCCCTGCGCAGCCCCATGCTTCGCTGCGCAGCCACACGCAGCGCCCCCGCGCAGCCCCATGCTGCGCCCCTGCGCAGCCCCGTGCTGCGCCCATGCACAGCCCCATGCTGCGCTCATGCGTAGCCCCATGCTTCGCTGCAAAGCCACACACAGCACCCCTGAGCAGCCCCATGCTGCGCTCATGCGCAGCCCCGCGCAGCGCCCCTGCGCAGCCCCATGCTTCGCTCATGCGCAACCCCACACAGCGCCCCTGCGCAGCCCCATGCTGCGCCCCTGCGCAGCCCCATGCTTCGCTCATGCGCAGCCCCGCGCAGCGCCCCTGCGCAGCCCCACGCAGCGCCCCTGCGCAGCCCCATGCTACGCTCATGCGTGGCCCATGCTGCGCTCATGCGCAGCCCCGCGCAGCGCCCCTGCGCAGCCCCATGCTTCGCTCATGCGCAACCCCACACAGCGCCCCTGCGCAGCCCCATGCTGCGCCCCTGCGCAGCCCCATGCTTCGCTCATGCGCAGCCCCGCGCAGCGCCCCTGCGCAGCCCCATGCTGCGCCCCTGCGCAGCCCCATGCTACGCTCATGCGTGGCCCATGCTGCGCTCATGCGCAGCCCCGCGCAGCGCCCCTGCGCAGCCCCATGCTTCGCTCATGCGCAGCCCCGCGCAGCGCCCCGGTGCAGCCCCATGCTACGCCCCTCCGCAGCCCCATGCTACTGTCATGCGCAGCCCCATGCTGCGCTCATGCGCAGCCCCATGCTGCACCCATGCACAGCTGCAGGCAGCGCCCCGGTGCAGCTCCATGATGTGCCCCTGCGCAGCGCCCAAGCACAGCCCCATGCTGCGCTCCTGCGCAGCCACATGCTGCGCTTCTGCGCAGCCCCACGCAGCGCCCATGCGCAGCCCCATGCTGCGCCCCTCCTCAGCCCCATGCCGCGCCCCTCCGCAGCCCCATGCTGCGCTCATGCGCAGCCCCGTGCGGCGCCCCTGCGCAGCCCCACGCCGCGCCTCTGTGCAGCCCCATGCTTTGCTCATGCGCAGCCCCGTGCTGCGCCCCTACGTAGCCCCATGCTGCGCTCATGCTCAGCCCCATGCTGCGCTTATGCGCAGCCCCACGCAGCGCCCCTGCGCAGCCCCATGCTTCGCTCATGGGCAGCCCAATGCTGCGCCCCTGCGCAGCCCCACGCTGCGCTCCTGCGCAGCCCCATGCTACGCTCCCGCACAGCCCCACGCACCGCCCCTGCGCAGCCCCATGCTGCGCCCCTGCGCAGCCCCATGCCGCGCTCCTGCGCAGCCCCGTGCAGCGCTCCCGCACAGCCACACGCAGCGCCCCTGCGCAGCCTCCTGCTGCGCCCCTGCGCAGTCCCATGCCGCGCTCCCGCGCGGCCCCGTGCAGCGCCCCTGCGCAGCCCCACGCTGCGACCCTGCGCATCCCCATGCTGCGCCCCTGCGCAGCCCCACGCTACGCCCCTGCGCAGCCCCACGCAGCGCCACTGCGCAGCCTCCTGCTGCGCCCCTGCGCAGCCCCACGCTACGCCCCTGCGCAGCCCCATGCTGCGCTCATGCGCAGCCCCACTCAGCGCCCCTGCGCAGCCCCACGCAGCGCCCCTGCGCAGCCCCGCGCAGCGCCCCTGCGCAGCCCAATGCTGCGCTCATGCGCAGCCCCACGCAGCGCCCCTGCGCAGCCCCGCGCAGCGCCCCTGCGCAGCCCAATGCTGCGCTCATGCGCAGCCCCACGCTACGCCCCTGCGCAGCCCCATGCCGCGCTCCTGCCCGGCCCCGTGCAGCGCTCCCACGCAGCCCCATGCTGCGCCCTTGGGCAGCCCCACGCTCCGCCCCTGTGCAGCCCCATGCTGCGCCCCTGCGCAGCCCCATGCTGCGCTCATGCGCAGCCCCACTCAGCGCCCCTGCGCAGCCCCACGCAGCGCCCCCGCGCAGCCCCATGCTGCGCTCATGCGCAGCCCCATGCTGCGCTCATGCGCAGCCCCACGCAGCGTCCCTGCGCAGCCCCACGCAGCGCCCCTGCGCAGCCCCACGCCGCGCCCCTGCGCAGCCCCACGCAGCGCCCCTGCGCAGCCCCACGCTGCCCCCCTGCGCAGCCCCACGCTGCGCCCCTGCGCAGCCCCATGCTGCACTCATGCGCAGCCCCATGCTGCGCCCCTGCGCAGCCCCATGCTGCGCCCCTGCGCAGCCCCACGCAGCGCCCCCGCGCAGCCCCACGCAGCGCCCCTGCGCAGCCCCACGCAGCGCCCCTGCGCAGCCCCACGCTGCGCCCCTGCGCAGCCCCATGCTGCACTCATGCGCAGCCCCATGCTGCGCCCCTGCGCAGCCCCATGCTGCGCCCCTGCGCAGCCCCACGCAGCGCCCCCGCGCAGCCCCACGCAGCGCCCCTGCGCAGCCCCACGCAGCACCCCAGCACAGCCACATGCTGCGCCTCTTGCGCACCCGCTGCGCCCATAACAGCTCCAGGCAGCGCCCCAGTGCGGCTCCATGCTGCGCCCCTAGCGCAGCCGCAAGCTGCGCTCCGGCCCAGAGCCTCGCAGCGCCCCAACACAGTCCCTTACTGCACCCGTGTGGCAGCCCCGCACCGCGCCCCTGCGCGGTGCCACGCTGCGCCCCTTGCGCAGCCCCGCGCTGCCCCCCCCCCCCCCCCAAGAAACGCCCCACCACCACACCAACGCGGAGCCCCCCCTCCCCCCCAAACACAAAATTTTTACGGCCAGTGACAGCCCCCGGTGGCGCGGGCTGTGCTGTCACTTGCTGCCCGCTTCGGCCCACCCTGGCGGGACCGAGTAAACCGCCCTGTGGACGGTTGGGGGCTGCAATTTTCCGGCGGCCCCCCTTCGGCTTTGCCGTCGCCTCGGGCGGGCCAACCAGAAACCAGAAACCAGAAAACCTCCACTCCCCTCCACTCCCCTACACTCCGTTAAACTCCCCCACACTGCCCTCCACTCCTCTACACTCCCCTAAACTCCCCTACACTCCCCTACACTCCCCTACACCCCCCCACACTCCCCTACACTCCCCTACACTCCCCTACGCTCCACTACACTGCCCTACACTCCCCTACACTCCCCCACACTCCGCTACGTTCCCCTCCACTCCCCTACACTCCCCTACACTCCCCTACACTCCCCTCCACTGCCCTCCACTCCCCTACACTCCCATTCACTCCCCTACACTCCCCTCCACTCCCCTACACTGCCCTACACTCCCCTACACTCCCCTACACTCCCCTACACTCCCCTACACTCCCCTACGCTCTGCTACACTCCCCTACACTCCCCTACACTCCCCTAAACTCCGCTACACTGCCCTACACTCACCCACACTCCCCTCCACTCCTCTACACTCCCCTACACTCCCCTCAACTCCCCTACACTCCCCTACACTCCGCCTAGACTCCGCTACACTCCGCTACACTCCCCTCTACTCCCCTACACTCCGCTACACTGCCCTACACTCCCATTCACTCCCCTACACTCCCCTACACTGCCCTAAACCCCCCTACACTCCCGTACACTCCCCCTACACTCCGCTACACTCCCCTACACTCCCCTGCACTCCCCTGCACTCCCCTACACTCCGCTACACTTCCCCTACACTCCCCTACACTCCCCTACACTCCGCTATACTGCCCCACACTCCCGTACACTGCCCTACACTCCCCTACACTCCCCTACACTCCCCTACACTCCCCTACACTCCCCTACACTCCCCTACACTCCCCTACACTCCCCTACACTCCCCTACACCCCCCTACACTACCCTAACCCTAACCTGGAGTGTAGTGTAGGGGAGTGTAGGGCAGTGTAGCGGAGTGTAGAGGAGTGTAGGGGAGTGTAGGGGAGTGCAGGGGAGTGCATAGCGGAGTGTAGGGCAGTGACGCGGAGCGTAGGGGAGTGGACGGGAGTGTGGCGGAGTGCAGGGGAGTGTAAGGGGGTGTGGGGGAGTGTAGGGCAGTGTAGGGGAGTGTAGGGGAGTGTAGGCCTACACTCCCCTACACTCCCCACACTCCGCTACACTGCCCTACACTCCCCTACCCTACCCTACACCCCCCCTACACCCCCCTACACTCCCCTACACTCCCCTACACTCCCCTACACTCACCCACACTCCCCTCCACTCCTCTACACTGCCCTACACTGCCCTACACTCCTCTACACTCCCCTACACTCCGCCTACACTCCCCTACACTCCCAGTCACTCCCCTACACTACCCTAACCCTAACCTGGAGTGTAGGGGAGTATAGAGGAGTGGAGGGGAGTGCAGGGGAGTGTAGGGGAGTGTAGTAGGGGAGTGTAGGGCAGTGTAGGGCAGTGTAGGGGAGTGGAGGGGAGTGTAGGCCTACACTCCCCTACACCCCTCTACGCTCCGCTACACTCCCCTACACTCCCCTACACTGCCCTACACTGCCCTACACTCCCCTACTACACTCCCCTACACTCTCCTACACTCCCCCAGACCCCCCTACACTCCACTACGCTCCGCTACACTGCCCTACACTCCCCTACACTCCCCTGCCCTGCCTCCTCCTCAACTCCACTCCAGGCACGCACGCCCACACCAAACTGCACAACATGTCCCTCTGTCCCCTGCATCCCCCTCCGTCCCCGTGCCTCGCGGTGGCACGCAGCACAACCACGTCCTCCGAATTGCCTTTTGCCCGCTCCCTTCCCCTCGCAGATCGTCACCAACCCGCAGTTCCTGCAGTCGCTGCCCTCCAATCTGCCCATCTGCGCCATCTGGACCAGCACCCCCGCCAACGCCCATCCCTCCCTCCTGCTCCAGTTCGCCAAGTCCGAGTTCCCATCCCTCCCCCCCACGTTCCTGCAGCGCTTGGCCCGGCGGGTGTGGCAGGTCCCGCTCCCGCTCCCGCTGTCCCTGTCCGGCCCCAGCAAGCGCCCGGCGGCCCCCCAGCCCCAGGGCCACGCCCTGCGAGGGCGCGGCTCCAGCGGCGCGACGCCCTCCAGCCCCCAGGACGCGGACGGGTGGTGCGACCTGGGGGCCATGGAGGAGATCCACGGCTGTCAGCTACAAGAGACCCCCGGCTCGGTCACGTACTTCAACTACTCCAAACGCGTGACGGAGCTGCTGTTCTGAGCGGGGCTGTCCTTTGGGAACGAGATGTTTCTTTTTTTTTTTTGTGCCACTGAAGAGGGCCTGCGGTTGTGGGTGGCCGGATTCGGTTGACTGACGGCGGTTGACACTCAACCGACGGCGGTTGCCACTTCACCGACGGCGGTTGGCCGACGACCAACCGCAGTCACTCGCCGGCGGGTGCTCTGCAAAGGTCCGAGTGTGCGGGGGGCCGGCAGTTGTTCTTTCTGTTTTGTCGTCTCAAGGATAGCCCTGGTTCTGAGGCACGTGAGGCAGCGTTGCCGTTCTGCAATCGTAGGCAGGCCTCGCCTTCTTCGGCACTCTCCCGTCTTGGAATCCCCGAAGACTGCCCTGAGCCTCCGAAAAGTCGGGCAATGTGGATGACCCTCCGCGGCAACACACAGCTCTCGTCATTAGATTTTTGTGCAATCCACTGGTTCTCATGCGGACGCCCTCCGCTGGCGGTGTTGCCGGCACTGGGCTTTGGCCGCGCTGCTGTTCCCTTGCGCTCGTCTGCGCCGGATGTGCCCATGACGGAGACAGGGGAGGTCCAGGACCCGGTGCCCGTCACAGGCCTGCCCTTGCCCGACACCACGACCTCCGCCGACATTGCTGCGAACGGGGGCGAGGTGCTCTGTGGGGTACCCCGCCGCAAGAGGGCGGGCCGGCCACATGCGGAATCATGCGATACGGGCCCCCCTGCGGGCCACAGGGGCGCATCCCACCCCGTGGCCGGGCAACAGGCGATGCGCGGCGCCAACCGGGTGGCCGTCCGCCAGAGGTTCACCGCCATCGGCCCGGAGGGGCGGCGGGGGAGGGGGGCTTGCGATCGTGGGAGGCGAGGAGGAGGGGGGCACCGTCGAGTGGAGACGGGGTCTCGCACGGTTTGGGACGAGCAAGGGGCGGGATCAAGGGCCGCGGGGAGGTGTGTGTCCGCGTTGCACGGTCGATGGGCACACTGTGGGTGGGGACACGCCGGGGGCCTGTCGGACGCAGTGCTGGGGACATCCGCAGGCGGGTAGCTTGGCTGCCTGTCTGCCCTGACCCCTCTGTACCGTGGGGGGCACTTGGGGTTCTTCTCGCAAACTCCTGCCATCAGCCGCACGGGTTTTGTAGTGTGTCAGCTACGCCCAGGGGGTGCCATAAGGACGCTCACCCTTTTTTTTCTTTTTTTTTTTTACAATGGCATCCACTCTCTGATGTTTGGTGGCTACCCACCAACCGCCATCGGTTACCCACCAACCGCCACCGGTTACCCACCAACCGCCATCGGTTACACACCAATCGCCATCGGTTACCCACCAACCGCCATCGGTTACCCACCAACCGCCATCGGTTACCCACCAACCGCCATCGGTTACCCACCAACCGCCATCGGTTACCCACCAACCGCCATCGGTTACCCACCAACCGCCACCGGTTACCCACCAACCGCCACCGGTTACCCACCAACCGCCACCGATTACCCACCAACCGCCATCGGTTACCCACCAACCGCCATCGGTTACCCACCAACCGCCACCGGTTACCCACCAACCGCCATCGGTTACCCACCAACCGCCACCGGTTACCCACCAACCGCCATCGGTTACACACCAACCGCCATCGGTTACCCACCAACCGCCATCGGTTACCCACCAACCGCCACCGGTTACCCACCAACCGCCATCGGTTACCCACCAACCGCCATCGGTTACCCACCAACCGCCACCGGTTACCCACCAACCGCCATCAGTTACACACCAACCGCCATCGGTTACCCACCAACCGCCACCGGTTACCCACCAACCGCCATCGGTTACACACCAACCGCCACCGGTTACCCACCAACCGCCATCGGTTACCCACCAACCGCCATCGGTTACCCACCAACCGCCACCGGTTACCCACCAACCGCCATCGGTTACACACCAACCGCCATCGGTTACCCACCAACCGCCATCGGTTACCCACCAACCGCCATCGGTTACCCACCAACCGCCACCGGTTACCCACCAACCGCCATCGGTTACCCACCAACCGCCATCGGTTACCCACCAACCGCCATCGGTTACCCACCAACCGCCACCGGTTACCCACCAACCGCCATCGGTTACACACCAATCGCCATCGGTTACCCACCAACCGCCATCGGTTACACACCAACCGCCACCGGTTACACACCAACCGCCATCGGTTACCCACCGGCCGCCATCGTAGGGCGTATTGGACACTCCGAGTTTTTTTTTTTCTTTCCATTACAGCACCCCCTGGCTACGCCGGCGGCCAAGCCACACTGGGAGCAGGGACCATGCGTTCATTGGCGGTTGCTCGCCAACTGTTCTCTGGCGTGCCTCTGGGATCGTCATGACTCCCGGTGCCGAATCCCTCATGCGACAGGCTGCCCGGCACGGAGCCTCCGTGCCATCACCCAATTTCACATGCGCTGGCCCCCGGTGAGCGTCAAGTGGGGGCACTTGCTGGTTGACTGGTGCTTTACAGCACAGCCATGAGGGGGCCGGTTCTGCTGGTCCAGGGACGCGACGTGCCCCCCTCCCCCCCCAACGGGGCCTGGGGCCACAGTGGAGTTCCTCGCGCCGCCCCCAACTTAGACCCCGTTCCTGAGGTTGGCATGCGGTTTTTTCTGATTGTAATGGCGTTTTGGGGGATTTCAAGTGTTTTTTGATGTGGAATTTCAAACACCAAAAGCGTCTGAAGTTGAAATATCTGACAATTGCAAGCACCCTCGTGGAGGGGGGGGGGGGGGGGCACAGTGGCGGGTGCCCACTGCACTGCACCAACCGGCGGTGCCTGGCTGCTGGTGCACTTGTCCGACTTGACCGCCGCGGGCCATCCAGGCCGTCGCCTTCAGTGTGTGGCAGAGCTTCGCTTTGCAGCACCTCTTCTTTGTGCTGCGATCGCCACTCAACACGTCACCCCAGTGACTGACCCTCGCCGCCTTTTCTGCCCCTCGCCTTTGATGTCATGGGTCTTGTCATGGAAGTGCAGGTTCATGGCACGGGAACCCCGGTTGAGGCAACCCAAGGACCCCCCCCCCCCCCCGGAGGGCCCTTTTCGGACCGGGACAGTGTCGCCTAGCCGCGACCTCGGGCCACTCCTTCCCCAATGTGGGGGCCCCAAGATGGTACGGGTTATGAGGCCTGTTTTTGTTTTTTGCTTTGTCATCCTGTTTGAGGATCCCCAAGACCGTGGGGGTTACGCCCCCCCCCCCCCCTCGTTTGCCGGGGCCAACTCTCGGGGCACTGGGCCCAAGATTGTGCAAACCAGCTTGGTCTAGAGGAATGCACACAGTGCTCTAGAGGAATGCACACAGTGCACACGTCGTGGATGCTGGCAACTACTAAGCCCTAGCTTTGCCCCTTTCCCGCAAGTTGCCCGGGGTTTTAGGATGTAAAATGAGTTTAATTCTATTGATGACATGCTTTTCATTGGCATTTGTTTCAAAAGGGGTGGATCATGGTGAATCACCGAATGGCGAGTACATTCATTTCCCTCTGCTTTGGAGTTGGTGGTCCGAAAGATTGTCCTTTTTCCATTCTAGACCCCCACTTCCCCTATTTTGTGACACACTACACCGATAGCATGCCCGAATGCTCGGTGGATCTTTGTATGATATCCACTGGCAAAGCCCAACAAAAATTCAAAGATGTGCATCATTACCGTTGTACAAGTTGGACCTCTTTGCCCGCTTGTGGCACTGGAGGACCGTCCAGGACATGTGGATGGGTTCTGCCACAGCAGTGCAGAAACATTGCCTGGACCTGCTGAGCCAGGATCCTTCTGGTTCACGGGCACAAATCCACCCCCGAAAGACCGCCAGCAGTCCACAAAGGGAGAGCCCCCAGTGCCCCCACCGCAGGCGGATTCAGGATGACCGATCCTAATGCCAACAGCATCCCGGCGCACCGAACCCCCTCAGCGACGGTTGCACAGGTTCAGCAGCATTCAGCCCCGCAACAAAATGGAATCGTATGTGTTGGAGCATCCGCAAGGCAGAAGTGCCCCTCAGATATCCTGTTGTTTTGTTCGTTGGCACACAGTGCGATGCTGCAAGAAAGGGGACGTGGTGTACACAGATGCATTGCCCTCCCCCCTCCCCCCCCCCCCCCCGCCCCACGGCCACACCCCAGCGCGGCAAACCGAAAGTACCAACCCGCCAATCTACTCCATTTGTAAGCCCCTTTGCCCCCACACATAGCTGCCACCCTTGCATGGTCCTCCATGGGGCACTGTCACTCATACCTGCTTTTGGGAAAGTGTACCAGTGCATACTGTTCATCGCCGTAATCGGTCTCCAGTCAGTGTTGAAGGCATGCATGAAGTGCTTCCTGATCAGTGGGCAAGCACAGTGCTGTATGTGTTCTGTTGTTTCACTGAGTCACAGCGGTTCTACTGTGATTTGGCTGAATGTCGTCCACCCATTTGGCTCCCAGTCACTTTGTTGTAGGCTGATGGCAATGAAACACAAGTGTACAATTTTGGGTGCCATACATAATACACGCCCTGTCTCAGATACAAGGGGCATGGTTTGGGCTGGGACCTGGCTGCGTCTCAGAGAAGGATGCGGGGGGGACTTCTCAACATCCATCAGGCTGTGCGGCCTTCTAATGTTCAAAGTCATGTGAAGAGGGAACACGGTTGTTGCGCGTTCAGCACCTCTTTGGCTTGACCAATTTCAACCATGTCATTTCCAGCTGCCAGCACAGCTATGTACTCTGTGCCACGTATTCCGAAGGGAATACTGTTGGGCGCAACTCTTGGACCTCCAGCCGCAGGGTTTGGACCCTTGTAGTTGGTCCCTCACCTACTGCGGAGTTTCCTCCCATTTGGTGACAGTTTACAGGGGTGGGTACATTGTGCACAGGCGGGGATGCAATGGTGGTTGGGGGGGGGGGGGGGGTTGCCTTAGATAAGATCGCGCCCCAGCCCTCCCCAAAAAAACGGAAGTGTCCATTTGGCCATCATGTTTGTTGCAGGGTTGAAAACAAGTAAGGGGCAGAGCCAAAGAATGTGGAGATATCTGTCCCGCAAACCATGCAGCGCAGAGGTACCACTCTCAGCCTCAGCCCTGGCTGTGTGGAGCCCATGATCAACGCCAGGAGGCCAAAGTTTGGCAGCGTTTTCTTTTTTTTGGAAGTCGGGGCTGTGCATTGCAGCGACACATACATGGGGATGCTGATCACTATGGGAGCTATTGGTGACAGATGGGCGCGATGGCCCCTTGACCCTGCAGGCGTGTGCAGAGAGCATAGCCCTTCCCCCTGACCATTCACAAGGAATGCTGTGGGTGAAAGACAACCCACAGCCCACACAAAGAGCCCACAAAGTTCATCATAACCGCATTGGTATCTGATCTTCATCCCCCAGTCACTACTAACTACTAATTGGGCAAACAGGTACACAGTGGCACACGGAGAGATATATTGATCCATCGCTACCAACAGAAACACACGTCTACCAAGGGATCAATACACAGATATTTCGTCCACAGAAGGGCACATATGGACGGATAAATAGTAGGGTACTGCCACTGGTCCACCTGCTCCTTCTGCTGCCACCTGCTGCCACCGCTTCTGCTGCTGCTGCTGCTCATTCTGTCATTGCTATTGCGACGAGCATCTGCTTTGTTGCTGCTTCTTTGCGTTTCCTGCTGCCACCAGTCCTGCTTTCACTTCTGGCACTGTCACTGCCACCGGTGCTGCTCCTGTACTACCAACTGCTACTACGTCTGGAATTGCTTCTGCTACTGCTTGCTGCTACTGGTACCGTCGGGGTTCACTGTTTCTTTCCGTAAGAAGGCCGCAGCGTTCTTTGACCAGCGGGGTTTGCGCACTGAGACAGGGTGGCTGCTTGGCGACCGGTGCCCCCCACAGGGGCTCATGGAGGCACATGAAAACCAACGTGGCAGGGGCTGGGGAGGGAGAGAACAAAACGTGTGAATCTGCTTGTTCTGCTGGGGTGCCTTCCTTGCATCCTGTCCCTGCTGTCCCTCCCTCGTCCCTCAGCCCAGCACAACTCATGGTCGGACTCATGATGTATGGGGATGGCGCCACGGGTATGTCCCCGCCGGCTCCTGCACCACAGCAACGCAAAAAAGTAGAAATACAGACTGAGAGAGGTCAGGAGGCAAAACTAAAGTTTTTGTGAAAACTTGTGTTTGCCTGTCGCTGAGCCGGACACCCTCACGTCTCCTGCACACATCTGTTGCGCTTCAGCACTAGGCACGTCCTTTGGAGATGGGTGCTGCGCCAGGCAGACGCAGGGGCCACCGGCAACCCCTCCTCCCCGATGTCCAAGATACGGCTTGTTCAAGATACGGAGGGCGTATGTGCTGTGCTTGTAGCCTAAGTTAGCCCGGTCCCGGTCGGTTGATGTGGGGCAAGATGCTCGGCCTGTGTGCGTATCTGGTTGTTTCGCTGAGTCATAGCGGTTCTATTGTGATCTGGCTGACTGTCGTCCACCCATTTGGCTCCCAGTCACTTTGTTGTAGACTGATGGCGATGAAACACAAGTAGCATTGGAGCCAGTTGTGTCCAATTGGCTGGAATGACACAATTTTGGGTGCCATACACAATACACGCCCTGTCTCAGATACAAGGAGCATACGTACCGTCTTGGTTTGGGCTGGGACCTGGCTGCATCTTAGAGAAGGATGCGGGGGGGGACTTCTCAACATCCATGAGGCTGTGCAGCCTTCTAATGTTCAAAGTCATATGAAGAGGGAACACGATTGTTGCGCCTTCAGCACCTTTTTGGCTTGACCAATTTCAACCATGTCATTTCCAGCTGCCAGCACAGCTATGTACTCTGTACCTTGGATGCCGATAATGCGGCAAGGAGTAGCCCTGCCCAGACATCCCTCCTCTAGCCCCCCCCCCCTTTCCTTCTAGCAAGGTAGGAGGAGGTAGGACTAACCCAGACGAGTGCTGGATCTGTGTACATAGCTCACTGACCTGCTGACTGACCTGGCCAATGGGTGCAATGACTCAAAAACGACACCTTCAGTTCGAGAACGCATTTGCCGTGCTCTAGCGCCGCTTATGATTTAAATATGTGCTGTGGCCTTCTAGCAAGGCATGGCAGGGGTTGATGGCGCATGTTTCTCGAATCCACCATTTACAGTGAACGCCTCCTGATTCAACGCCTGCACGCGGGCCGTCGTGTCTGTGTTCTGTGTGTGGCGTTTGTGCCCGTTGCTTGCGAAGTTGGCTCGATGAATGACACTTCTTCGTTCTGGCTGTAACACTGTACGCAGCGCTGCTTCATAACCGACCTTGCACCCACGCCAGGCCTCAGACTCTTTGCCTGGCGTGGCAATCACAGTTTCAAGGCAAGGGTCGTGCAAAAAGACCCAGATTCTTCTTTTTGGTAAACGTGTCCACTTGCACCCAACAACACATTGCTGCCGCCAAAGCAAGACACAAAACCTTCTTTCCATCGGACCATGGAATTACAGTTGAGTCTCTGTGTTCTTGTGCAAGTTATGGTTGGAGGGCACGTGTGGTGCATGCACACCACGGAATCCATTGCTGGCAGCCCAAAAGCAGAGGGGACTCAGGGTGAAATAGCCCTTAGTGGTCACATCGGGGTGGCTTGGTATGTATCCTAGCTGGGGGCAATGAGCAACACACTTTGGCATGAGTTGGCAGACCAAAACATTCAGTCACAGCCAAGAAATGATCATGGAGCACGTTCGTTTGTTTGTTTGATTGCATGGCTCGGGATACATTGCCCCAAAGTTCGGATGAATGTGTGTGCTGGAAGATCCGTGCAACGATTTGCTTTCATGCGCACCATGTCCAAATGTTCAAGTTTGCAGGCCTGGATAGATTGCGGTGCTCACCAACTGCACGATGACATTTCCAAAATGTTTCTGTCCACTCGCTAGCACAGTGGGATTACCGTAGAACTGGACAGCTCTGAACCTTGATTTCAAGAAGTGAGCACCATACAATGAGCAGGCTACACCAGCTCATCTTGGTCTGGCCCGAGTCTGGTAATTGTACCAAAATCTCCCAACACTTTGCAGACAGTATTGTTAGTGAGGGGTTTGGTCGAGGTTGGTGCTTTTGTTGACAAACAACTCAGAATGCAGCAATCATTGCATTTGTTACTGTTGCATGGTTCTGGAGGAGGTGGAATGCTTGATGCACAGGTTGCCATCAAAGATTTTCTTTGTTTCCCCAATAGAAAGTACCCCCCCCCCCCCTTGTCGTTCCCAGCCCCTTGTCGTTCCCCGGGGGGGGGGGGGGGCGTCACTTGGTCAACCCAAATTTTTCGTTGCGGCTCATTGTGTTGTTGTGTGGGTGACTGTGTTGTGGGGCACGGCCACTTGTATCCTTTGCACTCATGGCAGGACATTTTGCTCACTTTTGCTGAAATGGAACTTGACCGCACAGCCATGTTTCCCCCTGGGACAAATGTGATGTTCATCCGCTCCACGGGGGACCTGTTTTGGCGCAGGTCGTTGGACATTCGGAGCACGGTGATGCATATTGCCGCATCACTTTTGACCGTGATGGCAAGACCATCTTGCACGACCGTGCGTCTGTTCGGCGCCTCTCAAATGTGCGTGTGCGGTGGTGGTGCGGTCCCCGGGGGGGGGGGGGGGTCACTTGGGCACCGTCCCCCAGGGGGTGGTGGGGGACCGTCTTCCCTGGGGTGGGGAACGACAAGGCGTGGGGTGGCAGCTTTGCCACATTTCTAATCAATGTACCTTGATGACCACTGGAGAGATTCCAAAGGTTACGACTATCATCTGTCTTATGGCCAAGGCATGGCCATTTCCGGCCTGGCCGCCTTTGTACCTGATGCACCAAGGGAACATTTGTGCGCTGGGTGCACGCCGGGCACCTTTTTCGGTGGAAATGCCCCTCAAACACCATTATTCCGGGCGCTTTTTCAGATTTCCCCACCCGGGTACCCTAGAAGGCAGGGTTCATATGGCATTTGATTCCTCTCCACTTTGGAGAGCCCAAGAAGGTAGGCTTTGATTCTTCCCCACATTGGGGACCCCAAGGCAACATGCTTCACGAAGCCATTTCAGTGTCCCCCAAGGTAACAGGGGTTGCTCGGCCAACATTGAGTGGTCCCCAGCTATGGTATGGGTTACATAGCCGTCAACATTGAGTGGTCCCCGAGATGGCAAGGGTTACGCCACCATCATATCAACAGATGAAAACAATTTACATGGAAAGAAACAATTTACCTGCATCTGCATGTCACCAAAACTAAACAACAGACACTATTTCTCAAACACAAACGAGTATGGGAGGAGTGGGACTCCACTTTGTGGGAGGTTCCACTACACCCCCTGCCTAACAACACAAGGCGCATTGGGATCCAACAGAGTGGGAAATTCACATGCAGACACACACACCGACATCAACCATGGGAAACCATGGGGAACCAGCCCGGAGCTGATTTCTGTATGTAGGCCGTGGCTCTGACATTTGTATTGAGCAATATCAGTGCACAAGGCTCTTGGCACTTTGAGTTTGGCCTATTTGATCAAAAGAAAAAAAAGGCAAGGGTTACGCCGCCATTCCCCTCACAGCAGGGGTTACATAATTTTGCTTTTCCATGAGACCGCAAGGGTTATGCCCCATTTCACTTCTCCCAAGATAGCAAGGGTCATGTAGCCATTTGATTTCCCCTTGTCATTTTTTAGATAAGGGCAGGGCACATTTTTTAAATAAGTAGGGAGGAGGATGTAACTGGATGGTGCAGGGCACAGGGATTGATGGAGCATATATTTGCTCATTTGTGGGATTGGGTTTTGTTTGGGAATATCTAGCATGGTGGTCCCAATGGGTTGCAGCATTCAGTCCGTCTTTTGTTGCATTTTGTACAATTATGTATTCGAAGACAGGCCCGTCAGCCCCCCGCCCCCCCTACGAACCATGGGATTATGTACCGCCTCATGTTT
The DNA here is from genome assembly GCA_964036045.1 of Eutreptiella sp. 'Long Island Sound 2002'. NCBI lineage: Eukaryota > Euglenozoa > Euglenophyceae > Eutreptiales > Eutreptiaceae > Eutreptiella > Eutreptiella sp. 'Long Island Sound 2002'. Next base: position 25,586,451 of record OZ038389.1, read on the forward strand.
GGAAGGCTACCCATGCAAGCAATTTCAGTGCCACACAAGATGATAGAGGGCATGAGGTTGAGGTTTGTGTGGAGTTCATTGACCCACCCGTTTGTGGTGAACACTGTTAGGAGACACACCACATGTCACATTTGTTATGCCAAGGAATTCATTATGTTATGTGCTATGTCAGGAAGGGGTTGGGGTTTATTATGGCCTGCTTGGGGGGATTCTCCGGGAGAGGGCAAAATTGGGGCTAAAGTTGAGATACTTGGCACAAAAGTAGTGCATTGGGCAAACACTCCCTCACCGTGATGAATGCTAGGAGATGTTGATGACCAATAGTGGATGTTGCGAACGCTGGCAACCTCTGTCTAGCTACAGCGAACTGCAACAACAACCCCTTGCAAACGACCCAGCAGGTGTATGCTAAGAGGAAGATAAACCCCCTTCCCCTTGTCATTGTCCAAACAGGCTGCATTGCTGTCTATCACGATTTTCAAGGCATTTTAGAGGCATGCTAGATGCACACAGGTCAACAACAATTGTTGGTGGTGAATCTGTCATGTTGTTGTTACCATCTTGGATGGCCCCTAAGCATGGTTGCAAGAGATCGTTTTCAACTACTGTACAACCCCTGGTGGCCCCGCGTTGGCATGCATACATTGCACTTATGTTGCACTGCCACCGCTTCCACAGGCGGGTTTGTACCCCCCGAAGGAATGTTGAGCTAGCGCACAACTGCGCATTAAGAAATTTGGCTTGTCAGTGGCCTAAAAGACCATAGGTACCTTTCTGTCGCAAGAGGGACATACAGATGCCAGTGGATCATCCACCAACACGCAAAGCAATGGTGCGCAGCAGTACGTCAAAGACTGCCGCCAAGCGGCAACCATCGGATCCTCTTCGCCGACTAGCAATCTGGTCTGGTTTGTGCTGCAATGCAGCGAGGCAAAACAGTGAACTGAAAGTGGTGGCTATGACCATATGCCTGTGTCACGGGGGTATATGTGAGCTCAGTGTCCGTTGCTCATGGCCCCCCTGTCCTAACATGCACCAGGTTCTGGTTCAGGGGCAAAAGTGCAGGAACACGGGGTCGCTGTGTTTGGACAAGCCCATGTTATCGCGCGGCACGTACCACGGAACACATGTTCAAGACATAAGTCAACGATACCCCTCTAGGCAATACAAAGCATCTTCATGTGCACAACTCAGCACCACTCAGTTGCTTGCACCCTGGTTGACAGGCACCGAATAGAACCCCTTGCCAACCTTGCGCCCCATCTTGAAGAGCTGGACATGCTTGCTGTTGGGGGCTGGCTTACAAGGAGAGATCTTGGGGACGCAATGATGATTCACAATGCAATAGTTTGTCGGTTTGAAGGCAAGGCATAAATGATACAGTCGAGATCTGTATGATACATTCAAATCAATTGTTGGGGTTGCAGTGCAGACCTAGGATTGGACGCTCGTGCCTGCCCACTGTACCCAGCCTGAACCTTCAAACCTGGTCACAGGAAGCCAAGTATGCAGAAAGTAGCACCCCAGATCGACAGCCAATTGGCTTCTGCTCACAGTGAAAAGCAAGATGCAGAAGGGATTGAATTGACCAAGAGCTCTCCAAAATTCTGGCACATGGGTCCTACCTTGGCCATCGTGGTTTGGTGGCCACCGTTGTGGTGTCTGCACCACTGGTGACACTATTGGAATCAGAAGTTGTGGTGTTTGGCTGATTGCCTCGATTCTGCTCTCCTGCTGACACGGGCACAGTACAATTCGAATAACCATCAGATGGGCGGGGGACTCTAACCTGCACACTGTTACAAGGAGGGCAGTGGAGCCAACACGGGGGGGGCGACTCCGCGGGTCCTAGGACGCCAACTACCCCTGCCCCCCCCCCCCCCCCCCCTAGGGGCCTTCGGCCAACAGTTAGTTGCCAAAGGTGTCACCCTCAGGCGTCCATGGGCGCGCCTAAGGCGCCCGATGCTCCATGAACACCAAAGGTGCCCTAAGGAAAATTTTGTCCAATTTGCACCCCAACACTATCCTTAAACCCAACCTTGACTCTAACACCCACCCCCAACCCTCAGGCTACTCCTATCCCTACACCTAATCAAGACTGAATATTGGGACCGAGCTGGTGGGGGAGGGAACATTAGCTATGACTGGTGAGGGACATCAAGAATTATTCACACATTGATGGCTCTTAACAAAGTGAAATCAGCTTGCAAGTCAACCCCATCACCACGAGGCCCACTTTCAAGGCTTTTGTTGGACTTCTGAGGGGCCAAAATGCCCCAAAATGGGCTCAAAATGGGCTCATTTCACCCGTTTGTGCACCCCAAATGGTCTAGGATGATTTTTGGAAAAACGCGTTTTTGACCCATTCTTGACCCATTTCTGGTCCCAAAACAGCCTTTTTTCAAGGCATTTTGGGATTTTCGGAGGACCAAAATGGGCCACCACAAGCTCAAAATGGTCCAAAAACACTTGTTTTAGCGTCGCACATGGTCTAGGATCATTTTTGAGAAAAGTCATCTTTTTGCCCCTACTGGACCCTAATGACCCATTTGGGCACCCACCTGTTTTGGCTTGAGCTTGCAGCTTGCCGCAGCCTAGTGGGCCTAAGTACGAGGGTGTAGGCGTCCGTTTGGGCAATTCTAAGGGGTGGAAACCACAAAAAGTGGGGGGTTGCGGGTGGAGTAGGTGCCCTCGGAATCGCATTTTGAGCCATGTAGCCAAAGATATGGCCTATTCCTGGTTTGTGGCTGTCGGCATTTGAAGCTTCTGGGCGCCTTTTTGGGCCGTTTCTGGGACATGTCATGGAGTTAGAGGGCGGCAAAGAGCTCGTTGACACAGGGAAGTCAAGCCGCACGTGCAGAGTAGCCACCGTTTCCCTTCGTTTGGCCGTTTTGAATGTGTTCTAGGGCTTTTTGAGCCCAAAAATGGCTGTTTTTGGCCCTAAAGTGCAGTTTTTGAAAGTGAGGTCCGCCACTTGCAAATCCCGTTCCCGGCCGCCACCGTTGAGTTTCTTGCTCAAACTTTGTGTGATTGTACTTCACACCCATAGGTATCATCCACCAAAATTTCACCCGAATCTGAACCCCCACGACGGAGTTCTGATTTTTACCCACTTCGCGCGTGCTGCTGCTTGCTGCTTGCTGCTGCTTGCTGCTGCTTGCTGCTGCTGCTGCTAAACCTGGTAGGTCCACCCTAGACACTAAAAAGGGTTATAAAACCAAGACTGGTTCCACCAGCTCGGTGACCCTAACCCTAACCCTAACCCTAGCCCTGGCTCTCACCCTAGGCTAGGGTCAGAGTGAGTGTTGGGGTGGTAAGGGGAGCCTGTGCCCCCCCCCCCCCAACACCCCAAATTGCCCAACTTGGACCCCCCCCCCAACCGCCCCTCCCGGAGCCCCCCCCCCCCCATCGCCCCTCCTAGACCCCCCCCCCCCCCCCCCCCAAGGGGCCTCCGGCCAACAGTTAGTTGGGGGGGTAGTTGGCGTCCAGAACCGAGGGGTCACCCCCCCCGGGGGAGCCAACTTGGGTTTCTGGGGAAACCTGAGTTTTGGGCTAGTGTGATCTGGCTTTGCCATGGAGTGTGCCGGGGATACCGCCTCAGAATCTTGACATCGGGCACCAAGAATCTGCAACCTGTACCAAATTTGCAGGAATTTTGATGTCGCACTCTTTTGTGAGTGACTAATTCTCTTTTCATTTGTGATTTGCGCTTGCCGTTGAAACAGTCCTAAACAGTCCAGAGCTGTGAACTCGGAACGATGCCGCTCCTCCAAAAGATGAAAGACAAGAAGTTGATCGGGGTGGAGAAGGTCTCCGACACCGATGACTCCGACCGAGACAGCGAGACCAGCGTCGAGCGGAAGGAGCGGCGGAAAAGGAAGCGCTGGGGGCTGGATGACAAGGAAGAGGAGAAGGAGGAGGAGAAGGGCCCTGAGCCCGTGGATCCCACGAAAATGGCGTTTGTCATGCAGCCCGTCAAACCGATCTTCACGCCGGCGGAGCGTGTGGACATGGAAAAGCGTGTGACGGCCATCAAGTTCATCCGTCAGATGGTGAAGTACTTCTTCTTTCTGATCCTCTTCACGATGGTGACACTCTCCACTCGGCCGCGCTGGGGGTTTCAGAGCTCGCAGGTGTTGCTGGTCCACAGGACGGTCCCGGGCTTGGGCTGACAGACTTGTGGGCGGCCACTGGCAGCCCATGGATGGTGGTCGGCAGTTGCAGATTGTGCTCTTGTGTGTCCATGCCAAGTACCATTACTTCGGCCCATCTGCACTTCTCCATCCTCCCTACAATTCGAGGCCGGCAGTTTGCATTGGCAGACAATCACATCGAAACAAACAGAGGGAGCGGCACGCACGGTGCACCTTTTTTATTCAGATCATTTACCTGACACCATTGTTCAGCTTTGTTGTTGCCCCGTGAGGTGCTGTGTAGCTGAGCTGGTACCCCATTTCACCCTACATGCCCTGAGGACTGCATTGTGCGTGCTCCTGTCACTTGACATTCTGTCAAACGTGCCATCAGGGTCATCCTGATTCAATTCAGACTACAAGAGACCGATGAGATACCCATTTCCCGGCTGTTTTCTTGGTGCCAATGTTGCTGTCCAGGGCCTTTTGTGAGGGTCCGTTTGGGGGGTGTAATTGCCCAAAAGGGTGCCCAGCTTGCTCGCACCGTGCACCCGCGCCCACACAGCTTCAGTGTTGAGCAGCATGGTTGGCATGGCAAAGCGAGGCAACACGGAGACTTATCAAAGTGACATTTTGCATGTTGCTACTACAACTGTGACATCCAGTTCTCGACTATATACTGGTATGCAACTGATTGATCTTGGGGTGCTTCGGCGTGGCAGTACCCACTGCACTACCATGCACCAGAGTGTCCTGCAGGCACAGGTCCATGTTCTCCCCGTAGAGACCAGGCAGTCAGCCCAAGCGCCTTACTGCGACTCAGCAGAGGTCTGGTGTACAACAAAAAGTGTTGTGCAGCGTGTCATTATGCGTAGAACCAACTGCTACAAGCACAGCCCAGCCCTGCTTCCCTTTTCAAACATGTCACGTTCCATCCTTAATGGTCCGAACAAACACGGTAGCACGGGGATGTGTGTCGTGCATGCCAAACATTCAACATTGGACGCGGTTTCCGCGCCTTGGCGCCGGAACCAGAACCTGCATTTTGGGGGGTGTCGTGTGCAGCTGCGCAGAATCACTTTGTGGGGGTCTGTCCACCAGGAAATCCGCCCCCCACCAGGTGCCTTGGCAGCCAACACCTCCAGTTGCCAGCTTTTGCCGCAATTTTCGTACCCCCCGCCCCCCTTGTCATCCCCCCCCCCCCCTTTGCAATCCCTCACCCCCCCATGGGGGGGACCGTCACTTGCCCCAAAAAGCATAGGAAACACTAGGCGCCGAAGAAAAATTTGCTTTAGGTTACGCTGGGACTGGGGTCCGTCACTTGGTGACCCCCCCCCCCATTTTCCATGCGCATCTGTACTTGTGGCTGTACACACAATAGTGGAGCACCCCAACCAAGAAGGGGACACAGTTGCTGTGCAAGAACCACCGAACCAATGGCTGAAAGTGTCTATGGCAGCGACATTCAGTCCATCGGTACCGACCATTGATCCCCCCTATTGGGGGACCGGCCTGGCGGGGGGTATCCCAAGGAGCACAGCCATGGACCCTGCCGCATCGCGCCGTCGTTTGCCGCCCACAGGTCATCCGCGACACCGTGTTCAGCAACATCACCGCCGCCACCAATTTCGACTACATCTGGAGTTTCTGGGAGACGAAGTCGCTGCCGTCGCTGTTCCCCTACACGGACCCGTCGACCGGCAAGATCCTGCCGCACCGGGAGGACAGTTTCGTCGCGGGCAACAACCTGCTGATCGGGCAGGTCCGCATCCGGCAGCTGCGGATCATCCCACAGCAGCAGTGCTACATCATCAATCAGTTCAATGGCACCATCCAGAGGTGCCCTTGTGCGCACGGGGCAGTGCGAGGGACGCGGCGGCCCTGGGCCGGGCCGGGCCCCAGGGCTTTGCTTGAAGGGAGGGGGCGTGCCCCCCACCCCCTCCCAACGCTCTGCCTTTAACTCTACGGGAAGGGCACGTCCGCAACCCCAATACCACCCCCACCCGCATTTCCAACCGCCAGTGACTGCCCACCCAACCGATTTTACAGCGCGCCTCAACCGCTTTGTAACCGCTCTGAGTTTGCCCCCAGAGCACCCTCCCCTTCAAGCAAACCCCTGCCGGGCCCCCCTTTGGGCAGACATACTGCGGGATCAGGGCGGTCGTGGCATTTTACAGGTGTCCAGGCTCCAGCGCACAGGGGGCGGTGCACTGAGACGGAGGGCAGCGCTCTGGGCACAGGGCGTGTTCAAGGCACAGGGCACAGGGAGCCCGTGCAGCGCCGGGGGTGTGCTCTGCGCCAAGAGCACTGCCCTCCGTCCCAGTGCACCAAGGCTGTCCTCAAGAAACTCAATTTGTTTTACTAAGGACAGCCCCCAAGGACCACCAACCGCCAACCGCCAACCGCCAACCGCCACCAACCGCCAACCAATTGTTCAATACTGTTTCTATGGTTTTGTGCCTTGCCCCTGTCATGGCCATGAAGCAGAGAGCGTCCCCGTGAAAGTGCGTTTTTGTTGGCGTTACTAACCCTTTTCTTTTCCCCCCTTCTGGACAGCCCTGCAGTGCACTGCCTTTTGTTGCGTTGAGTACATTGGGACGGTGACCTCAATCCCCCTGGCCCTCATGTTCCCTCTGTACTCCCCCCGATGCCCTGTGCCGAAGAGGGGCGGCACGCGTGCCGCAGGGCTGCGCTGCACGCCCACCCGCTCTGCCCAAAGGTGCATTGCCGAGGAGTTTGAGAAGGCGTTGGAGGAGAAGAGCCCCATCAGCGTCCCCGTCCTGAGGCCGCTGAATGGTAGCGACTACAGCAACAACCGCATCACCCAGAACAGCTCGCTGTACCAGGAGTACCAAGTGGAGTGGGAAGACCGGTGGCACTGGAACACCAGCGGGAACTGGTGCGACACCACCAGCCCCTTGATCAAACAGTACTGCACCATCATCGACCCGGGGGCGACCTGGATCAGGTGTGCCCCGGACGCCAGTCCCCTCGCCTGCTCTGGTGCCCGAGATCTCTGGATGCCCTTTGCCCTCCTTTGCGTACGGCACGGCAGCGTGGCACGCGGCCATGCGCGCACAAGACACCCGTTGCACTGCCACAGACCGCCTCGGTCTTCTACTTTTTCTTGATTTTCGAAACCTCGGCACCATATCCGAGGAGGCAGCCCTCCTGTCCCCAGACGTGTGATATGGGACAAGCATCAACTGCCCATTACCACTGACTGGCAGGGCCGTCCATAAGAACCCCAATTTTGTTCTGTTAAGGACAGGCCCCCAAGGACCACCAACCACCAACCGTCAACCGCCAACCGCCAACCGCCAACCGCCAACCGCCAACCGCCAACCGCCAACCATTGTTCAACACTGTTTCTGTGGTCTTGTGTCTTGCCCATGTCTTGACCATGAAGCAGAGAGCGTCTCCCCGTGAACGTTCATTTCTGTTGGCGTTATGAACCCCCCCCCCCCCATAAGGACAGCCCTGCTGGCAGCGGTGGTGGAGACTGGCATCAGCCAATTCCCAAGGGGCGGTGTTACTAAGACCTGAAGGTTTGTGAATCCTCCGAGAGGACAAGGCACTCAGGTCGCCCTCAAGGGCGGCTGTTCCTTCGCCTCTCGTCATGTTCTTTGAACTTCCGGTTTGTGGGTGGCAGTCAAGCGCCGGTGGTCTGACATTAGAACGGCCAACAACCGTAGGAGGAGCCCCCCCCCCCCCAAAAAAAAGGTGCAGAACTGGTACCGCTGCATGGGCGGCAATCCGGAGTGGCAGAGGAAGTCCAGCAGCACAATTGATTGAACTGATGGAGCCTGGCACAGGGTCAAGACTGTGCTGGTTATTTCAAAAACCTGACGTCATGGCCCCCCAGAGACCAAAGTGACCATTGTGGGGGAGAAAACGGAAGTGGAATATGGGGACGGGTGCCCGCTGGATGCGGGCATCTTGTGGACCAAGAAGAGGGTCTACGCGGTGTTGTGGGGTGTCAAGGGACCAGCGCACGAAGCTGACGCGGTGGCGGCGGCGGTGCAACGGGTGCTGGCGAGTGCGCAGGAGGTACAAGGGTGGCCGGAGGAACTGCCAGGCAACGTGAGGCGACAGGCAGTACCGGGAGATGGCAGGTGCCTCTATTGGGCGCTAATTTGCAACAGGGAACACCTGATCCGGCCGTTCTGGTACACAAAGTTTTTGGGTCCCAGATCCCCCCCCCCCCCTCTTCTGATGTTCAGTACTGCTTTGGAAGTGCTGCAGTGCAGCAGAACGTTCAAGAGCTGTGACCGGCCGCCTGTGCCACGGGGGCGTTCGGTAGCTGAGTATCCGTTGCTTCACGGCCTCTTCTGATGTTCGCCTGCCTTCCACACTTTTGTTGTGAGCCTCCCGGTGTACCGCCGCTTCTGTCAGCCCCTCCCCCCACCTCCCGTCGCGGATGTGTGTGCCACGGCGTCCGTCCCTGTGCAGGTACCCGGCCAGCGGGTACGTGATCGACCTCCCGCCGCAGCGCTACTTCAAGGCCCTGGCGGACTGGGAGGACGAGCTCCGGAGGATCAACGAGACCCAAGGCCTGAACATGACCCTGGACGAGCTCGAGGCCCTGCCCGGGGCCCCCCCTCCCCCCAGCAAACTGGAGTACGCCATGTCGGAGCTGCTGGAGGCGAAGGCGGCCAAGTGGCTTGACAAGCAGACGGTGTACGCGTGTCTGGAGTTTACGGTGTACAACCCCGCGGTACGCGTGATGACGGGGGCCAAGGCCTCCTTCGAGTTCTTCCCCAGCGGGCAGGTGTGGAGGGGCCGCAGGGGGCCCGGTCCGTCCCGCCCGTTTCGCCGGGTACAAAATCGGCATGGAACTGCGTGTTTGGGCGACCTTTGCTTAGTGGTGGCGGGGGCGGGGGGTGACCCCCTGCCCTGGTGAGGGGATCTCAGTAGGATCCAGCCCCACATGCCGGTCAGCTCAGTGGGAAGGAGCCCCACCCAATGGGCAACTGAGTAGGACCCAGCGCCATCCACAGGGCTCCTCGCTAGGAACCCGCCCTGGACCCCCCCCCCCCACTAAGCAAAGGCCTGGTTAGGCTGGGCGTACCGGAATCCGGTAGGACTAAGACATAGTTGGGTCCTGTTGCCCCAATGTGGGAGGTCAAACCTCAACACCCAGCACCCATGGGGCTGCATTTCTTGAAACGCCTGGGTTTCTCTTTGGGGGTGTTTGCCCATTGAATACTGCCTTGAACACGGCTGCGGAAAACTATCGTTTGCTGTGTAAACGGTGGTTTCTGTGTTGGCTCCCAGCCTGTTTGTATGTTACACAGATTATTTATTGTTTTTAGGGCTAGACAGCCCAGTGGAGGCCTAGGTGGTTCCTGCTATTGCAATGAATTCACTGTGTTTTGATGCATGTATCACTGAAACCAAACAAAACCCGCAAAGGGGGCGCACCGTGCGCTGTGCGAAAGGTCGGCTGTTTTCCACCGCCGGTAGCCACGGGTCCCAGGGCCCTGAACTCTGCACCCCCGATGCTGTTTTGAATGGGTCATGCACGCTTCTGTAGGGGAGTGGTGTGCAGGGGGTGTTCCCGGGATGAACAGCGTAATGATTGGCGCTGTGCGAAACCGCCCCAAACCCCGAAAAAAGATAAAATAAAGATCTGCCAATGGGCATGTCGGGTTTTCACTTCCGGGGGGGTGGGGTCAATAGAGCCCCCCAAAACTAGGGGGAGGGGTTCGGGAAAAGGGTTCAATTGACAGGCACCATTAATCAGTCATTATGAAGTCTGGTGCCAAAGGCGCCGAAATTTTTTTTGGGCTATAAAATTGGTCGATTTTTTTCCACCAAATATATGGCAAATGATGACTTTTCTGAACCCCCTCGACGCGCTGATTCCGAAAATCCCATTTTCATTTTTTCCTGATTTTTGGGTTTGGGTCACCTCCAAGGCCTGGGGGTCAGACTCGGTAGGATTTTGGGGGTCCTGTCAATTGAGCCCTTTTTGGGGGAGGGGGGGGGCGGCCGGAGGGCTCTATCGACCCCCCCCCCCCCGGAAACGAAAACCCGGCCTCCCATGGCACCCCTAAGAAAACGAAAATGCAAATCCTCTTGCTCGTGACCGGCGAATTGAATGTCATCCCACGTACCCTTTGCCACGCCCCACTGCAGATCGGGCACAAGATCAGCATCCATCCGGTCCTGCTGGGGGCCCTGGTCACGTGGGAGGACTGGGTCAACTTGATCGGGGACATCATCCTGGCGGTCTGGGTGTTCATGTACATCTACGACCACATCATGGGCATCCGCGTGTACTTCACGCAGCCCCCCCGCAGCTGCGCCCAGTGCAGCGTCCTCAAGATCAAGTCCCTGGGCCTGCGGACGTTGGTGGTCTGCACGAACTGCCAGAACCCCTTCGACCCCATGATGGTCAGCTTCTGCCCGGAGTGCTACAAGGACATGCCCAAGATGCACACGTGTTGGAAGGTGTGCCCTCCGGACCGGGATGCAATAGAAGGGAAGGGACCTCAGAGCCCGCCCCAGAGGCGGTTAGGCAGGCGGTTGGAGGAGGTTGCCGAAGCGGTTGGGGGCGGTTACTGTCGGTTACAAATGCCATTCAAAATTGGCACTTGCCGTCAGGGAGACAGTGGCTGGGCATAGGCTGGGCGCCCTGGAGGGGGGGGGGGTACCTCCCCCCCTTCCAATGCATCCCTGACTCCGGAATGGTTGATTCTCATGGTTCGGTTCGTGGGCCGCATGTGCGTATGGGCGCTGTCATTTGCGGGCGGGCCATTGCCCCCCCCCCCCCCCTCCCCCACAACCGACCAATGGAGGAGAAGGCGTTGCAGTGGGGGAAGCAGCAGGGCAAGGGCAACAAGCGGTGAGGCCTGTGGGACAGGACAAGGGTCAGGGGCGAGAGGCCAATCCAGTCAGGCGTCATGCCATCCCCCCCTCCCCCAAGTGGTGCTGCAGGGGATGGTCCGCTCCCGGGCAAGCAGCTGCTGCCGAACAGTAGCAGTTGTTCATGCGGTCCGGTGAAGTCAAGACGGCACTGTTTTCGCTCCCGTAGAGCTGTGGGGCATTCCGCCGTGGCAGAGCGCTTGCACTCTGCACTGAAGAGGATTTGCCGTGTGGATCCGTAATGTGTTGGTGCCACGACCCGCCACCGATGGAGAGTCACAAACAGTGGGCCAACACAGCGGCTTTTTTTTTTAATTCTTTTTTTTTTTGGGATCTTTTTGGATTTTTTTTTTTGGATCTTCGTGGGTGGCGAGAAGTCGATTGATGCTGCCAATTGCTGGGAGAGCAGCGACATCTGAGGGCTTTGTCCCCCCCCCCCCCTCCCCCAGGTCCCTGGATCAAGAGGGGGGGTGGGTCCCACTTTGGGCCATTTTCCCCAGCCGTAGCTTCATAGCTTCCCCCTCAAGGGGGGTGGGGCACGCGATTTTTTTTGGGGGGGGGGTGTTTGGTGGTGGCAGGTTCGAAATGGTGCCCACAGACGCACAGGTGTTTGGCTGTGGTTCATTGAGAGGATGCCATCGACATCATTTGTCCACAAGATTGTGTTGGGAGATATCCTCCTCCGGCTGTTGCTTGAGGATGCCCCCCCCGCCCCCCCGACGGGTCAGAGGCCACAAAAAAGTCTGTGTACCTAAAATCGGCCTCAAATCACCTTGATGAGGGTTGTTAGATCCAGCGCAGGCGCAGGCGTCGTATACCCCCCCCTTTTTTGGGTCTTTCGCGTAGCATACCCCAAGTTGTGGTATCAGAGGTCCAACCCCTTGTAACATCATCATGTTGGGAGAGAAAATGATCCCCAAATGAATTTTCTATTTTGACCCCCCTACCCCCCCCCCCCCGCGCGTGCCCGGGTACCGCTTTGGGGTGGGGGGGGGTTCAAAAGTTCTTTGCGCATTGTGGGCGCTTTGTGGGTGTGTGGATGTGGACCTGGGTCCTGAAGAACTTTTTTCTTGTATATGGACCCCCTAACGAATTGCGGGGGTCCCGGGTCCAAACTCCGGGCGGCCCCCACTATGGGCCCTTTCTAGTTAGGCCTTGAGCATTTTGGCGCTGGATGGCCTGTCCTTGCAGAGATTGTTAGATCAAAGCCAGCCAGGCCCGCATTTTGTGGAGAATGCCACATCCCCCCCCCTTTTTGGTCCTATTCGCGTACTCTACCCCAAGGGTTTGAATTGTTGGTTCAAGCCCTTGTAAAATCATTATTTTGTCCAATAAACGCATCCCCCAATGGGTTTTTGGTCCGGACCCCCCCCCCCCAGACCCCCCCCCCCACATGAAACGCACTTTTTGGGGTGGGGGTGGGGTGTGTGGGGGTGAGGGGTCAACAATGTCGAAAAAACGACACCCCCTTTTTGGGGTCAAAATTCGTGAATCTTTTGGTTTTTTTTCGGATTTTTTGAGCCGAAAAAGTGTTTTTGGGTCCCGACTCCATTGGGTTTGCGTAGAGCGGAGTGGGAGTCTCCATGAAATGCTACACGGAATCAGCGGTGTATGCCCGGACCCCTCTTGCGTCTATGGCGGCAGCCAAAACTCAGGAGCTCCACGCAGCAGGGGTGGCCCCCCCTGCCCCAGCCCCCCACCCCCCGGGTTACATTCCCCACATCGGTAGTGGTGAGCCAGCTCCAAACTTAACGGTCATGGGAATGACGGAGCATTGCGGCGCCGGCATCGGAGGGACGCCACCACTCAGACGCAGCGCTTGTGAGTGGAGGGACGACTGCCCCAGTCACACCTGCCCCAGTGGCTTGCAGACAATGTCGACCTGAAACGCCCAGTGTGTACGCCCGGAGGTGCCAACCGGCACACTTACGGCGCCTTTGTGGCAAACCCCCACTGCCCCTTGGCACAAGGTGACGACGGACAGATAAGGTAGCTGCAGGAGTCGGCGCCTGCTGCGCGGCCCTGCCACACAGGGGGCGTCTGCAAATGCGCTTGCACCTGCACAGCTTTCCCTAATGCCCGTGTGAGTTATTCCGCCCCATTCCTGACATTGAGCTCCGCGTGCTCTCGCATCAATGAACCCGCGTGCACACGTCAGAAGCGACAGAGGACATCCTTGCACAAGTGCAACTGGTTTCATTTTGTGGGCCCAAGAGTTTGGAGAAGCGGTGCCCTGTCCCTGATCCGACACCGGCCTGTGCTGTAGCTCATATTGATCCGCCGTACCTGCGCATGCAAAATGCTGGTCGATTCGCACCAAATGTGCCTTCCGGCCCTGCGTCGTGTGTCACCCGCCCAGTGACCCCCCAGGGAAGCATTAGAATGGCCATACACCATAGGACTGGACCCCCCCCCCCTCCAGAAGTTGCATTCTGGATTCCCCCCCCCAGGGGCAGGGGGATGCCCGCGGCAGTGCGGATGCCCGCAGTAGTACGGATGCCTGCTTGTCATAGCAGCAGGTTCAAAGGGCGAGAGGCCAATAGGCGCCGCCGCAGGCTAACAGAGCCAACCACAGACCTTTGCTTAAGGTGGGTCCCACCCTACCCCCCCGGGGGGGGGGTCTGTGGCCTGTGGGTGGGTGGGTTACTTTGGTTTTGGGCAATTTGGCCCAAAGTGCCTACTCCCCCCCCCAGGGGGGGGGGGGTAGGGCTGGGGTGGGTGGGTGGGTGGAAGGGTCCGCAACCTTGATGGAGAATAGAGTCAAAAGTGGCAAAAATCACCTCGAAGAGAGGTTGTTAGATCAAGCGCAGGTGCGTACGCCATATACCCCCCTTTTTGGGGGGTCATTCGCGTACGATACCCCAAGGTATGGTACCGGATGTCCAACCCCTTGTAAAATCATCCTTTTAGGAGAGAAAATGATCCCCCAATGAATTTTTCGTTTTTGACCCCTTTACCCCCCGTACCCGGGTACCCCTTTTTGGGGGGGTGGGTGGGGGGGGTGTCGGGGGGGTGGGGTTCAAAACTACTTTGCGTATTGTGGCTGCTGTGTGTGGAATTGGACCCAGGTGCGGGGCAACTTTTTTCTTGTACATGGACCCCCTAACCCATGGTGGGGGTCCCGGGTCCGAACTCCGGGTACCCCTGGTCGCCCCCCCCTATGGGCCCTTGCTAGTGAGGACTTAACCGTTTTCACGCTGGATAAGGCTGTTTAGTGACACCTGCAAGATTTCCGAAATTGGATTTTTTTGGAAACCCTTCTGTCGCCCCTAGGATGCGTTTGGGTGATGATTTAGTGACAATACGGGTACTTGAGCACCCACGGGGACCCACATAGTGGCCGCCAAGCCCATATAGTCCGAGCCATGGCCCCCCCAAAAGCCCCGAAATTGCCGTTGTGTAGGCTGTTTAGTGACACCTGCAAGATTTCCGAAATTGGACTTTTTCGGATTCGGAAACCCTTCTGTCGCCCTTGGGATGGGTTTGGGTGATGATTCAGTGACAATACGGGTACTTGAGCACCCATGGGGACCCACATAGTGGCCGCCAAGCCCATATAGTCCGAGCCATGGCCCCCCCAAAAGCCCCGAAATTGGCGTTGTGTAGGCTGTTTAGTGATACCTGCAAGATTTCCGAAATTCGACTTTTTTGGAAACCCTTCTGTCGCCCCTGGGATGGGTTTGGGTGATGATTTAGTGACAATACGGGTACTTGAGCACCCACGGGGACCCACGTAGTGGCCGCCAAGCCCATCTAGCCCGAGCCATGGGCCCTCCAAAAGCTTCAAAATTGCAGTTTGTAGGTGGTTCAATGGCCTTTGGTGTGTGCACAAACTGCTTAAGCAGTTTTCCACCCTCTGCACGTCAAAAATGGAAATTTTTGCAAAACATTTTTTTGATATTGTGACCACTTACAATGATGAAATATGCTATGTGAAGCATGTTTTAGCCCTCTTTTACGTGTTTTTCACCCTATTTGGGTGTTGGGGGGGGGGCTCCAAAGGGGTGTAGGGCACAACCTGCTTATGCAGTTTTCCCGCCTCGGCAGCTCAAAAATGGAACTTTCCGAAACTGTTTTTTCTGATACTTTGACCATCCAAAATCATCAAATATCCTATGTAAAGCATGTTGTAGCCCCTCTTTATGCGTTTTTCACCCTATTTGGGTGTTGGGGGGAGGGGGGGGCTCCCAAGGGGTCTAGGGCACAACCTACTTATGCAGCTTTCCCGCCTGAGCAGCTCAAAAAAAGGCTGTCCCTCTCCCCTCTTCGAGGTGCCTTGCCGAAGGCAATAGAATTTCCGGTGTGTGTGGTAAAAAGTGGCAAAAATTTCCGGTCCACAGGCATCGGGGATTGAACCAATGCTTTAGCAGTTTGCCAGTGCAGTGGTCTACCACTAGGGTAACTACGTTTTTGCTACATCATTGTTCAAAGATCGCATACTGACTGAAGGACAAAATTTTTTTTGGGCAAATACACAGGGTTTTTGTGTTACCAGCTGATTGTAACAGCACAGACCCCCCCCCCCATGGGGGGGGTAGGGGGGGGTCTGGGTGGGTGGGTGGGTGGGTGGGCTGCCTGGTCCTGAGGCAGCACCAGAGGGACCCCCCCCACCCCCCTTGGTAAGCAAAGGTGTGGCCAACCACCAAGGCCTTGTGCCAACCCACCCCCCCCCTCCAGACCAAAGTGACCGTAATGAGAAAAAATGAGGTTTACCATTGGGAAAATCTGGTCGGGCCATTTTCGGTGCACAAACTTTGCCCCCCCCCCCCCCCCCTCTAACAGTTCCCTGGTGGGCCCCCAGCCCCACCCCCGCCACACGGGCCACAGGGGTATTTCCAGGACATCTGGAACTTCGTCGACGTGGTCAACCTCCTGACGTTCGTCTACGTGCTGGCGACCCGGTTCCGCATCCGCTTCGACACCACGCGCGTCCGGGACTTCCCCACCGCGCCCAACCAGTTCATCAACCTGTACCCCGTGGCGTGGCAGCTGGGCTTCTCCGGCTACGTCAACGCCTTCAACATGCTGCTGTCGTACATCAAGACTCTGAAGTACCTCGGCCAGATCAAGAACCTGGCCATCCTGCTCCGCACCCTGCAGGTAACCGCGTTTCAGTTATTGGGAGCCGCTTTTCAGTAGCTGGTCACCGCTTTTCAGTTATTGGGAGCCGCTTTTCAGTAGCTGGAAACCGCTTTTCAGCAACTGGCAACCGCTTTTCAGAAACTGGCAACCGCTTTTCAGAGACTGGTCACCGCTTTTCAGTAACCGGTAACCGCTTTTCAGTAACTGGCAACCGCTTTTCAGAAACTGGTCACCGCTTTTCAGCAACTGGCAACCGCTTTTCTCTTTTCAGCAACTGGCAACCGCTTTTCAGCAACTGGCAACCGCTTTTCAGGAACTGGTAACCGCTTTTCAGGAACTGGTAACCGCTTTTCAGTAACCGGTAACCGCTTTTCAGTAACCGGTAACCGCTCTTGCAGTACTCCTTCTCCGACGTCGTCAAGCTCATGCTGATCTTCCTGCTGGTGTACGTCGGGTTTGCGCTGGCCTTCCTCTCCACGTTCGGCGGCGAGCTGCCCCAGTACCGCGACCTGATCACCTCCGCGGTCTCCATGTTCCGGGCGCTGCTGGGGCAGTTCCACTACGAAGAGGGCCCGCACTACTTCGACTACTGGGACATGGAGAAGGCCAACCCGCTGGCCCCGCTCCTTTTCTTCCTCTTCACGGTGTTCACGGTGCTCATGCTCGTGAACATGTTCATCTCCATCCTGGACTCCGCCTACGTGCAGGCCAACAACGAGGCCCAGGGCCGCTCCTTCGACTTCCTCAACTCGGCCCTCAAGCTCATCTGGCGCGAGTGGAAGAACAAGTTCTGCTGCACGTCCGACGACGTGTTGGTCAAGTATGTGGGCGGCTGCCGGCAGCTGCAGACAGCAACACCACCGGGCGGCATGCCAACCCCCCGAACCTGCGCTTGAAGGGGGTCCCCACCCCCGTCATCCCCAAAGGGGGGGGGGGGTGACTGTCAGTTTCGCCAACCGCTTTTGCCCCCCCCCCCCCCATTGCCCTTCAACCGTTTTGCAACGGGAGGGGCGGCATCCACATGTCTCTCTGTGGCGTCCAGTGCACCCATGACGAGCACACAGTTCAGGTGACCCCCAGAACCAATTTAACCATCCATCTTTCGTGAATATTTCTCTTGTGAGCCACCGATTTTTGTGATTTCCGGGCATAAGGGGACGAATTCCTTCCCATGCAACGCTCCTCAAAGGGGTCAGGGGGTGGTCTTAAAAGGGGAGAGGGTTTGCCATGGCACGAGAGGGCCCCTCCCCGTCAATGCCAATTTGTGGTCACCTGAAGGCGGCAGCCGGCGTGAGTGCACGCATGAGGATGAAGATGGGAGAGGAAACGGTGCATGGGATGGCATGCTAAACGACCCGCCAGTCATGCAGGAGTACCAGCTGGTAATGTCCACTGTGTTGCATGTGGATGGGAAGGGACAGGGTAGTGGGAGATAATCCAACCGTTCCCAGGATAACCACCTCAAAAGGTGCCCGTGGTACCTGGTACCTGTACCCCCTATAATTACAGTACACCCACCGAAGGGAACCGCCAAGAATGCGAAGCCCAATGGAGCCCGCCATGCAAGCAAACCCACCAACAACAGAACGCCGCGACGCCTGTCACTACCGAAAGTGGTGACATGCAGAGCACCGCGTCTCTGGGAACAGCAGAACGTTCTCGGGAGCCCAATGAGGAACACCGTGAGCCCCCCCATGTGCCATCGTGCAGGGGGCAGTAGGGTGCTGTGCATGGCTTGTTGCCGTCAGGTTCATCGACCTGCTGTACAAGATCGAGGCCATTCCGGAGCTCAAGAAGGAGGAGAAGGAGGACGCGCGCCGGTTCCGCAAGGCCATGACCGATCTGCACGAGGCGGCGCTGATGTCCACGGTGGTGTCCAAGTTCGAGCACCACCCGCCCGAGTACCAGTACAACTTCAAGGACTACATGACCCTCCGGCAGACGGTGCTGGCCTACAACGCCCAGGCGAAGGAGAACCAGAAGGCCAAGAAGCAAGGCGTGTGGGAGGACGCCGTCAACGTGGCCAACCCGAAGGTGAAGGGCCTCGGCCGGATGGGCAAGGACACGTCGATTGATGAGATCCGAAACTTTTACCGTCAAGACAGGTCCACTGCACGGGCGGGAAGGGGCTGGGGTGTGGGGAGGCTCAGAGGTGGGATCGGGATACGAGAGGGGGGGGGGTATTACGGCAGGGGACAATTTCGGGGGGGAATTTCATTTTTCAGATTGGCGCTGAAATCCCCCCCCCCACCCGCAAGTTTTTGCGCAAACCCGGCCATTTCTTGCTCTCCCGGCCAACACTTTCTTCCGTAGGGAGGTGCTCGTGCCCATGTATCACGTATCGGGATCAGTCTTTATGCGAGTGTGTTCCCCAAAAACATTTTGTTGTGTATCCCGCGTGTCCCACAGAACGATCGTGTGTGCCCCGTGCGCATCCCAAAGGATTGTGTTGTGTACCCGCGGTGCATCCCACGGACTGCGGTTCCCACAACTGTACACAAGGCACCAAACTTTGGGGATGCCGAAAGTCTATCTACCCCCCCCTAACCTCCTCTGCTTGGGCCGATCCAGCCATTGCCCAGTGCACAGTTCAGCCCCCTACCCAACCCGCAACGTAGTCCATGGCCCCGTTCCAGCCCCAGCCATAGCCCCAGCTCTAGCCCCCGCCGTACGGGGGGGGGCGGGGTTTGGTTCGAGGGGGTGTCGACAACCGCCGTTTCGGGTTTCGGGTGGTTGTGGGGGGGTGAACCCCCCCCCCCACTTGGACGCACCCGGCCAACGGCGACGGCAGTTCCCCTCCTCCGTGTAGCCCCGACACGGAGCAGTGAAACAGGGACAGTCCGGGGGCTCCGTTGGCACAACCTCCCGAGGGAAAGGGAAAGGGCCCTCCCGCGCACAAGTCAGTGCTGGAGTCGGCAAACCCCCGCATGGACTCGGAGGGTGTGTCTGGATGCGCCTGGTCAACGGCACGGGCAAAAAAAAACAGCCCGTCTCCGGGACGGCCGACCCCCGGAGTAGTCCAACAGGACAAGTCATCCAGGGGCTCCGCTGACACAACCAAAACGTCCGGGCCCACAGAGGGTCGGGATGTGCAGTGGCGAGAGGCCAATAGGCGCCGCCAAAGGCAAACAATCAGATACCGAGGCCTTGTGCCAACCCCCCACCCCCGGTGGGGACCCTACCTCCCCTAGACGCCCTGACTCCCTGCTCAAGGAGGTGGTTGCTGGTCTGCTCTACTTCTTGTTCTACGCATCAGATACTTGACCAATCACTTGCTGGGGGTCAAGGACCGGATCCATGAGGCCGCGGATGCCATTGACGAACTCCTCCCCAAATTGCAGCAGTGGAAGGCCCAAAAGGTGTCGCTCACGGAGGAGCAGAAGGTGCAGGTGATGGCGTTCAGGGACCAGATGGCGAAGGAGATGAGCGGTGGGGGTGGGGGCAAGGATGCTGCCCCCCAGAAGAACCTTGCGAATCTGTTGACCAACATGGGCTTCAAGTTTGGTGCTGCCGAGGATGAGGATAAAGGTGAAGCCCATTGCTCCTGCTCCGGTTGCGTGCTCTGGGTGTGCACATGCCTGAGTGTATGTGGGTTGGTGGGTGTGTGTGGCGACGGGCTATGCTTGCGGTTGGGTCCGCACCACTGTGGAGGGCAACGTACCGGTTACGGTGTGTTATGGGTGTGCTACATCCATACTACTGCTTGTACCTCTGTGCTACGTCTACTGAGCGACTGGACCCTTGGTGCAGCGGCCTACCCCTCCAAGAAGTTAGCCATGTCAGTGAGACGTCACACCGAAGGTGCTCGCTGATGGAGAGGCATGATTTGGTTGAACGCAGGCGCAGGTTGCAGTGAGCCCCGAGCACCAGTCGCTGAATGTGTCCTGTCTGTGTGTTGCTGTGTGTTGCGTGTGTTAGTGTCTGATCCTGGTCTGCGCTGCAGTTTGGCGCTGCAGGATCTGAAGATTGCTCTGACAAATACTCCAAGTGTGCACCCGCTGTTTGTATTGTACTGTGTTGTATACTACAACAGAGAGAGAGAGAGTGTGTGTGTGTGTGTGCACTTTCCGAGTGTCTATTTTTTTTTCGAAAGGCGCCTAGCGCAGTCAAACAATGCCACTGCTTTTGTTGTGACTGTGCCTGACGAGAATCAGTGCAAGCCGGCCTCCTTGATTGCTGCCTGCTGTCTTGGCTGTTGCCCGTTTGTTACACAAATCATGTGTGTGTGTGCGTGCGCGCGCCGCTCTGTTTGTGTACTGCTGCGGATGACATCCCCTGTGCTCTACAGCATCTGTTCTGAAGTCAGAGTTTATCTCTTTTGCACTTCTGTTTTGGTCGTAACAAAAGTGTGCGTGCATGCGTGCGTGCGTGCGTGAGTACCGTGTGCATGTGTGTCCGGGACCGTGCCTGGGACCCAGCACAGAGGGGGCAACAGTAATGGAAGAGGCCCTGGCCCCCTCGCTGCGTGGTTGACTAATGCGACAGCCTCCAGTGAGAATGGTATGGGACGTGCCGTGGTTGCCTGAAGCATTGATGCTGCTAAAGTGAACAGGCTTTCTGAAACATAAGTGTACAAAAATGCAGCAGAAAGGGCATGATCATGAATGTGCCAAGCCAAGCCAGCAAACACATGGTGGCGCAGCTCACGATTTGGGCCTGCAAGGAAAGGCCATTTAGCCTGAGATATCTCCCCGTGGGGTCAGGCGACATTGGCCTGCGCGAAACCCCCAGAAAGTCATGATGTTGGCTGGAATGAGTTTTGGCGGAGCGATCGCGCAAAATTAGATTTTGGAGCAGCACCCCCCGGGGGAAATGAATTGTGGCACTGCCCTGCCTGTCCGCATCACGAACGTCCGCGCACGCGCGCCCCACCCCCCACCCGCCCCGCGCCGCTCGCGCAGACGGGAAGGACGACAGCCTGGGCCCCACCGGCCTCGAGGAGCCCAAGGCCGAGGCGCTCCGCGACCTGATGCAGGGGACCCCGCGCCCCGACAAAGTGGCCAAGGCCGCCGAGCTCCTGACCGTCGCCGCCCGCCGGCCCAGCGGCGGGAAGTCCCCGGACCAGCCCACGAGCAGCGCCGCGGCCGCCCCGCCCCCCCCGGACGACGCCCTCCTCAGCCCCAAGACCAGCCCAGAGGCCGACGCCAAGTCGCCCGTCGAGGCGGCCCCGGCGGAGGCCAAGCCCGCCCCCAAGCCCGCGCTCGACGCCGCGGCCCCGGTCGTGCTGGCCGGGGCCCCGGTCGTGCTCTCGGAGGCCGCCCCCCCCGGCGAGGACCACATGGACCCCCTGATCCTGCACCCCTGCGTCCCGCCCCCCGTGTACCAGTGGAACGACAAGAAGCCCAAGCCCGCGCCCCAGGGCAGCCCCCGGGCGAGCGACGCCTCCCCCGCCCCCAAGGACCGGGCCCTGTCCCCGGGGCGCGTGTCGCCGCGCGCCGCCGCGGTGCCCGGCTCCTACGCGGAGCGCGCGCTCAACAGCCTGGCCGCGACCGGGGGCGGGGGGCGCGCGGGGTACGCGGGCGCGTACCCGGGCCCCGCCGGCGCCGGCCTGCCCCCCAACCCGCCGTACCAGGCCCTGCCGCAGTACGTGCCGTCGCAGCTGTCGCCCCCCAACGCCTACGGGCCGGGGTACGGCTCCCGGGCCCCGGCCCCCTACGTCCCCTACGCCCACAGCGCCAAGCCGGCCCCGCCGTCGCTCCCTCCGCCGGCGTGGGGGCCCACCCCGTCCGCCCCCGCTCCGGTGTCAAGCGGCCTCGGTAGTCGTGCCCCGGGGCCGCTGGGGCCGGACGGAGGCTACGGGGGCGCTCGTCCGCAGCAGCCCACGATTGAAGAGATCACCGCGGCCAAGGAGGCGCTGAAGCGCAACATTGCGTCCATGGGCATGCCCCAGTAGCACGGCAACCAGGCGAGCTGTGGAGTACAGAGCACGCGCTTATGAAGCGCTACACCATCTTTGCAGGGGGGTTGCCTGAGGAAGATGTGGTGGTGTCGTGATGCTGCGAAATGTTGAGTTCTGTCCCGTTCTGTGTGTTGTGTCGTGTTGTGTTGTGTTGTGTTGTGTTGTGTTGTGTTGTGTTGTGTTGTGTCGTGTCGTGTCGTGTCGTGTTGTGTTGTGTTGTGTTGTGTTGTGTTGTGTCGTGTCGTGTCGTGTCGTGTTGTGTTGTGTTGCGTTGTGTTGTGTTGTGTTGCGTTGTGTTGCGTTGTGTTGCGTTGTGTCGTGTCGTGTCGTGTTGTGTTGTATCGTGTCGTGTTGTGTTGTGTTGTGTTGTGTTGTGTCGTGTCGTGTCGTGTCGTGTCGTGTCGTGTCGTGTCGTGTCGTGTCGTGTCGTGTCGTGTTGTGTCGTGTCGTGTCGTGTCGTGTTGTGTCGTGTCGTGTCGTGTCGTGTCGTGTCGTGTCGTGTCGTGTCGTGTCGTGTCGTGTCCTGTCGTGGTGTTGTGTCGTGTCGTGTCGTGTCGTGTCGTGTCGTGTTGTGTTGTGTCGTGTTGTGTTGTGTTGTGTTATGTTGTGTCGTGTCGTGTCGTGTCGTGTCGTGTTGTGTTGCGTTGTGTTGTGTTGTGTTGTGTTGTGTTGTGTCGTGTCGTGTCGTGTCGTGTCGTGTCGTGTCCTGTCCTGTCCTGTCCTGTCCTGTCCTGTCCTGTCCTGTCCTGTCCTGTCGTGGTGTTGTGTTGTGTTGTGTCGTGTCGTGTCGTGTCGTGTCGTGTTGTGTTGTGTTGTGTTGTGTCGTGTTGTGTTGTGTTGTGTTGTGTTATGTTGTGTTGTATCGTGTCGTGTCGTGTCGTGTTGTGTTGCGTTGTGTTGTGTTGTGTTGTGTCGTGTCGTGTCGTGTCGTGTCGTGTCGTGTCGTGTCGTGTCCTGTCGTGTCGTGTCGTGTCGTGTTGTGTCGTGTCGTGTCGTGTCGTGTCGTGTTGTGTTGTGTTGTGTTGTGTTGTGTTGCGTTGTGTTGTGTTGTGTTGTGTCGTGTCGTGTCGTGTCGTGTCGTGTCGTGTCGTGTCCTGTCGTGTCGTGTCGTGTCGTGTTGTGTCGTGTCGTGTCGTGTCGTGTCGTGTTGTGTTGTGTTGTGTTGTGTTGTGTTGCGTTGTGTTGTGTTGTGTTGTGTTGTGTCGCATCGAGTCGTGTCGTGTGGTGGGGTATAATGGTGGTCAGGGAGACGCTCTGAGACTCGAGCAAGCAGGTGGGTCTCTGAAAGAGACGCAAACGCCCAGTCCCACAATGTTCAGGGCTGAATAGCGTTGGGCTTCCGTCCGGCTCGTACTGTGCGCTTGGCTCTGTGGACGGCATAGCACCCGTAGGCCCAACCTTTCCCCTTCGCAACGCCAGTGCCCCTCTCGCCTTGCGCCCCCATGGCACACCGATCCCCATGGTCCATGGTCCCTCTGCATGGTGAACGGCGGCACCAAGGCCCCTGGGTGACGCGAGACTAATTGGTGAGTACTTTGTGATGCATCTGGTCGTGTTGTTGTTGTTTGAAGCACCCATGCACCAGGTGATGCAATTCACTGCAGCCCCCCCCCCCCCCCCCCAAGTGTATGTGCCACACAGTGAGACAACAGACAACCCACCCTTGCCAGCCCCGAATCTGTTGTCAAAGGTGCACAGACTCGAACCCTGTTTGCCCTTTCCTACTTGATCCTGCAAACCTTATTGGTTGCGCGTGCGGCCGGGCTGGTCATGGGTGCGCCAGTCGCAGTGCCGGTGGTCCACGTGTTGCTGCCAAAATTGACTCCGTTTGGTATGTGCAGGCGGTGGAGGGGAGGGGGGAGGAGGGAGGGGGGAGGATTGTACAATGGACTGTCTCAAAACCGCACACGCGGGGTATCGCTACGTCTAACCCTGGGGAAGGGCACCGATTGTTCATTCGTCGTCACTTTCGATTTCCTGTCGCGGTGTATTTTTTTTTCCAGCCTCCGTCTCATGGTGTTTGTTGTGCAGGGCCTCTCTCTGTCACATGCGGCTGCACGCGCGCCCTCGCTGTCTCTCGGTGCGGTTGCCCGTGGCTCACCTTTCCAGAGGATTGTGGCTGTACTCATCTTTGCAGCCCTGATTGCTCTCTCTCTCGCTCTCTCTCTCTGCGTTTGCCTCCAGTTTTCTCATTGCCTGGGTATCGGCCCCCTCTCTGCCCCCGCCTGCCCCACGACCCCACTGCGCTTCTTGGGGGGCATGAATGGACATTGCCGTCGGTGCACGCCCATCCTGCCATGATGTCGCGGATGTGCAACGAGTATCATGCCCCAGCCCAACGCCCTCTCCTGCGTCCCGGTGGTTGTGACGTTGTCTGTAAAGGTGGCCCCGATGCCTCCATCTTTACTGGTGCAAGTCGCTTGCTTCGCGGGGGAGCTGTGGTTCGGCAACACATGAAACGCAGACCATGTGAATCTGTGCCGCTTCCAACTGGTTTGAAGTGGCAGAGAGATTCCCTCCGGGAGTGAAGAAGGATGGACCGGAATAATGCGATTTCAAACGTGCCCGCAGCCTTTTGACCTGCACAACCAAGACTCAGAGGACACGCCCGAATCAACAGGCGGCCCTCAGGAGATTTGCAGTGCCTCTGCGTGTACTCCCACCTGTCCTTCAGGGTTGAAGGCTTTTAATGTCCTGGCCGCTCTTGCGACGGGAGGGTTAGGGGTTAGCGGGTTAGAGCCTGCCTGTGGCCTGCCCTGTCCCACCTGTCCTTCAGGGTATATTTCCCTCTATTCCTCTGTGGATGCCTCTGTGTGTGTGTGGTCCCTGCTTCTCTGCTTGCCTTTCTGCCTCGGGGGAGCACCTGGCGCAGCGCATGCGCGGCGCGGCTATTTGGCGACATCTGTGGGAAAGGTGTTGTGTTGTGGTTTGGATTTGTCCTCTCGCACCGGGCACCACGGCAGATGTGCTTGTTTGGGATCGCGGAGGGCCACAACCGGCCACGGGCCATTTCACAGATGATGAAGTGGGTGCCAATTATGTTGTGCTCCTGATTGTGCTGGGGTTGTGGGAGGGAGGTGTGTTTATACAAGTTTTGTGGCCAAAGCATTTACTCTCTGAAGGGGCCATTTGGGCGGGGGTAACAAAGCAGGACGTTCCGGGTGTGTTTGCTGTAACAGCAGCGCGCACTGCGCTGGCGCAAGTACTCCCTTCTGGGGTGCCATGCTTCAAAACGTCCATGTGTCCGTCTGTCTGCAGTTCTCAGTGTAGTTCTTCCGTGTTTCCGTCGTGTGGGCGATCATCTTTTGCAATTGATCGGGGTGTCCTGCGGCCACTGTTGTGCAGCCCCTGCCCCCAAGTCTGGAATCATGTGGGTCCTGCCTGCTTCGCCACCCCCCACCCCGTCTAACCAGACATGGCCCCTCGCTCTGAGGGTGCACCTCCTGCTGTTGACTGATGGGGAATGTGGCACAGCTGTGGCAGGCAGCAGGCGACGTGTCTCTTACACCCGGTGTTGATTGTTTTGCATGTATCATGCGTCCCCTGAATTTGCACAGTCTTAACCATTTCAACCGTCGACATTTATCCTTGCGCTCCATTTGCAGAACACGTTTTTTACTCCATTTTTCCGTCTCTCTTTCGCCAATTTTCTGTTTGTGTGTGCTCCTCAGTGTGGCCAGTGCGTTTTTGGCTTTCCCTTGTCTTTCCGATGCTTCGCCAGATTTCCTGGGCGCTGACTGGTGCACGCCGCATGCATGCAACCGCCCCTGCAAATCTGGGCAAATCTATTGATTTGTCTGGACTCACCAACGCAATGGATGTCCTGCTGTGCTCATTTATGCCGTAACATGAGGAGTGCCGCCACACCAATCGTACTGTCATGGATTCCCGCAGCGCGGTCACAGTTGTCTCTGTGTCCACCCGCCCGCCCCCTCATTGATGTGCGATCCGAAGCGCCATGCCTTCTCGAGGAAATGACCCCCCAGTGGGAGAAAGAACTGGGAGTAAGAACAAAGAGGCTGGCCCTGACTGACGATCACGAGATGCCAGTGGGTATGCGATTTTGGCTGTCCTCTTGGCCCGTTTTCGGGTGCCGGCACAGCTTCCGGCCCTTGCTTTGCAGGCCAACAGTGGACCAGTACCCAGCGGACCTGTGTCCTGCAGCCCAGCCTCCTTCTCTCTTCACCACTGGTCAACAATCCCGGGCTCTCCCAAGGCTTTGTGAAAAGCTTGTCGTCTTGCTGGTGTTCTGACCAGGGCACTTTCCTTTGTGAGAGGAAAACTCTGGTTGGGAGGCGTTTTGCATTGACACGGTGGTTTTATCAAAAGCCGTGGGCCCCAGAACCAGGCGCGGCATGTGGGAAGCTAGCATTTCGGACCATTGGGACTCACCTGGGCAGGGATGTGGCACTCCGTGATCCAAAGTGGTGCCTCCAGGCCACGGGGGCCGCTCCTGGTCGGGACCCGACCCCAAAGGGGGGGGGGTCCCCCCCCCCTACAGCCCCCCAAACTGTCGAACACCCCTCAGGGTCACACATTGGCTGGCGGCGGCCCCCGTGCTCCAGGCGCTGCAGATTAACAACGATGGTCTCATCTCGGACCCTTGTTAGGCCTCCGTGCAAACTGTCAGCACCCTTACTGCAAGCAAGTGCACTGTTTGACAGTATTGTTGGGCCAGCAATGGGAGTTTCCGGCTGCTCAGTTGGGCCCCAAATGAGGTTTTTCTGGTCACCCGGACTGCCCAAAATGGTCTGATGGAATTTTGCCGTGCAGTTGGGGGGGCATGCTGGAGCAATGGACATGTGCAGCAACAGTATGTGTGACATGAAATAGTTGCATGTGCTTTTCATCTTCTTCCACATCCACCCATTTTGACATAACACTCCTGAGGGGTAATTCTTGTGGGCTTTGGAGTCTGGTAAGTATGCCAAACCCCTGCACAGGCTGTGTACTCCACAAGCAGCATGAGGGACTTCCTCTTTTGTACTATTTGTGACCATCACAGAGGATGGTCTGCAGCATTTTGGCAGATCTATAATTTTTTTTGTTGGGTCTGCAGGTTGTGCAAGTATTGATCCGAACTGGATACTTAATTGTTGTTGAGGGCAAGCAAAGCAGTGACATCACAAGGGTCATCAGCTTTCATACAGTCATGGGAAGTGCTCTGTGGTGCACTCAAAAGGTGATTGGGTAAAGCCTCAAACAATCTGTAGCACGTGGCCATGTGCATTCATACAAGTGTGCATTCCTCAATTTACAGGCATTTCCATACATGCACACATATAGCTATGTGAGCACATATGCATGATATGCAGTATAACAAACAGATTTACTATCTTGTTGGGTATTTGTGCGCAAGCAGAAGTGTTTGGTTTAAGGAGATTGTTGCGAAGTGTTTTAGATTGCAATCATTGTGACCTGCTAAGGTTTGTTGCATATGAGATTGCGGGGATGCTGTGTTTGAGGGTCCAGCCCAGAAATGTGTGTTCAATTTTGTCCTTTGGCTCTGTGTGTGTTTGATTTTCTTGGAGCGATGTTTTTAAGCACGGCAGTGCAAAAGGTGCTGTGGATGGTGGCAATTAGGGAGGAGGAGAACCAAACCGTGACCTGCTCATTGTCGATTGTCAATTTTAGCATTTTCCTCAAGCAATTTTCTGCTTAAACCATATCATACTCTTTCTCACTTCAAATCACTCCAAACACCTTTTTGACATCTGACACAATCAAATCTGCAGAGGAAAGTTTTTCTATTTGCAATTTCAAACCATGCTTTTTTGAGGCCTCTGGTGCCACTCGGGCAGTGCATTGCACCCCAGAATTGCAATGATTTTGAAATTTGTAAGTATGGCAGCTGTCCTTCAAGAAACTTTGCAGTTTGATCCTTGATTGTCTGTTTTTGACGGGAGACCGCCATGCCTAAAAAAAGGGGGGGGGCAAACCGTCAGGTCAGCAGTGTTCAGGTGCAACGGCACGAACACTGGAGATAAGACCATTCCCCAGACCAGTGACAAGCGCCCCAACTCAGGGGTGCCGAGAGGCCAAATGACGGACAGGATCTGGAGTGTGGGATTGGCTGCAGAGGAGATGGCAATTGGCATACAAACAATATGAAGGGGATGCAGATGCAGATGCAGCGATCCGATGTCCACACACCGCAGTCCTCCGCAGACCCCACCAAGCATCACCACACCGAGCAACTACAAAGCGCTGATCCACTACATACAACCCCCCCCCCCCTAGTGCCCCGGGGGTAACACGGGGACACACAGAGCAAAATCCACTACATAGACACAACACGGGGGCATCATTGCATGCATGGAGGTTGAGGTTGTGCTGCTGCAGCCATATTTTTGCACAAGGGCCTCTGGCATGACACGGTTCACAACTGGTCCCAATCCCGCCGCAAAAGATCAAGACACTCAAGGGCTGAGCCCTCTGTCAACTGTGACTAAATGCCAATGAGTCATGGAACTCTAACGAGATCCAAGCCCCCTCAACCACCACTCACCCAGAATCAGGGAAGGATCACCAAGCACTCACAATCATTGGCATCGAGGCTTTTCAATATTAGTGTTCTTCAGAATGTGGCATCTTTTTTAGATTCCTTTTGTTGAACAATGCAAGAATTGGATTGAATCAAGTGCAAGAACTGGATCGAATCAAGTTATGTAGTTCTTTGTTAAGCGTGTAGATTTCCAGTTTACCGGGTAGGCCAGTGCACCAGGGGCACGTCAACCCGCCCCCCCCCCCCCCGGTGACCATGTATTAGCGTACCGAATCTGGGAAGTGCTTTGCAAATCGCACACGGCGTACATGACGCTGTACAATGCCAGATCTGGTCAACAGCCTAAGGGCCGGTCGCCGTATGCCTTGCTGGAGGAAGCCAGGGGCGCCCTGGGGACGGATTTTCACTGGAAGAATGTGAGATTTAGGGAATTAGGAGGCGTTCTCAACTGGCAAGCGCGTGCCGGAGAATGGATTCCAATCGACTCAGAGCTATCAGCGAATTGCCGACGATGCACGCAAAAAGGAGCGGCGATGCCAACAAGACACTGGCATTTCCGGTGTCCCCATTGGAGTTGAATACCGACCGTGGTGGGCAGATTTCCCAGTGATCCGCCCTACGCAACCACGAGAGCCGGTGATGGAGGCCAGGTCGACTCAGCGGGGGGGCGTGCGTGCTCCTTTCGCTGGATCCGGTCGCGCTGGTGCATGCTGGGGACCGAGGACGAGCCCAGCGGTCCTAATGTTTGGGCCGCCCGATCGTGGAGGGCTGGGACCCGCAGAGCATATGCGCAGAAGTTGGCCAAGATCGCGGAATTCCAGGAGGCCTCTGGAGAGACGTCGTTGGCTCAGGTGCTGGCAGGTTTCCGGGCTGCCAAGGCAGAGGCGGGAGAGAGACAGTCCATGTTGCGTGGATATAATGCGGCGGTGCGGGCCGCTGAGGATCTCGGCTGGATCGGGCCGACAGTCCAGCAGTTGCACAAGCGCATTGCCCAAGCTGCGTCTGAGGTGGGCTTACATCCCTATTTGCCCCCTGAGGGTTTGTGCGTCCTCGTTGAAAGAGCACAGCTTCAGCCTGGTGCGTTGCCTATGGCTTGCGTGGGCTGGTCATTAGCCCCTTCATGATCCAGCGGACGCTGCAGTGGCATACCTATGTGGTGGAGAAATTCTTTAAGGGCTCTGACACAGAGACGCATCCATTGTGCCACTCTGTCCTCCTGGACGAACTCGTCCAAAGCTCCCGGCGTCAGCTCCGGGATGCTCTCTTTTTGCTTGATACTGGTACGCTGCAGTTCCATTCGCAGTCTCTCAATCTCCTGCGCGTGGGCCCTCATGGCAGCTGCCATGCTCTGTACATCTGCCGGTGCCCCATTGTCCGCGTCCCCCATCGTGATTGGTGCTCACACGCAGTACACACCACACAAAAACAAAAACGGACAGAAAGCCGCTTGAAAGTGAAAAGGCAAACAATTGTTTGAGCACAAACAAGGGTTTTGCGTCCAATTGGACTAAAGCATGGTACCTTTCTCAAAACTTGAAATGGCTTGCCTTTTTCCGAAAGAGAACAGAAGATTGAAAAAAACTATCCTCGAGGGATTTATAAACGACAATGCCCGAAAACTAAAAGGTCATCTTTTTTTCGAAAGAAGCAACTTCTTAAAACTTGTTATCTCCGAAACCTGTACCATGCCCTAACTTGTGTCCACTCACCGTTGGTGCACTCTGTGTTGTAGTTGCAACCGTTTCCAAATTATTGTCCCTCTGAAATTTGGCTGTTTTCGTTTTGTGTGTGCTATGCTATGCAAGTTTGCTTTTGCATTCTATGTTCGTGACATTTGTCCCAAAAGCCTTGGCTGAACCAGAACCCGGCCTCCTAGTTCGTCCCTGCAACATACCGACTTTGCAACTAGTGATTGTAACCTCCTAGTTTTGAAATCAACCATTCTTTTTTCAATCATTTGTTTAAAATGACCCATTTTGGCGAACATTAGCTTCCTAAACAACCGCTTTTCTAGTACAAGCTGGAGTACAAAGACAGGTTCACACTATCAAAAAAAATCGTTTTTGCAATGTACCAGCGTGTGTAAAAAGAATATTTGCTTGTTCATGGAAAAACAAGCAAATGTTGTATTACCAAAAGAAACATTGACCATTCAGAATCACCCGGACTAATGGTTTTGAAGTAGTTTGCCAAATGCTATACGTGGTTGCGCCAACAAAAAAAAAACAACCGAGAACTACCAAAACCGGTTACGAACCGTATTTGCAACACTGGAGGACTATCATTCTGCTGGAAATTGTCCTCAAAAAGTTTTGGTAGGTTGCCCGTACATTCAGCGGCGCGGGACATTGGAATAATGCAAACCTTCTGAACACCAGCGCACTCGCATTGCGACTGGCTACGGTGTTGTTTGTTCATGGCTGCTAACTAGGATGAATCCATGCTGAAATGCGCTGAATGCCAATACTAGTCCCTGCCCATGGATACTGTACCCACAGTGCATGGACCGGCATGGCTGGGTGCAATTCATATGCCACCCAAAACACCCAATATCACCGAATACAAATATGACCATGACCAACCTACCAAACCTAACAACTAGATGGATGATTACCACCGGATAGATGACACGGTGCTTTGTTGGGTCCTTTGGCTTTGGGTTGGCGAGGTGTCTGGCCTCCGTATGGGGGATGTATCATTGCAACTATGGCTCCGGTTCTGGAAGTCCAAAACTGGTGAGGAGGGCTGGCAATCACGGCCCATATCGCCTTGGGCGGATCGATACCGGGAGGCCCTTCTTCGATGGGCCGAAGCCAAGGGCTTGCGACCGAGCAACCACCTGTTCCCTGGAGGCAGTGCTTGGCTGGAGCACAAGTTCGTGGAGGTCTTGGGTTCTTCGCCTTGGAGGCACTGCCGGTGGCATTCTGTGCGCAGGGGCGGCAGCGCTGCGTGTTACGCTCGCCACCCTCAGATACAGTTTTTCCTCTGGTGGGGGCGGTCACGCAGTGTCGGAACCGCCTTGCGGTATGCAACGGCGTTCCAGGATGCAGCGGTCGTGGGGCCTCTTCGATTGCCTATGGAGGCCGGCGCTGGGGGGGCAACCAGGGTCCTTACCCACTTGGAGGTTTGGGCCCCCAATATGTACCCTTCAGAGGCGGAGCCTCTACCCCCGGCCGCATTCCACCCCCCGGCCTGGCCTGAGGATCTGTTGGACCCCCCCCCCCCCCCCCCCACTGCACCCAAAGCCACTGGGGGGAGGGGGGGGGGTTCATCTGGACGGTCGGGAGCCGCCAGCTCTTCCACGCGGACCCCACCCCCTTCCGCAGATTACCCCCCCCCCCGGACCCAGGGTAGCGGGGGGGGGCTTCGTTACTGTCGACTCAAGTGACGGTTCCGGGTCTGACGGAGGGGGGGGGGGGTCGACCGGGATGGCCCTGGGGGGTCAAGGTCCACTTTCACCCTCGGAGCCCACGTCAGGACCCCAGCGTCCCGTTCTAAGTTCTAGGGTCGCCGTCGGGAGGGAGGGCACACGGGGAAGCGGCCGGCTGCACGGCCGGTGCTCTAAGCGCGGCGGGGGTCCTCTGGAGTGGTGGGCAGTCCCATGCATCTACAGACGCGCAAGGCTCGCGCGCCGCTGGCGCTGGGTCCTTCAGCGGAGGGGGGCGGGGCTAATGCCGTGAGGCTTGGGGTGTTGGAGTGGCCAGAGCCGGAGCCGAGATTGGCGCGCCAGCGAAGCGCAGGAGGATCGGCCCAAAGGTCGCGCAGGCGGCGGGCTCGTCGGCCCCCAGCTTGGCCTGCCCCCCCCCCCCCCCCCATGGGTGTCTGATGAGGTTTCTCAGTTTGTCGCTGTACTGAAGCGCCAGTGGCTTCTGTTCGATTTGTCTGAGGACCTTCCACCTACGTGTTGGCCTTTCATCATACCCAAAACCTCCGAGAAGGTTTCTTTAATACTCAATTGCGTTAAACAAAATGGATTGGACGGGTGCACCCCCCCCCCCCGAGATTCTCGCTGCGGTCATGGGAGCAGTTAAGTAAACTGCTTGTTACGTTCTACCCGGGGGTGCCGTTATACGGCACGCATATTGATTTAAAGAATGCCTTTTGGAGTTTCGTGCTCCTTGAGTCGGCACGCACGGTTTTTCGCCTGCGTTCCGGTCCTAGTGGGCAGGTGGTGGGATTGGGCAGACTACCGTTTGGGTGGAAATATAGTCCCTTCATATGCCAGCAGACGCTGGTCTGGATCGTGGAAAGGGTGCTGCCACCCGATATTCTATTGGTACATTACCTAGATGACTTCTTTTTGGTTCATCATGATAAGGGGTACCTGCGGGATAATACGGGAAATACCGTCATTGC
The DNA here is from genome assembly GCA_964036045.1 of Eutreptiella sp. 'Long Island Sound 2002'. Taxonomy (NCBI): domain Eukaryota; phylum Euglenozoa; class Euglenophyceae; order Eutreptiales; family Eutreptiaceae; genus Eutreptiella; species Eutreptiella sp. 'Long Island Sound 2002'. The sequence continues at coordinate 25,619,296 of OZ038389.1, forward strand.
CCTGGGGCGCGAGGGGTGAATTGTGAGCCCCAAGAGTGTCCTTGAGCCTGCCACTCAGTTGGTTTTCTTGGGGAAATGGCTGGACCTTCTTGAGAGGATGGTGTGTTCACATGAGGTGGCCCACCTGCAAATGTTTGTGGCATGGCTCCGGCTGGCGGTATGGCGGTCGCAAAGGAGGCTTATGCAGTCCTTTTTGGGTTTCCTTCATTGGCAGGTTAGACCTAGAGGCGTGGTGTGCCCGTTTGCGGCAGGGGCTTATTGTTGGCTCCGTGAGGAGCGGATTGGGCATACCCCGGTTGTTGTCCTTGAGTCCCTGGTGGTCCTGCACACGGTAGCTGCTGAGCCCTGGTGTGCGCCGGTGGCACGCGTCCAGACCATGTGTCTCGAGTAAGGGCTTCAGAGGTCTGACTCGTCCCTGTTGGTGGGAGGGGCCAAGGCTTGTGCTTTTTGTCGATGGGGCCCATGATGGACCCTCCTGGAGGATGGGGGGATTCTCGGAGTTCATGGGTGTAAGGTCCGTCGTGGCTTGCCGGTTGAGGGCGCAGAGCCAGCAACTTGTTGAGCTGCAGTCCCTGGCTTGGGGGGGTCCAGCTGGCGTCACGCATGGGTTATGCCACGGTCACCCTCGTGAGTGATTCCGCGGGTGGCCATTGCCCAGCTCCGGAAGGTAAGGGCCAAGAGTGTTCCGAGTGCCCAGCAGCCGGTCTTGAGGGGGTTGGCGTGTCGCCTTGTATGTTCCGGCCTCGTGGTGAGGGTTCTGTGGGTGCCTTCTGGTTTCCAACCCGCGGACCCGATGTCACGGCTGCAGGGTGAGTTTGGGGGCGATAGCCTTCGGGCTGAGCGCATGGCGTGGCTTGTGTATGAACAGTTGTTGCGCTGTCCTAATAAGGTGGAATTTCGTGGGGTGTTGTGCCTGGGTAGAGGCACCGACTCCGGATCTGCATAGTGTGTGTGAGGCGCGTGCCGGGGCCCAAGGGGGGGGTGGGGGGGGTGACATAGGGGCCTGGTGGGGCAGTTTGAGGTGAGCCTAGCCTGGGAGGGTTGAACCGTATGGTATGGAGCGCATTTCCCTTGTGTCGTCAGTATAGTACAATGGTATCACTCGTGGCCCCGGCGGCGGGGGGCGGGGGTTTGATGCCCGGAGCGGTCTGGTCTGTGGCGGCCCGCTGTGGGTTGTACTCGCCTTGTAGTCATTGAATACTTGGGTATCATCTAGGTGGTATTATTTTATGCCCCCCTGAGTGTACCGGTGAGGGACGGGGTGAGAGCATACCTGAAAGTGCACGGGGGGCCCAGCCCCGCAGTGCGCTCCGTCATGCGGGCCGTCGCGAACTGTGGAGGCCACGGCGCAGGCCGCCCCATGAACAGTTGTTGTTCTTCGTGTTCTGGTGGAGTGATTCGGCGTGGTGCCGGCGGTGGGTATGGCGCTTGCGGCTGGTGGTTTTTGTTGCGGAAGTGCATGGGGGCTTCGTCCTGGAGGGCGTAGGTTCGATGCCCGGCGAGGAGGCGACGGCGGCGGCGGCCCCTTTTGTTTTGGGCGCGGGTGGCTCTGGGGTTGTTTTGGCAAGGGTTATGCGGCCCTTAGGGCGTGTGGGGTCACCCCATGCACTTTTTTATATTTGAAGAATGACGGCCCACCCGCCCACCCTATGGTGGTATCTATGGCACATGCTGCCTTATGCACACGGCGTCACGCCTCTGGACTGCATATCAACGTGTTTTTCTGTGTTTTCTTGCCGTGTGTGTGCATGTTTGCGTGTGTGGTTTTCCTTAGACCAAAGGGAGGCGCAAGCTGCGCAAAGATTTAGCCACCTGGCCAGACCAAGCACCTATAGTATATGCGATCGCCAAGCTAAACAAGCTGTAGTTGGACAAGGTGAACACAAGAAGGAGGATATACAGCATCCCATGCGAACCATGCAGTTCGGAGAATTCACACCTCATGTTGTCCATCAAACCACAGGAATGCATGTGGTTGGCTCCAAAGCAACCAAAAACCAAAAGAGGGTGAGAAGCTTCCTCTTCAAGATTCGACAACCATTAGGGAGACTGGGGTACTTGGACCCCAAAACCAAGGTGGGGCCATCTTATGTATTTTCAGCTTGGGGGGTGTCACATCGGGCAAGATGGGTGCTTGATAAATACCATTTGTGGCTGATCTATACACAATTTTGCAGCGGCCAAACCGTTGCCAATGGTCGTGCGCATTGGCACACACATCATGTGAACAAGCCTGCTTGACATCGCGCACAAACAGTAGAGTTGTTGACTATATTGCCCTCCTGATTGTTGAGAGAGAGAGAGAGAGAGAGAGAGAGAGAGAGAGAGAGAGGTGTTTACACAAATCTTGTGGGCATTAGGTTTGCTCTCCTTTAGAGCCATTTTGGGTGGGGATAAAAAAACGGCGGCGTTCTGGGTGTGCTTGCTGCAAAAGTACCGCTTGCGGTGCAGGTGCTCCCCCTATAATCATAGGGAATCACCCAATGACGATGACATTCATTTCTCTTTGCTTTGGAGTTGGTGGTCTGAAGGTGGTTGATTCCAGGTACGCTCGCAAAGCCCAACAAGAAGATGAAGATGTGCATGGTGTCTGTCATGCAAGGGTGCGGCACCTCTTTGCCCGCTTGTCGCAATGGAGGATCGCCGGCAACATGGATGGGATCTGCTACAGAGTTGGTGTGCGTATTTTGCTGCATGTAAGTAAGTTTTGTATCGGAGGGCAAACTAGCCCTTTGGACCTTAGCCCCATGTATGTAAGCCTGTGTGGCGGAAGCTGTCGCTGTACGAGGGTGCAGTGTAATTTTGTAGTGCCCCAGCCCCACGGGGATGGGGCCGTAGTACTCAGGGGGTCTTTAAGGAACCCATTTTTTCTGCTAAGGACCGCCCTTAACCAGCGCCCCCAGGGACCACCAACCGCCAACCACCAACCTCCAAGCGCTGCCAACCGCCACCAACCGCTAACCGCCAACCGCCACCAGCCATGGTTGAACATATGAGCTCCAAGCGGTCTCTTTGCAATACTACAATTTTGGAACACTTCTTTTTTCCCTGAAGGACCGCGCTGGTAGTCCTTGGGCTATGTCGCCAACATCCAGGGACTGCCCGTCTATGGACTGGGTCAGGTCGAAGAACTGCTGGAGCCGCAGCTATACAAGTCGAGTGTGCTGCATGTCATTCAGGCTCTTCATCTTTCAATGGATTCTAGGAAGGAGGATGTCGCGTATCTCGTGAAGCAGAGCATTCCACAGATCGTGAATATGCTGATCGGTGATCTTTTAGCCAAAAAGCCCGGGAACCCTGTCCGCTTCCTGCAGGAGGCACTGGAGAGGATGGCCATGACTGAGAACATGAAATTCGGTGGTGGCAGTGGTCCTGGCGCGAACCTGGATTGCTGCACAACGAACCCCAACAACTACAAGGTGATTGCCAAGACTGCTGGGGGCCGCTTGGTGGAGATGACGCTGCCAGCTGGCCAAGGGGATGTGGCTCACGACCACCCGACCCACTATTTGTACGTTGTGAACGGTGGCAGACTCAAGCTCAGCCCACCACCTGGACACACCGAGGGATCGGCGGAGGTGGACATGCCTGCAGGGGCTGCCTTGGTGATCCCGGCAGGCCCACATCAGGTGACCAACGTTGGCACGACGGACGTCAAGATCCTGTTTGTCGAGCCTACGGGGAGTGCTGAGACATGCGAGCTTCCGGACTTTGTCAGCCCGTTCACGGTCTTTCCCGACTGCTACAAGATCCTCGCCGAGGATGACGACTGGTTCATTGCCAAGATGACGCTGAAGGCGGGTGTGACAGATCCGCCACACTCGCACCACGACCACCTTGTGTACGTCATGGAGGGGGATGGCCTTACCATCTACCCAGGCAAGGAGATTGGGGACGAGAAGAAGGAGATTCCCATCAAGGCGGGCATGGCGTTGCCAGTGGCCGCAGGCCACCACTGCGTGAAGAACCACGGCACGAAGGATTGCGAGATCGTGTTCTTTGAGCAGAAGCCCAAGGTGACAATGAAGTTCGGTGGTGGCAGTGGTCCTGGCGCGAACCTGGATTGCTGCACAACGAACCCCAACAACTACAAGGTGATTGCCAAGACTGCTGGGGGCCGCTTGGTGGAGATGACGCTGCCAGCTGGCCAAGGGGATGTGGCTCACGACCACCCGACCCACTATTTGTACGTTGTGAACGGTGGCAGACTCAAGCTCAGCCCACCACCTGGACACACCGAGGGATCGGCGGAGGTTGACATGCCTGCAGGGGCTGCCTTGGTGATCCCGGCAGGCCCACATCAGGTGACCAACGTTGGCACGACGGACGTCAAGATCCTGTTTGTCGAGCCTACGGGGAGTGCTGAGACATGCGAGCTTCCGGACTTTGTCAGCCCGTTCACGGTCTTCCCCGACTGCTACAAGATCCTCGCCGAGGATGACGACTGGTTCATTGCCAAGATGACGCTGAAGGCGGGTGTGACAGACCCGCCACACTCGCACCACGACCACCTTGTGTACGTCATGGAGGGGGATGGCCTTACCATCTACCCAGGCAAGGAGATTGGGGACGAGAAGAAGGAGATTCCCATCAAGGCGGGCATGGCGTTGCCAGTGGCCGCAGGCCACCACTGCGTGAAGAACCACGGCACGAAGGATTGCGAGATCGTGTTCTTTGAGCAGAAGCCCAAGGTGACAATGAAGTTCGGTGGTGGCAGTGGTCCTGGCGCGAACCTGGATTGCTGCACAACGAACCCCAACAACTACAAGGTGATTGCCAAGACTGCTGGGGGCCGCTTGGTGGAGATGACGCTGCCAGCTGGCCAAGGGGATGTGGCTCATGACCACCCGACCCACTATTTGTACGTTGTGAACGGTGGCAGACTCAAGCTCAGCCCACCACCTGGACACACCGAGGGATCGGCGGAGGTGGACATGCCTGCAGGGGCTGCCTTGGTGATCCCGGCAGGCCCACATCAGGTGACCAACGTTGGCACGACGGACGTCAAGATCCTGTTTGTCGAGCCTACGGGGAGTGCTGAGACATGCGAGCTTCCGGACTTTGTCAGCCCGTTCACGGTCTTCCCCGACTGCTACAAGATCCTCGCCGAGGATGACGACTGGTTCATTGCCAAGATGACGCTGAAGGCGGGTGTGACAGATCCGCCACACTCGCACCACGACCACCTTGTGTACGTCATGGAGGGGGATGGCCTTACCATCTACCCAGGCAAGGAGATTGGGGACGAGAAGAAGGAGATTCCCATCAAGGCGGGCATGGCGTTGCCAGTGGCCGCAGGCCACCACTGCGTGAAGAACCACGGCACGAAGGATTGCGAGATCGTGTTCTTTGAGCAGAAGCCCAAGGTGACAATGAAGTTCGGTGGTGGCAGTGGTCCTGGCGCGAACCTGGATTGCTGCACAACGAACCCCAACAACTACAAGGTGATTGCCAAGACTGCTGGGGGCCGCTTGGTGGAGATGACGCTGCCAGCTGGCCAAGGGGATGTGGCTCATGACCACCCGACCCACTATTTGTACGTTGTGAACGGTGGCAGACTCAAGCTCAGCCCACCACCTGGACACACCGAGGGATCGGCGGAGGTGGACATGCCTGCAGGGGCTGCCTTGGTGATCCCGGCAGGCCCACATCAGGTGACCAACGTTGGCACGACGGACGTCAAGATCCTGTTTGTCGAGCCTACGGGGAGTGCTGAGACATGCGAGCTTCCGGACTTTGTCAGCCCGTTCACGGTCTTTCCCGACTGCTACAAGATCCTCGCCGAGGATGACGACTGGTTCATCGCCAAGATGACGCTGAAGGCGGGTGTGACAGACCCGCCACACTCGCACCACGACCACCTTGTGTACGTCATGGAGGGGGATGGCCTTACCATCTACCCAGGCAAGGAGATTGGGGACGAGAAGAAGGAGATTCCCATCAAGGCGGGCATGGCGTTGCCAGTGGCCGCAGGCCACCACTGCGTGAAGAACCACGGCACGAAGGATTGCGAGATCGTGTTCTTTGAGCAAAAGCCCAGGCGATGATCAAACTAAGTGAATCTTAAGATCCTGGGCGAATTCTCATCAAGTTGAGGACCTGCAGCACGGTCTATAGGCGCCTGCCATGATGTCTACTTCTTTCCACATCTCAGAGAGAGCAGACAGCAGGACGCACAAGATTTTTGTGGTCACACACCCAAATTGGGGTGATCACACACAGCAGTTGTGGTAATCACGCACAGGAGTTGTTGTGATCATGGCAGAACGGGCCTGGAAGCGCAGCAGCATGGGCCGCAAAAGCAGCAGCACGGGCCGCAAAAGCAGCAGCACGGGCCGCAAAAGCAGCAGCACGGGCCGCATAAGCAGCAGCACGGGCCGCATAAGCAGCAGCACGGGCCGCAAAAGCAGCAGCACGGGCCGCAAACGCAGGAGCGGCTGCAAACGCAGCAGCAGGGGCCGCAAGCGCAGCAGCACGCAGCGCGTGCGCAGCAGCATGGGCCGCAAGCGCAGCAGCAGGAGCTGCAAACGCAGCAGCAGGAGCTGCAAACGCAGCAGCACGAGCCGTATAAGCAGCAGCATGGGCCGCAAAAGCAGCAGCACGGGCCGCAAGCGCAGCAGCACGGGCCGTATAAGCAGCAGCATGGGCCGTATAAGCAGCAGCATGGGCCGTATACGCAGCAGCACGCGCCGTATAAGCAGCAGGGGCTGCAAACGCAGCAGCAGGGGCTGTATAAGCAGCAGCAGGCGCCGCAAGCGCAGCAGTAGGGGCCGCAAAAGCAGCAGCAGGCGCCGTATAAGCAGCAGCACGGGCCGCAAAAGCAGCAGCACGGGCCGCAAGCGCAGCAGCACGGGCCGCAAAAGCAGCAGCACGGGCCGCAAAAGCAGCAGCACGGGCCGCAAAAGCAGCAGCACGGGCCGCAAGCGCAGCAGCACGGGCTGCAAAAGCAGCAGCAGGGGCCGCAAGCGCAGCAGAAGGGGCCGAGCCCTTTGCTTATGCCAAGGACTACTTTTTTTTTTTTTTTTTTTTTGGTGCATGGGGGTTGCCCCCCGGCGAGCATAACACAAAAGCGGCCTAACCACGGGCAAATGAGCGTTCATGGCGAGCCGAAGTTCATCGAAGGACAGCAGCCATATGTACAATAACTCAGGGGGTGTGACCCTGCTCCAAAATGCACCAAAGGCCTGGTTACTGTGGGCTGTGGCTTCGCCATTAGCCCTGTGGTTGGTGTTATGACGCAAGACGAATCGAAAAAAAAAAAAAAGGACTCTATATATATTTATATATATATATAGAAATCAGAAACAAACAAGTAATCCCGGCCATAGATCATCTGGGGTATCATAAAAGACCTCCAGTTAAGTGGAAACCACTGACTTCTCCAAACGTCAGGGGAAAGTTCGGAAAGAATCTGAGAATCATGGAAACGTCCTCTCACTTCCAAAATCATCATCGAGTCACCACGCTATATGGGATTCCGTACTCCAAAGTCCTGCCAAGGACCCCTTTGTTTATGCCAAGGACCCCTTTGTCTATGCCCAAGAGCCCTTTGCTAATACCGAAGACCCCTTTGCTTATGCCCAAGAGCCCTTTGCTTATGTCTGTTATATTGGTTGTTTGTTTTTTAAGTCTTGTTTCTTTATGTTTGTTTTTTTGTCTTTTTTGTTTGCATGATTGTCTGTTTGTTTGTGTTCACAGGCTGTATTTTTGCTAGTTGTAATTATGTGTTGTGTTGGCGGTGTCGTTTGATTTGGTTGTATGTTTGTTTTTGTGATTGATTGTATCTCCTTGACTGAATTTCTTGCTACAGGCCCAAAAAGGTCCCTGCGCACAGCTGCACAGGTGAATACCCAGCCAGGGACATCGCAAAGTCGGTGAAGCCTTGTACATCAACAAGAAACGTTTCGAGGTGCCCTTGGGGTACACTGGTAACCTGCGCAACGACCAACAGAAATGTGATGATTTCTGGAAGGTCATTGTAGATGACAGGCGCAAGTCTTCTGAGATCCGCTTTTCACCTGCGAACCAGGCACTACACTAGCAAGCTTGCTATTGAATGTCCAGCGAGCAGCGCCGGCGCCGCTATTTCAACGCGCGCGTGCACAGCATTCTGATTCTGTGAATAATTAATTTCGATTGTTTGCTGTGTAATTGTGCATTTGAATGATTGATTTCATTCCGATGCACAGCCGCTGTGATCATGCTACTTCAGAGCTGATGAGCGCCAAATGGTTTGCCGAAACGTGGTACTCTCTTGCATATTTGACACTTTTGAGGGTTTTGTGACCGCCGCTCCGTGTGTGCCGCATTTGGGATCTTGGAGAGCAAAACTGCTTTTGGATTTCAAAAAAGCGAGGGCCGGTGCCGTCTTGTTTCACAAACAAACAAGAAAGTATTTTCAAAAAACACAAAGGTCAAAAGTTCCGTACCTGGCCATGCCTAAATCGAAGCAACAAGGGTCTACCCGCCGCTATCAATGGCAGTTTGACAAAGTGCCGACCGCCGTTCATCGCACCGTGATTGAATTTTTGCAAGTGTATGACAAGCATGAACAGAAGAAGGTGGCTCTCAACAAGTTAGAGTGGTTTTCCGCCAATGAATTTCGTCCAAAGGTAACTACATTTCATAACGGTGCGTCAAAAATTCGCAAGGTCATCAATGAGCAAGCACAAAAAGATTTGTTCAACTCTACGAATGTTCACAAGCAAGAGTTGGTGAAGAAGCAAATTGCTGAAATGGGCCGTCAAGTGCAACAAAATTTTCTTGATGCAAAGAAGGAGCTCGACGCCACGGTCCAAACCATGGACAACCAATGCAATGAATGGTATGCAAACATGATTGTGGATGGTCGGAGTCAGTGCTCGGAAGTGAAGGACGCCGCCATTCGGCAAATTGTTGAAGCTACATCAACCATTGTGCACAAGTGTAAACAAGACTTTGTGAAATGGACCGAACACCGTGCCAAAAAGGTAGCCTTGCACACTACCAAGATCGCAAATCAAAAAGTTTTTGAGGAAGCCCTCAACGAGGGGGCCCCTGCCCAGATCTGTGGTCCTATGGGCCTACCAAGTCTTTTCTGTCACCTGGGCACTGGCTATATGCTATATTTATAATATTCACCGCCATGCACTGTGTGCTCACCCAACCGCACAATCTATCATGCATTGTACAAAACACGGTTGATCCCATGTCAAACTCCAGCAGTACCTGCCAAAGTGCTTTTCCTGGGGAACATTACAGACATATGTACCTTCGGTACTTTACGAATAACAAAACATATCTCAGGATCCAACTATACTGAGGCGCAATACGTGACACATCGAGCAAGTGAAAACATCGTGCAAAAACTGGACGAATAAACAGTGGATGAAGCTGCAAAAAATACGGACTCAATGAATCCAGCTTCCAAATATAGTGGCTAAGCCATACTCGATCATGTGGACCGAGGACACAAACTGAGCAACGGGGCCATAGGGGGCCATGAAAATGCGCCAAAATTAATTTATCATTAACATGAGCTTCATTTGCGCCAGGTGTTGGTGCTGGCGCGGAGATTCCGACGTAGGAAATCCACCAACTCGCCTCGTTCCTCCAGCATCGCACTCACTCTCGATCTCTTCTCCAAATACATGATGGCTTCAGTCAAACCACGTTGCACAAGTTCGTACAGGGCCGCTTCGGTTTGTTCACGGCTCCTCTGTGTGTTATTCACGCAAGCGCCACTGAACGGTGCCACCGCAAGTGTATCCAAGGACTCTGACGCACTCTGGTTACCGCGGGTCTTATAGGTCGGCTCCACGGAACCCGTAACGGAGATTCTCTGCGACTGTGAGGTGGTATTCCAACTAATCTCGGTCCAGAGACGGGCATGTACGTTGGCGGTGCTTTGATGAGGCCGGCTTTTACCCAGAGTGGGTCCATCTGGGCACAGGACTCTTTAGTCATGGTGGTCACGGGCATAAAGGGGATTGAGTCTCCAGCGCTCCTTACACTCGCGCAGTCAGTAAAATCAGCACCCACATCACGAACACACAGCGGTGCAAGACCTCGTGCTTCACTGTCCACCTTGAATGTTCCTGTAATTGTGAACTTTGTTGAACGGATTGCATCGGGCGCCAAGATAATTCCGGCTGGGCCTGCTTCTTCATCGCTGAACGTCCGTTTGTTGACCGCTCCATGGTCGCTTCGCTGCTCTCTCCGGATATCACCCCAATAGTCTTCAAAATTTTTCTGCCTATAGTAATCATCGATGTCATCTTCTGGCGTCTCTTCAGCATCGGCATACTCCTTATCACTGCTGTCAGTCGTTACCGCACACTTACAGCGGCGAACATCGCTCACAAGCAACACAAAAGAAGAAATATTGAACTTAAAGTCCAACGACGCCAGAGCGCCATACAAAACGCGGCCTTCGGTCGCTTTTAAATTGTAAAATCCTCCAAACTGTTGGTTTTGTGTTCGTGAAATGTTTTGACATACTGCCAAAATTTGTTTTACCAGCGTTGATCTTCTCCACAGTGCCTCTTTACCACTTTGCCCACCAAGCCCTCCTGCATTGGCAATGACATACACAACTCCAGAACATCATTTCTTCGTATTTGAATGTGATCCACAGCCTACAACTGCATGTTGGGAAGGCCTGCTCACGGCCATACGGAAATCGCTCATTGGTAGCACTTTAAAAGCGATCCCCTGCCATGCCCCTAAGAAAAGGAACAAACCATTTTATTTTCACATTGCATTTTTACAATACAATGAAAGAAAAATCGCAAACTCTCTCTCTTGCTCTATGATCTACCACGCAATTCCTGTGTGCGCGGGACTATTTTGCGCTGTGCGGTGGCATTCTCAGTGATTTGCTAAGCAACCACGTTTCTTCTTGTTAAACAAGTAAAATACCATCTTCATTCTTTGGCCACAGCAAAAGTTTTACAACCACCCTTCAAACCACCCTGGGTGGTTTTATGCCCACTTTTATGGAGGACAAAACCACCCCTTTGGGACGATAACATCACCCCTTTAGGGGGATATAACTACCCTTATGAGAGTTAAAACCACCCCCCTTGGTAAAACCACCCCCCTAAGGGTGATAAAACCACCACATGGTGGTTTTATGCCACAAAAGCAAAAAATGACACAACACAGCAACACAAAGCAAAACAATCTAAACCAAAGCAGTATGAAGAGTGCACTGTTTGAAACGATACTGGTATGGCCGGATAGCAGCATATCTCAAACCTTTATGGCGGCGGGGGGGGGGGGGTTGAGGAAAAAACTTCTAGATGCGAAAATTTTTTTGTGATGCACTATAAAATAATAGAACCTATAAAAAAATACAAAAAATCTAACATTTAATAGAAAACATCTAAAAGAAATGTCAAAAGTGACTAAATATTTAGATGGCTCTCGAAAAAATAATCCGCTGCAAATCAAAAAAAAATGAAACAACGTTTCAGGAACACACTTCGGGATCTCAAAAAAACGACAACGTGTAAAAGAAAATACAACTTCAACGTCATTGCTAGCGGCAAGTGCAGGGCTGTGCCTTACATGTATGCTGAACAAGTTGTGTGTTCGCACAACCCGACTTGTTTAACCCTCTAACAGCATTGTTGTCGTGCTAGACCCATCGCTTGGTTTGGCAACCTTCGGTTGTGACCTGCTTTGCGCACAAACCGACCATCAACAGTTCTAGCCTCCGTGCTTGCAAGTTTTGCGGTACCGAAGGCTTGCCTGTCCAAGTTGCGAACCAAGTGTCCTCATCACTTGGCGTCCCGGGCGTAGGTTCTGTTGCTGCCGTTGTTGGTACTGCCGCGCTAGGTTGCGGGGATAGGGTAGCAGCAAAGACGCTTTGTCGGGCCGATGCGTTGGAGACGGCAAGCTTGAAACAGCCCATGCATGCTGTTGTGCTGTTGAGTGAGATGGCAGCAAACGCTTGTTGCAAGCCGGTTCCTAGGCTAGCAATATGTAGCTCGCCAACTGCTCCTCAAACACACTTGTTAGACATTTTACGGTTTTTTGAGGGTATGTCCAAACGGGCTAGGGTAGGATGAGAAATAGGAAAGTAAGGTACACTATGAATGAGTAGCCCAAGGTAAAGTCCGGTTAACCAACCCTTTGCATCTTAATTGGCACACATGGCAACACGAAGCAGTGCAACGCAAAAACGGTACTACGGTTGATCATGGTACTATGTGCATTGCGAGCCCCTAGCACCTCTTTGCAAGTTTTATTTTTTCGATTTTGGCGAACCATCCTTTCTTAGTTAAGCAGGTGCTGTTTGATGGCTGAGTGCGCAGGCACGTTTCACCTTCTTGCCCTACTGGGGGGGAGGAGAGGACGCCTAGGCACTCAAGGGGTCCGAGAGAGCAAGGTGGGATGTAAAATAAAAATCCATAAGTTCTTATCGTGCCCTGCCGCCTGGGCCATCCCCGCTTTCTTGCCTCCTGCAATTGGGTTCCGCACATTTCTGGACTTCAACAGGTCAAGGATGTTGCAGACATTAAATTTTTTTGTGCCGTGTCTATGTTAGTGAAGGTCATCTGAACGAAGCCTTGCCCGAAGGGGCAACACAGACAGGAGTTCAGGATGGTGTATCAGAGGAAGAAGGGTTTCGCGTCTCGGCCAGTTGAACAGTAGATCATCCCATGCACGTTGGAAGGCACACTACAGCTCAGTCAACTGAGATTAACTCCTTCGGTGTTCATTTGTCAACGCACTCCGTTCTACACCTTGATTCACCTCCAGAGAATGTGTCCTGAGTCAGGAATCAAGGAGGCGGGAATCGGGGATCACCTGGGTGCCAGCCACGGATTTTCGTCTGCGTCACTGAGCAGAACTGCCCCCTTCCCCATTTGCAGCAGTTGATTTAATTACAATAGTGGAGCACCCCAACCAAGAAGGGGACATGTACAGTGACTGGAACATTTGCAGATCTGCTAGACTAATGGCAACGTGGTGTGTGCACGGACCCCATCACGGCACGGGTGATGAAGCAAGTTTGATTTTGACCCCCCTCTAGCTTGGATCTACACCGGGATATTTTTAGCGCAGAATATCTTTTTAATGCAGATTATTTTTTAGCTAAGAAAATATAACCGCAAGATCCGCATCTCAAAAAATTACAGGACTGAGGCAGTTCTACTTAGTGACACAAACAAAAATACCCGACTGGCACCATGAGGAGCTTCGATTCCCTTGATCCGTGACTCAGGAAACACTCTCTGGAAGTGAAGCAAGGTGCAAAAGGGGGGTGCACAGACATCTACAAATCAACTGGGGGGATCAATGGTAGGTACTAATCAACTGAATGTTCCGGCCATCGAAAGAGTGCTCGCACCACAGTCACTTTCAGTCCCCCACAGGTGCCTAGGGAATCGCCCAAAAAACTTTTCCAGACAGCTTCTAAAATTTGCGGTATTTGTGCTAAAAAAAATACTCCACACAGAAAAAAAATGTGTGAGCACATCCACTCTTTTTCTAGGTTGATTGCTCCCCACCCACAGGGGGCAGTGACCTGTTAGGCTTGACAACAACCTCATCCCTCCCGCCCTCTAGACCCCCTCTGGAGCGCCAGATTATTAAGACGCGGCACTATACAAAAGTCGTTTGTTGCCCAGACATGTTACATGCAATTATCAGCCCGCGGACAAGGGCCCCTGCCGCACAGCGTTTCCACCCAAATTGAGCATTGTGTCGGATCCATCTACTCTCCAAGCGGAGCTGCTAGCCTTGCTACGCTAGGGGTGCCTCACTCAGCAATGAGTGTGGGCGAAGCGTGGAACCGAGTGACCACCAGCGTTTGGTGGCCGTGTGGCAGCCTGAGAGTTAAATTGCGGTACACGATGTGAAATGTCAGGTTTTTCCCTTGTTTGTTTGTTTGTTTCACAACCCCATATTGGTCATCATTGTTGCGCCCCTTGAGTTCGGGTTAGGGACTCTTGATCTACGCTTTGTTGTGGGGCCCTTTGAGGTGGGGTTAGGCACCTATAATCCTTTGTTGCGTCGCCCCTGGAGTTGAGGTTAGGAACTCGTAGTCCACGCTTCGTTGCGTGGCCCCTTGAGTTGGGGTTCCCCTGTGTTTAACTGACTTTTGTTTGTGTCTTGTCAGGGGCTGGTTGCTTCGAGGAACGGGTCGAGAGCAGGCAGGAGGGGGTTAAGGGGGATGTGCACCTGTGAATGACTGATAGGGTCCCCCCTGATACGGGAACCCGTGTCCTGCACACCTGGATAGCTGTCCTACAACCACTAGAAGCATGGAAAACCCAATACCCACTGGTAAAAAAAGTTGTGCGAGAATTCAGCTGCGGAACCTGGGGGTTCTTGCACAAGGCGTTCCTAGGCAAAGGGGGGGGGGGGTAAGGCAACCTGTCTTTCGAGACTGAGTTTCCTGGTTCACATTGGGATGGGCCAACCCCCCCACCCCGGCCAATAGGGCGAGAAAATCACCAAAAATGTGGGATAAAACCACCCCAAAGGGGTGATAAAAACCACCCCAAAGGGGTAATACAAACCCCCCAATGACCAATTGGGAGGATTAAACCACCCCTTTGGGGGATAAACCCACCCGCACAAAAGGGGGGATAAAACCACCCCCAGGTGGCATAAAACCACCCCAGAGATCAAACATGGCCCAAAAAGGGGTTGGCGGTGGTTTTATCCCCCATTTGGGGGTGGTTTTATACCCATGGCCAGCACTGCTGCCATGCACAAACAAAAAATACGCCCGCTGGATTTCATTTTTCGTGGTTGGAAATTAAAATTCCCTTCCGGTTTTTCAAATTCTTTGGCTGTGGGTAAAAAATTGTTTCATAATATTGAAATTCGATAAAATGGGGTGGGACCCAAGCGCAACATTTTGTTCAAATTGGTTCACATTTCAGAAAAAAAAAAACTTCTACAAAAAATTGCAGTAACCGAGGTGACTCCTTTTGTGGCTTTCCGTGCTACAAAGGTGATTTCACAAAATTCTGCCAGATCCATGCCAATTGTTTGCTGCCTCGCTGCCCAATGTGGGATGATTTTTGAATTCAGACATGTGGTACAAACATCGCACGGCCTTGGCCTCACCATCCCCTGCCTTTTCTGCGCTATGCTGCACCTCCTTTTGCTCACCTACCTAGTTATTTTTCGCTCAATATGGCTAGTGTTACCAGCACTTTTGGGCTGGCTGTTGCCACCCTTTCTTCCAATCTTGTGCTTAAGAGTTGCCTTCTCTATCTTTGTCTTGGTTGTGTTTGGCCACATCATCATCTCCACTTGACTCCACTTCCTCCTCCCCCTTGGCACGAACTGTCAAACCCCAGCTTGTTCATTCACAGCTGAAGGAGTGGGAGCATCAATCCATTCAATAACATCAGCATCAAAATGGTGCATTCTGCAAAGCCTATCCTGAAAATCCCACTTCAAATCAAAATGAGCCAACACTTAAATCACAGTGACAGCAAATGAAAATTAGTTGAACGTGCAAAGTGCCGCCCTACAAAAGCAAGGTGTAACTGTAACACTACATGTCCTGGTATTGTCCCCCATGCAACCTCGTTGGCAGTGCCTGACATAGTAATTCCCCTTGGCTTGTATCTCTAGGCGATCTCAGATGCGCATCTCGGGAACCCCAAGAAAACACAACCCCTTAGTCAGTCGAGAAAATTATGCCATGCCGTATGCTGCTTCTGACCCCTCAGCCTCTTGCAAATTAACATATTTATACGTGGTCATTCGAACTCCCTGTCACCCCAAACAAATGCGGCAGAAGGAACTGACTGGAACATTCCACTGCTGCACTTCACCCATACCAAACTGCGCACAAAGAAATGGGTATCATCGCAGGCCCATAATGGAATATCGGTCTGAGAGTGATTTGTAAGAAGCCCCAACCAAGAATAATTGGCAGCACGTGATTCCAAGAGTGTCAGAAACTGATCTGCAGTGAAGCTGCAGACAATGCCCATGGGTAAGAAATTGGGGTGTCGTGCTCCCTTGTAGTCATACACATCTTCTGCTATTGCCTTTGGCAATGCACCTCAAGGGTCACAACAAGATTCTGGTTGACAGAAAAAAGACAATTTTTGCCTGCCACATGAGTTTCAGAAAACTACTTCTCGACACGTTTGGGTCGCAACACAAGTCATCATAGACACTGTGGGCCCAAAAAGGCTGACAACGGGTCCTCAGAGACCCAGTACACCAGTTGAGTGGCAAATTTCTGGCCCAGTTTCAGATATTTTTCCTTCCTTGTGGTTGATTCAGGTCAATAACTTCATCCGTTACGATTTAGTGCCTCAAATGATGCAAGGATGGGTCGCATGTCATCATTGGGGGCGTCAGGTCAGGTGAGCCAAGATGCCAACCCTCCCTGCCTCACAGGTCCCATTGTCTCCTGTCCATCCCAGTCCAACTGCCAGATTGTCCACAGTGCGCCAACATCCACTTGTTCATTCCTGCGTGCCCTGTCCATTCCGTAGCGGTGGAGTTGGTAGGCTCAGCAGTATGAGATGAGAAGGGGGAAATGGGCGGGAACCTGGGGCAAACCTGGGGCTTGGCGGGAATCAGCAAATCCACCGATTGGCCTTTCGCAGGTCATAATTGCACCCATGTGGGGATGGGGAAGGGGCATGGGTGCATGCATGCCAGGGGTAAAGGTGCAGAAAAAAGCACGCCTCTTTGCTCCTGCGTGGCAGAGGGGACGGGAATCAGTTTGAAACCCATCCCCTGAATTCAGTCATTGAGGGACAACACCATTGCGCGGGCGATTGCTCAAGGGGAATCGCATGGGTCATTATTAGCACAGAGTCAGATAAAGATTCCCGAGCTGGATTAAAAAGGGCCCTTCCGTGTGGGGAGGCGATTAGTTCACAGCCGGCATGAAGGTCATGCGAAGCTCAACCCAGAGCACAGGCGGTAGACAGGCATGTGCCATCCCTTTTTGTGGCGATCGAAAGGAGAGCCCATGACTGTGGCTGTTGTTGTTTGCTTTGCAGGGGGTCAGTTCCCGATGGCAAGCCACCGGCCCGTAGCTGCTGGCTCCTTGCTTGCAGGCACCTGGACGGCGGATCAGTGGCCAGGAAGGGCAGGGACCTCTAGCAAAACTTTGCCTTGGAGAAATCCATCTCCGGGTGCTGCGCCATAAACTTCTGGAGCATCTTCTGCTTTTCCTGTGGTCAGAAACATCAGCAGAATTGGAAGTCTCCTGCTACTTCTACAATGTTGCTGCGCAGGTTATGCCGACCACTGGTGATGGATTGGGGCTGAACCCACATGGCGGTTAAGCCTTCGAGACTGCCCCACCCACTCTGCACTCCGAGTCACTCACGACTGATGTCTTGGGATGAACAGAACTCGATTCGGAAAGGAACAGATCCACAGGTGGCACATCTAATGCACTTGTCATGGATTTTTCAGAACAACAGCATCGTCCAGTGTCAAAATCTGCTGCAGCCTGCACTTGCTGAGCGCTTGAGACTTTGGTGCGAGTAAGCTGCTGCAGTTGCCAGATCCCACGTGATTGGGTCCCTCTCTTGTTTTGAGAAAAGACTGTGGAAATCCCGGAAAAAGGACTGCGGTGGCAGTCGAAATGGCATGTTTCTGACGTTCGAACTTTTGAATTACTCAAGACCCAAATTGATGTGTGCATGTTGTGACCTCGTCTGTGTGCAATCTGAAATTCTATTTCCTATCGGCAAGACACCTCGAAAAGGGAGGGAGCAAAGTCAATCAATCAGTTAGCTAGTCACAAAGTCATTCAGAGGCCCCCCATCCATCCTCCAAAAATACATGTAGAGGGTCTAACGTAGGATATTACGATATTTACAAAGGTTTACGTAGGATATTTGATCAGAATGAATGGTCAGAACATCAAAAAAATCGGTTTCGAAAATTTCCATTTTCGAGCTGCCGAGAGTGGAAAATTGCATACGCAGCGCCACAGCCCCTTGCCCCCGTCCAAACACCCAAAAAGGGTGAAAAGCACATGAATGGGGTCTAAAACATGCTTTACATACAGGGGGGGGGGGGTGTGACCTAATTAAAAAACAGACAAATGCAAACCAGAGGTAATGCACTCCACAGTCAGGCATAAGTGCATCTTTATTCTCTATGCCAAACCTGGTACAGGGGGGGGGGGGGACTTCGCGGCGGGATTATTTTGCCATGGGATATTTCGCAGCGGGTTTATTTCGCATGCAGTCCTGAGTTTGCTGTGGGAAATTTCGCACCCACATGCTGTGAGCCGACCTTTGGTTGGTGGTGATTGCTGTTATTTACTGATGCTTTACAGTTGAGTCCTAGAGGGTTGTTGTTCCTTCCTGATGAGTTGCTGGTTGCTGGTTGTTGTTACTTCATGGGGGTTGTTGTTATTTCCTGGTGGTTGCTGGTGTTTTCTGATGCATTGCTGTTACCGTTCCATCCCTGCAAGGCACAATACTCTGCACTCAGACCATTGAACAAAGGCTGCAATGAACAGTTGAAGAACTGTTTTAGATGGCTGCAATGGACAATTGCAGCTGAGAAAAAACTGGCTGGGGTGCACAAAAACAGTTGAGGCAAACTCAGTTCAGCACGCCATCGCTGGCAGTTGGCTATGGACGAGACTGCTGTCTATTATTCTCCATCCCTGCAAAGAATGTAGCAAGCTGCAGGCAAAGTTCGCAAGTGTACCTTGTGTACAGCGATGAGAAACGTACGATCACAAGATCCCCCATTACAGATTCTGATGGCAACATTTCTCTGTTTCAGCTCTTGTGGAAGGGCACAACAGACTTATGCTCAGGCAACTGTTGGACAAGACATTTTGCTAAATTTCGCTGCGGGTTTATTTCGCACAGCGGCCTGAAAATTACGTGGGAAATTCTATTGCCTTCGGCAAGTCCACCTCGCAGAGCATCTACTCCAAGCAACACACACCCAAAATAGGGTATAAACTACATAAATACGGGCTAAAACATGCTTTGCATAGCTTGGATGATCATTTTACGTGATCACGATATCAAAAAAATAAGTTTCCAAAACTTCGATTTTTGAGCTGCCCAGGGTGAAAAATTGTATGAGCAGGTTGTGGGTGTACCCATCCCTTGGAAGCCCGCCCCCCCCCCCCAAGCCAATACCCAAATAGGGTGAAAAACACGTACCTATGGCCTAAAACA
>OZ038389.1:25638634-25663634 GCA_964036045.1 Eutreptiella sp. 'Long Island Sound 2002'
CCCCTTGGGGTAGGGTACGCGAATAGCCCCAAAAAGGCCAAAATGGGGGGGTATGTGGCGTTTTCCCCTATATACGCCTGCCTGGCTTTGATCTAACAACCTCTGCGAGGTGATTATCACCCAAACCCATCCTAGGGGCAACGGAAGGGTTTCAAGAAAAATCGAATTTTGAAAAATTCTATTGCCTTCGGCAAGTCCACCTCGCAGAGAATCTACCGCGAGCAACACACACCCAAAATAGGGTGGAAACTACATAAATACCGGCTAAAATATGCTTTACATACCTTGGATGATCATTTTAGGTGATCACGGTATCAAAAAAACAAGTTTCGAAAACTTCGATTTTTGAGCTGCCCGGGGTGACAAACTGCATAAGCAGGTTGTGCACCCGTCCCTTGGGAGCCCCCCCCCCCCCCCCGACCTGATACCCAAATAGGGTGAAAAACACGTAAATACGGCCTAAAACATGCTTTCCATAGCTTGGATGGTCATTTTGGGTGGTCACAATATCAAAAAAACAAGTTTCGAAAACTTCGATTTTTGAGCTGTCCGGGTTGAAAAACTGCATAAGCAGGTTGTGCACCCGTCCCTTGGGAGACCCCCCCCCCCCCGACCTGACACCCAAATAGGGTGAAAACACGTAAATACGGCCTAAAACATGCTTTGCATAGCTTGAAATGTCATTTTGGGTGGTCACAATATCAAAAAAACAAGTTTCGAAAACTTCGATTTTTGAGCTGTCCGGGTGGAAAAACTGCATAAGCAGGTTGTGCACCCGTCCCTTGGGTGACCCCCCCCCCCCCGACCTGACACCCAAATAGGGTGAAAACACGTAAATACGGCCTAAAACATGCTTTGCATAGCTTGAAATGTCATTTCGGGTGGTCACAATATCAAAAAAACAAGTTTCGAAAACTTCGATTTTTGAGCTGTCCGGGTTGAAAAACTGCATAAGCAAGTTGTGCACCCGTCCCTTGGGAGACCCCCCCCCCCGACCTAACACCCAAATAGGGTGAAAAACACGTAAATACGGCCTAAAACATGCTTTGCATAGTTTGAAATGTCATTTTGGGTGGTCACAATATCAAAAAAACAAGTTTCGAAAACTTCGATTTTTGAGCTGCCTGGGGTGAAAAACTGCATAAGCAGGTTGTGTACCTCCCCATTCACTAGGACATTATTGGTGGAAACAGTCATTTCGCGTCTTTGGCACGGGTTGTGAACGGCCATAAGCAGGGGTAGACACGGCAAAAAAAGTCCTTCCGTATCCTAGTAGGCATATACTGTCACAACATCCCCACTCACACCCCTCGGAGTGGGTACCACGGGTTCACCGAGGTTGCCAAAACCGCCAACATAGCATAAATGGCTAAAAAGTGCATAAACTGCGTAAGCGCTCGTCCCACTCCGCCCCATACAAACCCTATGGAGTCGGGACCCGGAAACACTTTTTCGGCTCAAAATCGAAAAAAACCAAAAGATTCATGATTTTCGACCCAAAAAAAGGGGGGGGTCATTTTTTTCGACATTTTTGACCCCCCCCCACCCACCCCCGGCCCCCCCTAAAAAGTGGGTTTCAAGTGGGGGGGGTCTGGGGGGGTCCGGACCAAAAACTCATTGGGGGATGCGTTTATTGGACAAAATAATGATTTTACAAGGGGTTAAACTAACAATTCAACCCCTTGGGGTAGGGTACGCGAATAGGCCCAAATGGGGGGGTATGTGGCGTTTTCCCCATATATATGCCTGCCTGGCTTTGATCTAACAACCTCTGCGAGGTGATTTTAGGTACCACAAAACAGCCCACCCAGCATGAAAATGGCTAACTCCTCACTGGCAAGGGTTAGGGGGTCCAAAAACAAGAAAAAAAGCTCCTCAGGACCCAGGTCCAAATACACCACAGCGGTCACAGTACGCAGAGAAAATTCTATTGCCTTCGGCAAGGCACCTCGAAGAGGGGAGAGGGACAACCATTCTTGAGCTGCCGAGACGGGAAAATTGCATAAGCAGGTTGTGCCCGAGACCCCTTGGGAGCCACCCCAAGCCCAACACCCAAATAGTGTGAAAAACGCATAAAGAGGGGCTAAAACATGCTTCACATGGGATATTTGATCATTTTGGATGGTCAAAGTATCAAAAAAATCAGTTTCGGAAATTCTATTGCCTTCGGCAAGTCCACCTCGCAGAGAATCTACCGCGAGCAACACACACCCCATATAGGGTGGAAACTACATAAATACCGGCTAAAACATGCTTTACATACCTTGGATGATCATTTTAGGTGATCACGGTATCAAAAAAACAAGTTTCAAAAACTTCGATTTTTGAGCTGCCCAGGGTGAAAAACTGCACTAGCAAGTTGTGTACCAATCCCTTGGGAGACCCCCCCCCCACCCCCGGGACCTAATACCCCAATAGGGTGAAAAAGATGTACATACGGCCTAAAAAATGCTTTACATACCTTGGATGATCATTTTAGGTGGTCACAATATCAGAAAAACAAGTTTCAAAAACTTCCATTTTTGAGCTGTCCGGGGTGAAAAACTGCATGAGCAGGTTGTGTACCAATCCCTTGGGAGACCCCGAAGGAACTCTGGGCTATGTCACGTGTGCACTGGCGGCAACAGCACAAAGCGCAGAAAGAAAATGGGCTCGTCAGTGGCCTATAAGACCATAGGTACCTTTCTGTCGCAAGACAAGAGACACGAAGATGCCTGTGGGTGGGCCACAGAGATGCGAAACAGTGGGTGTGCAGCGGTACGCCATCGGCCGACGCTATGCTTTACCCACCGGACCTGTAAATTCGACCTATTTCTGAGTTCATAAGACAGGGAAAGGTGATGGGCCCTCCCCCCGGGGGCCTAGCCCCAACGGGATGCGTTTCGAGGGATTCAATAGTGGCGTTAGCGCAGATAAAATAGGAAAATCGTGGCACCAGTCGGCGCAGTGCGCGTGGCAGAGCCCTGCATGTGGCATGTGCCATGAGGCATACGCCTGTGTTGACCAAATAGCATGGCTGTTTAGCCAGCGATGGAGGTGGAAAAAGACTGTCTCCCTGGTGGAAGGCAGTTTATAGGTAATGTGTTCGCACCATATAAGTGTCTGATCTACGTCCCATGTCGTTCGGGCGATGATGCGAGGCACTGCGGAGTGCAACGCGCGCAAGACAGTGGGTCGTGAATAGCCAGACAAGAGGGCAACTTGCGCCCAGGATGTGATACTCAATAAACAGGATGCCCATGTGTGGAGAAAGGGCTGTACATTGAGTACTGCACTGACCAGTATGTTGGATATGTGTTTGTGGGCCTGTGCAGGTGGTGGTGACTGGAGGGTGATTGTGTATTTCAGGTGCCAGCTCGCTGTCAAACCCGACGGCTGGGCATAAATCAATGGAGGGCTGTCGTCCCCGAGGTGTATGGTAAAACCCATGGCCGTGAGAGAGGGGGATGTGCAAGTGCGGCGGCATACCCGTTGTTCATCTGTCATGCAGTCGCACAGGACTGGCAGGTCCCATACCTCTGACAGAGTGTCACAGACATTTTGCATCTCGTGCGCCGGGGACGGTCCCCGTGCCCCTACCAGGATGTTGTCCCTGAATTGCGCTAAGGACACCGTGTTCCCTCGTGGTGTGGTCCACAGTGGGTGTCCTCTTGGTGAGAAGGAGAGCTGGCCTATTCGTCTCATCGAGTCTGTCCGTTGTTTAGCGGCCCAGATGGACCTCAGGTCTGCGCTTTGGGCGCTGAATGGTCCCCCCATGGGGATAGTGCCTGTTCGTGACCACACTTTACCAGAGGCCTGTGTGTATGTGTCTGTCAGCAGTGAGAAGTACACCAGGTTCTCGAGGTCTTGGTGGAGGAGGTGGGTGAATCTGCTTGTTGTTCCCATACCTGCTCGGTCCAGGGATTTGTTGTCTCGGTGGATGCTCCATATCAGTTCATTCGCGTTCCACCGCCGCTTTTTGGATAACCATTTGACAGATGCCGTGAGATCTGACATCACTGATTGGGGTGTAACGTTGTTAAACTGACCCGAACAATCACATTCGCCAATCACCGTGCAACCCCAATCAGGTAAACTGTGGACCCAGGGTTGGAGGTCTGTGATGCGCAGGACCAAGAAGGATGCTGTAATTTCCTGGACTAGTAGTTTGAGGAGGAGAGTGAAGGCGCGTGCTGCTGTGCGTAAGAAAAAGCGCTGCATCTGTGGCTCGACAACG
Organism: Eutreptiella sp. 'Long Island Sound 2002'; assembly: GCA_964036045.1. NCBI lineage: Eukaryota > Euglenozoa > Euglenophyceae > Eutreptiales > Eutreptiaceae > Eutreptiella > Eutreptiella sp. 'Long Island Sound 2002'. The sequence continues at coordinate 25,642,851 of OZ038389.1, forward strand.
GCTGCAATGGGCCGCCACAGGATGGTCTGTTTGATCAGGGACTTGGCTTTTCCTAGCAAGTACAGCAGTGGCAGGGTGCGGGAGGTGTTAACAGGCCATTTGTTCTGTTGTATAATGCGGTGCAGAGCTTTCATGATGCCTGGGGCCGTGTGTATGTCCTGGGACTCATAACCTTCGCCTTCCAAAAAGCGGTGGGTTTCGTCCCATACCCATTGTCGGCAGAATCCGAACAGCATTGTGGAACTCTTGTCGGCGACTCTGACGTAGGCCACTGTGCTTAACTGTTCCGCTAAATTCTGTACGTGCTGTCGAAGGGTGGGGAGGCGGTCCCGGTCTGATTGTGGTAGTGCTGTGGCCAAAACAGACTTCGAAAAACGGCGCTGGACTTTGAGGGTGGTGGCCAACTGGCTCAAGCTTTGAATGGCCTGTTTGTAGGATCGTGAGCCAGAGCCAGGGGAGGGGGTCTGTCGCTCTGATGATGGACCTGCCGTGTGTGATGGACAGGGGCAGGAGGGCATAGTGTCCTTGTACGAGGGAGACAGGTCCCCCCTGATGCCATATGTGGAGGTGTGCAGGGGTACAACAGCATTCTGGGCGTGTGTGCGCTTTGGCGTGTTTGTTGGCGTGTCGCTCAAAAGCGCGGCGGGTGTTCAGCGGTGCCGAGGCGACAACGCGTATGTGCGCGCGCGCTGCTTTACGTTCCCAAGACGTGAGATCTGTGGCTCGTACCATGGCGCTGATAAGCTGTGTGACTTGTGACCTTTGCGTGGGTGTGATGTATGGTATTGTCACATTGATAGGGCGGCAGAAGGGGATGTTGAGCTGTGAAGCGATTCGTTGCATATCTCGATTCAGGATCGCTGCCCTGGCAAAATCTCGGTTCACCCGGGCGATGTGTGCCTGTCGTAGCGTAGTTTGTAGCTGTTTGGTGTGTTGTGCGCCTGGTTTTGCGTGTCCTGCGGAGGGTAATGCTGGTGCGGTGTCATTGAGGCACCATTTTTGGACTGTGTGCCACCAGGACCGTTCTCTGTAGCATCCCAGTTCTTCGGAGTCGACAATCTCCACTGGTACCAGTGTCCAGTGCAGCTCCGAGGTTTGGTTCAGCATGTCATGGAATGTGGAGTCCTCAGATCCAGCGCGTGCCGTGGTGACATGTTTGCGCAAACGCTGTGTAGGAGCAAGGGTGGTCTTTCCAGCGTAGCATACCATCAGGAATGTGTGAACGGCCACATATACGAGTATTGTCGGGGGGGATACTGACGTGTGCCACTGGTGTGTTCGTGATGTAGCGCGGAGCATGTGTATTATTGGGTGCGTTTCGTAGGGCAGATATTCAACTCGTGCCTGCAACAGTTCGGCCCATCGTCCGAGGTCTTTGGCTTCCAATGCTGGGAGACCCCCCCCCCCCTAGACCTAATACCCAAATGGGGTGAAAAACACGTAAATACGGCCTAAAACATGCTTTACATACCTTGGATGGTCATTTTAGGTGATCACAATATCACAAAAACAAGTTTCAAAAACTTCCATTTTTGAGCTGTCCGGGGTGAAAAACTGCATGAGCAGGTTGTGTACCAATCCCTTGGGAGCCCCCCCCCCCCCCCCCCCCGGACCTGATTCCCAAATAGGGTGAAAAACACGTAAATGCGGCCTAAAACATGCTTTACATACCTTGGGTGGTCATTTTGGGTGGTCACGATATCAAAAAAACAAGTTTCGAAAACTTCGAGTTTTGAGCTGTCCGGGTTGAAAAACTGCATAAGCAGGTTGTGCACCAGTCCCTTGGGAGCCCCCCCCCCCCCCCCGACCGGATACCCAAATAGGGTGAAAAACACGTAAATACGGCCTAAAACATGCTTTGCATAGCTTGGATGGTCATTTTGGGTGGTCACAATATCAAAAAAACAAGTTTCGAAAACTTCGATTTTTGAGCTGTCCGGGTTGAAAAACTGCATAAGCAGGTTGTGCACCAGTCCCTTGGGAGCCCCCCCCCCCCCCCCCCCCCGACCTGATACCCAAATAGGGTGAAAAACACGTAAATACGGCCTAAAACATGCTTTGCATAGCTTGGATGGTCATTTTGGGTGGTCACAATATCAAAAAAACCAGTTTTGAAAACTTCCATTTTTGAGCTGTCCGGGTTGAAAAGCTGCATAAGCAGGTTGTGCACCCGTCCCTTGGGAGACCCCCCCCCCCCCGACCTGATACCCAAATCGGGTGAAAAACACGTAAATACGGCCTAAAACATGCTTTACATACCTTGGATGGTCATTTTGGGTGGTCACAATATCAAAAAAACAAGTTTCGAAAACTTCGATTTTTGAGCTGTCCGGGGTGAAAAGCTGCATGAGCAGGTTGTGTACCGGCCCATTCACTAGGCCATTATTGGTGGAAACAGCCATTTCGCGTCTTTGGCACGGGTTGTGAACGGCCCTAAGCAAGGCTAGAGACTGCAAAAAACGTCCTTCCGTATCCTAGCATGCATATACTGTCACAACATCCCCACTCGCACCCCTCAAAGTGGGTACCACGGGGTCACCGAGGTCGCCAAAACCGCCAACATACCAAAAATGGCTGAAAAGTGCATAAACTGCATATGCGCTCGTCCCACTCCGCCCCATACAAACCCTATGGAGTCGGGAGCCGGAAACACTTTTTCGGCTCAAAATCGAAAAAAACCAAAAGATTCATGATTTTCGACCCAAAAAAAGGGGGGGTCATTTTTTGACCCCCCCCCCACCCCCCCCACCCCCCCCCTCCTTGAAAACCTGAAAAAAGTGGGTTTCAAGTGGGGGGGGTCTGGGGGGGTCCGGACCAAAAACTCATTGGGGGATGCGTTTATTGGACAAAATAATGATTTTACAAGGGGTTAAACTAACAATTCAACACCTTGGGGTAGGGTACGCGAATAGGCCCAAAAAGGCCAAAATGGGGGGGTATGTGGCGTTTTCCCCATATATACGCCTGCCTGGCTTTGATCTAACAACCTCTGCGAGGTGATTTCCATTTTGGAGCTGCTTAGGTGGGAAAACTGCATAAGCAGGTTGTGTGCCCTAGACTCCTGGTACCCCCCCCCCACACACCCAAATAGGGTGAAAAACACACAAAGAGGGTCTAAAACATGCCCTACATAGCATATTTCATCATTGTAAGTGGTCACAATATTTACTACGTGGGTCCCCATGGGTGCTCAAGTACCCGTATTGTCACCAAATGATCACCCAAACCAATCCTAGGGGCAACGGAAGGTAGTCATGAAAAAGCGAATTTCAAAAAATTTTCACTTGCCACTAAACAGCCTATCCAGCGTGAAAACGGCTAAGTCCTCATTGGCGAGGGGCCATATAGGGGGGGGGTGACTGGGGGTACCTGGAGTTGGGACCCGGGACCCCCGCCATGGGTTAGGGGGTCCATATACAAGAAAAAAGTTCTTCAAGACCCAGGTCCAAATACACACACAGCGGCCCCAATACACAAAGAAGTTTTGCCCCCCCCCCACCCCCCCCACCCCCCCACCCCCCCCCAAAAAGGGTACCCCGGTGGGTACGGGGGTCAAAATCCAAAAAATCATTGGGGGGTCATTTTTGCTCCTAAAATGATGATTTTACAGGGGGTTAGACGTTAGAAACCATACATTGGGGTATGCTACGCGAACGACCCCAAAAAAGGGGGGTAAACGACGCTCGCGCCTGCGCTTGATCTAACAACCTCTCTTCGAGGTGATTTGACCCCCCCCCCAGCCCCCCCCACCCCCTAAAAAAAGGGGGGGATCCAGGTACCGGGGGGGGGGGGGGGTGCGGGGGTCAAATTCCAAAAAATCATTTGGGGGTCGTTTTTGGTCCTAAAATGATGATTTTACAAGGGGTTAGATGTCAGGAACCCTACGTTGGGGTATGCTACGCGAAAGACCCCCAAAAAGGGGGGGCGTATACGACACCTGTGCCTGCTTGATCTAACAACCTCTCTTTGAGGTGATTACCTTTGGGGGAGCACATTTCGATGGGTGGCTCGAACCCCCCCCCCCCCCCCCCGGCCGCCCCACACCCTCAAAAGGCTTTCCCTCACTGAACCCATCCTGTTCCACACACCTGCTCTTCACTGGTGGGCAGACCCATGGACTTCTGGCGCTGGTCATACATCATCTTCTCCACTGTCTGCCGTGTCTCCCCTACAACGTGAAAGACAAGATAACAAAAACCCAAAGCTGTTCCCTGGGCCAGGCAACATTGTCCCAAACGTCGCCCTGCAAGCTCTGACACAGAACGATGGTTGTTCTGTTGGTTGTCGAAACAATGGCATCCCAGAGGCACCAATCCCCAAAAACCCACAACTACTGTGGAACGAAAACGCCCAAAGGGATGTATGTATCCACCCACTTAGCCTTCAAAAATGGCAAACAAGAGTATCAATGTAACAATCCTTGACATGGATGCACAACTATAGTTTCCTTATTCTTGTATAATTACCAAAACTGCGCAGCGCAGAAAGAGTTCCAAAACCTTGGACTCTGCCATTGCTAATACATTGCACCCCACCTGTGGATTCCTCTGTTGTGAACTGGGTTTGAAACCCCAGCCCCGTCCAACATCCCAATCCCCTTGCCCTTGGGAACCTGAAATTCTATTGCCTTCGCCAAGGTATCTCGAAGAGAGACGAGCAACATTGTGGGGAAATCCCACACAATAGGCCAACAAAGTCCCAGCGCAGGGCAAACAGGCCCAAAAATGGCACTTGCAGGGGCCAACAAGGACCACCAGGAGGGCCTGGCTGGTGCTGCATGGGTTTATACGTACTTCCATTGTCACCAAATGATGAACCAGCAATGGCCCAAGGGTCCCCAGGGGTGTCCCATTGCACTTTTTTCATCTATATGGACCCCCTAACCAGTGATGGGGTCCCGGGTGCTGTCTCCAGGTTTACAAGATGGCCCCCCTGTGGGGCCCCACCGATCAGGAGCTGGCCATCGTGGGTTGGCTGAAAACTTGCGATTTCTGGGTGACCTCCAACACCTGGATTTGAATCAACGCACAGTGGTGGCGAGAGGCCAACCAACTTTTGATACCCCCCCCCAACCCCCACCTCAAAGTGGTGCCCAGGTACTGGGGGGGGGGGGGAGAGGGGTCAAATTGAAAAATTCATCAGGGGATCCTTTTGTTTACCGAAATGATGATTGTGCAGGGGGTTTAAGGGGTTCGACATTCGATATCATACAATGGGGTATGCTACGCGAATGACCCCCAAAAGGGGGGGAACATGGTGCCTGTGCCTGATCTAACAACTTCTCTTCGAGGTGATTATGGCTGTGGAGGGTAACAGGGGAGAATCATGTTGGACAAGATGAGAAAGTCAGCATGCACATGAGAGCCCACATGGAAGGGAACGTGGCTCGGAGCCATCCGAAACCGCCTTCCAAACACTCCCCTCACTCGTCCTTTGTTCCACAGTGGCTACCTCACTGTTGTATTTTTCTGGGCACTTCTGAGAAAAATTTCCTGCAGCCTACAACTGCACCTCATCCAATCCCCAACACACCATCCAACTCCTCCAACTTGCTGTTCTCAGGCTGGACCTTCTGCAGATTGATCTCTGGGTGGCCAACGACAACATGCCTGTAGGTGAGAACCACAGAGACCGACGTGAATGGTGCCCCAATGCATGGTCTACGTTCTTGAGCATTGAACATCTGTCTGTGCATTTCTGGATTGTGTCATGATTGTCGGGTGTTTGTGGTGTGTGGATTGTGAAGGCACAGGCCCACCCCTCCCTCTTTCTTGGGCGGTGGAGCTGGTAGCAAAGACGTGAAACCACGAAATTCTTTATTTTGATGATACCGAGGGTTGTAGAGAGAGAAAAAGGGTGGTGCCAGGATTCTGCCTGAAGAGGAGGGATGGGGTGGGTAAAACCCAATCAAGGTGAGCGAAGCGAAAATGTCGGCAGAATTGGGGGGGGTGTTCAAACACCTCTTCTCCGCATCACATGTTGCATGAAGAAGGCAGGAGTGAGTCCCTTGCAGAACACTACAGCAGTATCGCAAATGCTGCAGTCATTTGCTGTCCAATTCAAATGAGGTGCTTGATAAGCCCCCATCGCTATCTGTAGCACCGCCACACCGTTTCCTCTTTGTGACCCCCCTGTGTGACACTCCGTCAGGTTGCCGTTTCTTTAGGGTGCCCTGGACATCCTGGACCGTCACTCATTCATCCCTTCGCGTGCTGCGTTGGTCGCTGCGTTTTGTTGGCCGCTGCAGCCTGTGCTCCTGTTGGTCTCATTTCTGCGTTTGCGGAGCCCCGTAGTTGGTGTACCGGGGCTGTGCTCGTTGCAGCGGGTGCCATTTGCGCGTTAGCGGCGCCCAGTAGGTGGCGTACCGGGGCTGTGCTGGTTGTTGCGGGGGTTGTTTGACGGTTTTCGCGGCCTACGGACCCCCGCCCTCCGGTCGTCCACCAGTGCCTCGCCGCGTTTCCATGTGCCCCCACCCCCCACCCCCCTCCTGCCTCTGCCTTGGCCTGTGGAGAACCCGGACCCTGTGTTGTTTTTCTTGTACAACGCTACCACTGGGGGAAATCTCACACCAGGGACCAGCGTCTCGTGCAACCATGTGTCTCCCATCTTCTGCGGTCTTGTCTGTTCAATCGATTTAACAAGAGCATTCGGATCACAGCTTGAAGGGGCTGGGGCATGCAGGGGGATGTCCCTGTTTTGGACAAAGGGCTCTCAACTCCACTCAACTCCACTCAACGGAAGCACTGCTTTCACATCATGCAGAAATGAACATAAAGCAAAATCAGAGTCGGAAGGAAGAGGAATAGGGGCGGGGGGGGGGGAGACCTACTTAGAGAGTGAAGATTGGGATGGAATTGAAATTGGAGGTACAGACAGACAGACAGTACAGCAATACAAATTGAGGTAATGCACTCCTCAGCATGGCATAAGTGCATCTTTATTCTCTATGCCATGCCTGGTTGAACCTCGAAATGAAACCAACTCAGTGAAATCAGACCAGGCGTCCGTGGTCATCACAGCAACTGGTAAATTGACATCAAGTACAGGGTACAGAAAGCGCATATATGTGTGAGACAAAAATGAGAGGGGCGGCGGGGGGGGGGGGGGGGCAGAGGGGTAAACCATAGTGGTGGAGTAGGTTTGCCTGTTGATATGGTGGTCCCAGAGGGGCTGGGGGGTGCCACAAAGGCTGAGAATGTGTGCCGGCTGCTTTTGGGTGTACACACTGATTGGAGTATGCAGAAACAGAATTCGTTTTCTAAACTTGTGTGCTTGTTGGGATGTGCGCACTATGTTTGAGGATCATAATCAAAATGCTGCATACTATCCCAACAAAGCTCACAAATATATCAAAGATCAATGGAACAAATATCCAAACAAAGGTTTTTTTTGGCGGCTGACCGCTCCCCACAAAGACCAACCGGAATACGGAAGGTTGTGAGGATTCTTGTGTTGTATTTGTATTATTGTGTGTCCCTGTGCGGTTCATCCTAGGAAACACATCGTTTGGCAAACACAACGAAAGTCATTAAACATTGGTGAAGGGCACGCAACGCTGAAACGTTGTGCGTCAAGCGTTCAAGGTGGTACACAGGCTTACATGGCGCACACAGCGGTGCAATCGGATGTGAGAGTTGAAGTTGTGGATGTTTGTGCACAGCATTTGAGATATTGCTTTCTGAGTGTGCACAAAGACATCAACATGGACGCGCACACAAACACACGCAATTTGCGAACACACACACACACACACACACACATACTTCCACCACTCCATTTGGTTCACTTTGGTCAGATGCACAACCACAACGTTGCCATCCTCGATAGTCCAAGCAACATCGTCCACCTTCACTTTTGCAAACAGCTCCCCTGAACACATGGGGACAGACCGAAACTTGGAGACATACAAAACACTGGGGATGTACTTGCATTGATGCCATCGATTGTCGAGCCTGCACATTAATCAAATGGGAGTTTCGAAATATCCAATACAACTCACTGGTGGTGAACATTGGTCAAATTGACCAAACCGCTTTCAATATTGCGTCTGTCCGAAAAACAGACCCTGCACAAACCGCACATGAAGGAAACGCATGGCTTACTTCTCCACCACTTTGTATGATTCATTGACTCCCTCGGCCAGGCGAGTCAAATTCTTCCCCTTGGCAATCAGCACACCCCACATACCATCCACAATAGGATCTGCATTCTTCAGTCCGACCTTGACAGAAGTGGCCTGAAAAACGCGCGAAACACACCGGGATTCGAAGAGAGGGTCATGTGGGAGTTGGTTCAAGCGCTGAACTGTGTTGCTCCTTGACATGGAAAAGGAGTTGGTCAAAGAGCCGCTGCTCGCGGGCGGCTGTGGGTGACTCACCTGTCAACTGCTGCCAAGTGGTCGTTAAACGCCGTTGATGGGCGCGCACTGCCCACTAACACCAACCCCGCCATCGGCCCAGCGCCAACCCGTCTCAAAAAGCGCTCGTTCGGTCTGTCTGTGGCTGTTCAGTTGAGAAATATACCTTGATGTCCACTGTGCAGTCCTTCCCTTTGACCTTTGGGAGCGGCATTGGAATCCGGACCTCCAATTCCGCCAAATTCTGAGTCCTGAAACGCAGGGGAGAAAGGGGCCTGCGCTGATTTGCCTCCCGGGCCGCGGCACAGCAATGACGAGAAAACCTTCTCACATGACAGGACATTGCTCCCTGGCCCGGAGCGCTTACCGTTAAGCGGAACACAAGAGCGCAGTCGAGGACACCGGACCACAGGGGCACCCAGGAACATGATTTTGCACAGGGAATCCCGCGCCCAGACAAACCTCGAAATGATAGGGGAATTGGTATGGGTACAGCAACGGTCTCAGGGCAACATGGGGATAACTGCACAATACCACGGTCTGCGTCACTGCAGGAAACTCCACTGCCTCAGCAACGCGAGGCCCGTGTAAAAAGGTGATGTTATCTCGGTTGACGCGTGTCATCCTTGCGCAGGGACTGTGCTAATCTTCTCTGTATCGTTCCAATTCAGAAAATGTCATGGACACTCAGAAAAAGTAACAAAAAGAAGACCTCTCAGAAGATGTACTGGGCCAAAATTTGCCGGAAAAGAAATAGATGATGACAGAGGCGCTGCCATAACATCATCAGCAGATGTCCCCGGAGCGGGCTCCGCTGTAACAGCTGCATTTTGGCCATTTGGCCACTCCCATTTTGCTGCCGTTAGCACTGGTGGTTCTGGAAACCGTTTTTTAACTGCCTTTGCATCCGCAGCTTCAGGAAAATAACCCCAAACCCGGAGTTGAACACGAGTCCTCCTCGTGAAGGGAAGAGATACTGACCACTGTGCTACCTAAAAGGTTCGGTAACAGACCTTTTCGTAACCACTCTAAAGTGCAAAGTGGGTGGGAGCACAACTTCAACTTCTTGTGTACCACCGTGCCCCGGAACCAGAGCACACCGCACTTTCGCTCGCCGGCACACGGGCTCGCAACGATACGCCCTACCTGCCCACTTGCCGACCAATACCAAGAAGTTTGCGGGGGAATAGAATCATTTAACTCCGCATACGGGCACCGAGTAACAACTGGCCTCTGGGAGGTGGGGATTGGCCCTGTAAAATTGACGGAGCCGTGGGTGTCACCACCCCGTGACTCTGTGCACCCCTCTCAGGCCGCGCCGGTGTGGTGGGGCTTGCTCTGAAAAACAGTTTGGAAACGATTTTACCGCAATATGCTCTGCCCTGAGGAACACCAACCAGGTCAAAGCCATCCATCACACAACCGAAGAGGCAGATACCATGTGTAACCGGGACCGTCTCCCCCATTTCCTGCGTTTGGCTTTGCCCCCTTTCCTTCGTCCTCGTCTTCACCATCATCGCTCTTCTTTGGTTCCTGCAATGGGGGAAAAACAACTGAGGGCACAGCAATACTGCGATCACTTCTCCAATGCAACTTTTGACCGCCCTGTCTCCGAATTCTGCTCTGGTGCCCTGCGAGCCAGAGTCCAACAACAGGTATTGCGTTTGTCAAGGGAAACTTGCACCTGGAATAGGTTCTGCCCCGTCGCTGTAAATCGGCAGGGAGAAGCCGGTACCCAAAAACTGGGTGCCAAACGGTCACTTGGCAATTTCCAACGAAATTTCCAGAAACGGGCACAAAGAACAAATTAAAATGACAAGTGCACCTGTGTCGCGTTGCTGGGGATTTCAGGCGAACTGTTGCCCCTGTCGTGTACTCGGGATTTCAGCGTGACTGTTCCGCCCAAGAATCGCAAGCGTTGTTGTGCAGTGTTGCCTCAACACACGGCACGTGGTAAGAACGCAGAATCTTTGCTGGCATCAGCTTTTCAACAGCACATAGCTCCTTCGTGAAACACGTTTTCACCTCCTTTTTCGACCGAAGCACAAAACCACAAAATGGAGCGAATATGCGATGTCCACTTGGAATCGAGCATCAACTGGATACACCAACGCTGTGAGCGGATGGGGCAAACAGGGCTCAAACAGGGGTTCAAACCTCAGTTTTTGTTTCTGGTTGCTCTTCTGATTTCTTTGCTTCGGCTGCCTTGGCTTTCTAACAAATAAGCATGTGCAGACAGAGACAGGTCGGGCAATCAGTGAATCAACACCCACCCTTGGGATTTCAGAACACATGCATCAAGACAAATGAATCGGATATCACGCGTTGCTGTGATTTGCTCTCGCAGCATGTGCGGTCGTGCGGCTCGTCCGTGGGCGCGCGCGAGCGGATATTCATCGCGTATGACACAGCAGGTAACAACATGACACGACATAACCAGCTTTTGTGTGTTGTTTTAGACAGTCGTGTCCTCCGCAAAGCAACATGTGTCCGTACCTGGTACCTGTCCTATTGAAAGAACGTGTGTGACCCGGGAAACCCTCCTGCAGCTGTGGCCCCCACGTATGAAGTGCCGAATTCCCACCCAAGGGGAGGGTGCAGTTCTGGGGGAACTGGCGCAGCTCATCGGCTAGCGACGCCTCTTTTAGAGCAAGTGCGCTACAAGCGAAGACGCCGATGCCCCGCAGCACAAAGAAAGCCATTTTTCAACACATAGCACGGGCTAATCTGCAGCACTGTGCGGTTTGTTCATTGCGGTGTTTCCGCCATTGACTGGTTTGGCAGAGTTCCGCAACCGGGGGCACAGCAAGCCAGCACAGAGGAGAAGGACAACAAAAGTACACAGGGGCGAGGGCTCAGGCCAACCCCCTAACCCTATCCCACGGGCCCTTCCCTGACCCAAGAGCGTCCAGGACAGTAATAGCCACATGAACTCGTTGATACCGTTAATAATCGGCCTTTAACCTCGTGAATAGTGCAGAGCAACAACAGGTTAGGAACCACACATACACACACACACAGCGAAACCATGAGTTCTGAGTTCAAAGAGCCTCGCTGGCAGGCCGGCGGCTAGCACGCTGATCATTCAGGCGGTTGAACCTCGCAGCTGGAGCATGAAATGAGTTACTTGGGCGTCGGACACACGTGTGTGTGTGTGTGTGTGTGTGTGTGTGTGTGTGCATGAGCGGGCTGCCCTGGAGAACACCTGAGCGCGCACGTCCGAGGTTCTGAGCAATGGTTGGGGGGCGGGCGTGCATCGGGGGGTCGGCCGGCTGGTTAGAATGGGTGCAGGTGCACGCGCGCAGGGGACACAATCCGCTGCTCTGTGGGGTGACGGCGGCAGCAACCCATCGTGTAAATTTTGTGCTGGCCTGCACTCGAAGTGTCCAGGCCAGCAGGACCACATGGACGGCAATGCCTGTGCACAGGCGTGCGCGCCCTGCATACAAGTCCACCAACACGACACTCCGACGTAAACTTGGCAATCCATGCGTTTGGAATACGTGCTGCTCGTGTTCTCAAACACGATCGTCACACAAGCCCTTTCGCACTGCGTTTGACCTGCACTCTCACCGGCTACGAGCTCCAACACCTTCCCAGCTTAAAGCACAGACACGATATGCAAACAAACTCAGGAGCACACACTCAGGAGTTTCAATGGTTCCATCACGTGGAATACCTGCACAATCTCAGCTTCCTCTTCGTCAGTTATCTGCACAAGGGTACACAGCACGGACTTACTTATTATTTGAAACTAGTTGGCTGTCGCATAAAGCGTTTCGGCAAATGCGAAGTGAACCGCATGCATTTTGCGGGCAGGATACAGTTCAACTCGGCGTTTCGCCTCCTCAATCCTCCATGCTGTCGGGGGGCAGGCGAATAATGCACTTCCACTTCGATGTATGCATGTGTTGTGCACCTACGTCGTGTGCATGCACGAATGTGCGTTTATCAGTTGCCTGCAGTCAGGGGTAACCTCCTGAATTTTGGGCTCTGCAGCAGCAGCAGCTGCTGCGTCTGCTCTCTTTTTGGCTTCAGCTGCAGCTTTCGCTTCCCTTTGCTTGCGAGCCTTCTCCTGCAGGCAAGTGCAAGCATGTGTCCCCACAGCTGAATTCTGTCCCCCACGTGGGTTCAGCATCAGCAGGTTCGGGGTTCTCGGGGAACAAAACCTGGTCTGCTTGTTTTTTCTCGTGAGCTTCCTTCGAAATGTCGCTCCATTTCTTGAAGCATTTCAGAAGAGTCTTTTCAGCTTCCGAAGATGCAACCCCAGTAAAGAAATCCGTCTGGAGCAGTTGCAACAGTCGCAACAGACAAGAGCAGCGACAGACTGCCGGTTCAGGTTAGGGTTGGGTTGAAGCAGACCTTACGAGACAGAAATCCAAAGAAGGTGTCCATTAAGCTTTCTACTCCGCCAGTGTGTTGCTGAGCGATGCCCAGCAGAACGCCATCGAACTTTTCAAGTTCACCCATATTGTAAAGTTTGCTGCAGAATAGAATGCCTTTGAGGGTTTTACAAGGTTCGTCGATGGCACACGGTTGGTGTCCTCGCTCGTTTGGGTGATTGGCGCGGGCGGCCCAACTTGGCGCGACCGTCAATCCAATCCGACATTACACCAGACAACTATTGCCCCCCAGTGTCATAGAACGGAGGAAAAGTTGGCAGGAGATCGATTTTCCAGGAATAGTTTCGGATTTTATTCTGAAATGACTTTTGGAACTGCTCAAGCGATACTTCAGTACAGTGAAAAGGATCAGTAATGGTTGACCGCAAAGGCGGCAAACCTCGGTCGCATCCAGTGTCAGAGCGCATGCGACCAGACCTACCTACCATAATCCCCCGGTACCCCATAATTCACCATAATTATGGTCGCGTGCGCGAGGCGATTCCGATTCAGGAAGAAAGCCCGGCAAGAAGGCGCGCGTTCCGGCCATCAGGAAAAAGATTTCAAATTAGATTTACAGTAACACAAAGAATTAATTTTCATCGCGTGTTTATAATTTTCTTAGAAAAATTCTTCTGCAATGTTGATCGCACATGGTAAGACCTACAAGCTATTGAGAGATAGGGAGGCTCAAAGGGGTCTCAGGAATTGAGGTATGTGAACCCCCCCTCCCCGAAGGGTCCCGAAATATCCCATTAGGTGTATGTATGTCACACCAGCCCCCCTCTCCATTGCTCGCGCCACCGTGCGATTTCGCTCTATGACGTGAAGCTGCCCGCGGCCATGATGAGCGCGCGTGTGATCGCGTCATTTCAGTGTGGATTTTTGCATTCAAGATTTTGATGTAAATCACATGTGATTTTATCACTGCACAGGGTACTATTATCTGATGGAAGACTGTGAAAGAGTTGCACAATCTGGACATTGACGGAAGTGGTATTTATGCATCCGTGCCTCTTCCTTGCCTGGGATACTGAGAACTTATTCAAAGAAAACTTTGGTTACAAAATTGCGTCCTTTTGCGACAATGCACGTTAGCGCGGTGATGCTTGATTCAGATAGCCTTCCTCTGCACATTCAAAGTGATTTCTTCTTTGAGCGCGACTTTGCTGGTCAACTATGCCCGTTTAGTGCTGACTCCAAGTTTCGATGTCCCTTTTTGTATGGTCCCTTCGCCTTGAAAAGATAATCACGATCGTCATTAGATGTGTAGAGCTTTAGAAAAAAGATATGCTAGTGCGAGCTGTAAAGGAACATCGTGAACTGACACCCTACAAGCAGTCTTTGGGGGCCAGATATATAGGCTTGGGACCGGTGGAGTTGAGAGAAAATCAGTTGCAACCAATCTTCCATGGGATAACACTACGCTGTGCAGTGATAAAAGTTCATCTGATTTATATGAAAATCTGGAATACAAAAATCTACATTATGGCCGCGGGCAGCCCCAGCTGGGCCTGAACCCGTCACATGCCCCGTGTGTGTCAAAATTGTAGAATATGAGCTCGGCACGCATATTAGATTGCTCTTGATTGTGTGTCGTTTGAGTTGTTCGATGAGGTTTCCACCCGTTGTCCACGTCTTTTTACATCGTGTTTGTTTGCACCACCAACAGGCTATGCGTTGATATTGCAAACGCCAATAAACCTCTACGTGCCGCCAAGATTTCATCACACAATGCACACCCTGCGTGACCCATACAAATCAAATTTCTGCGAACGTATGCTGCAATGCATTGCCGAGGCACCAAAAGCAACATGGAAGATGCTAGTGGCTAGGTTTCATTTAGGGAATGTATCTACGGGGAATACGTTCGCGCGCCGAGCGTGCCAGACAATTTTTTTCCCTGTTTGCCGGGTCGGCTCTCCTTTTCTCCATTTTTTGTTAGCGTGTTCGAGACCTCCAAGAAGGCAATATTCCAATTTCACCACCATGTGGGCCTCTGAGATGGCAGGCGATAGGTACCGTGGGCTCGGGGAGAGAGTAAAGTGGTAAGATAGATGGCTGGAATATTGAGTTGGATGCTAGGCCCACAAGGCAAACGTACCTTAATGATCGCAAAAAGGAATTGCCCAACCCAGGTTGAAAGCTTCAGCAGAATCTTATAGCCGAATCATGACAAACGAAAACTGCGGCTTAACTCATATAAATGAATGTTGCATCATCTTTTGCGGCAAAGCTAGGGCAAATCTGGTTCTTTGTCCACTAGGGTTATTTTAAATACAGTGCCAAGCTCGTGAATGCACGTAAAGTCAGTTAGGCAAACATGCTCGCAAAATGTCATGTACCAAAGACCGCCACATCACTTCCAGGAGAAATGCTCTTTTGTACTATTGTTCTGTGTTTTGCATGGTGGCCCTCGGCTATTCAAGCGGTTTTCCCCAAGTTTTTATTTGTTTTTGGGACCCTTTCGGAAATGTTGCCTCAGTTTCGTGAACAATATTCTGCACATTTCAAAGAAAATTTTTCGATCGACGTCGATCAAGAACGACGCCCTTCGACATTTAATCAGGACTGATGTTTCACGTCCGTTTAAGAAAATAGCCATTTCTTTCTTTTTTGGATGCTTGAAAATGTTACTCATTGCTGTGTGTGGAGAAACTGCAAATTCTAGTACCCACGGAAAAAGATGTTAATGCCGAGTCATGCACAGGTCTTGATAGATTGCAAACCCCGTGGTGTCAGGAGACACTTGGTTGCCGCCAAGCCTTGCACAAGCGCATTAGCACCCCAAAGCCTTTGCTGACTCATTTATAAAGAGTGGTACCAATGTTGGATTACAAAATAACCGGGCAATTTTAATTTCTTGATTCATTGCTTCTTTGCCGATGCTTGTGTTTGTGATTTGATTTTTTTGAAACCTTAGCGGCATCGCCAGAGGGAGAGTGAGCACCATGCATGCACACATGCTACATGAATTAAGGTCAAACAAAAAATAGTCCAAGAGTAAGTGTTCGACAGTGCATTGTGGATTAGTGTATCTTCACAGTTAGAAACCATTACAAACGTGTCTCCAAAGTCAGACCATTCCGAAGTCAAATGACTCCAAAGGCACAAACCATGTCTTTTGACTTTGGGGTGCAAAAACCACATTCCCAAAACAAGAATTGCCTCATTGTCTTGATGTTTTTATTGAAAAAAGGATAAAAATACAAGCAGTTGTTTGACTTTGTGGAGTGCAAAATCTGCCTTGGGAACGAAGTTTTTGACTTTCACCTGTGATGACTTTCAACACTCTCCGAAATGCATAAAACACACGAAGAAACAAAACAAACCTCAAAAACTACCGAGACAGCTTCTCAAAATTACTGCCTCGAGGAGAACACCGCCCAGCTACCCATTGAATGCCATTGCGAAAGCGATTTGCCTTTGGCCACGGTGCCTACGCCCCATGCCCCATGGTGCATAAGATTGCTGAGCAGTTGGAAATGGATGCAAATGATGTCCAACAAGCCCTCCATTGTGAAACACGTGGAATGGATCTAGTCCACGTTGCTCCTATCTTTGTGCCTCTAAAAATGCCATTGCGTATTATCCTCTTGCGGATACATAGGCAGTGCCTCGATTATACTAAGTGGTACCTACTGGGAGGAGCCACATTGTGGCTGAGCGGATGGGTCGTTGGGGTGCACCGGCATCACGCCAAAGCACTCGCTCCCGAAGCCGAACCCAAACATCTTTGGGCTTGAGTTCCAATAGACTATGTTATTGAACATACGTCTAAAAATGGTGGCGCGCGTGTTTTGTGGTGCTCTTGCTTTGTTTCATATGCGTGCTGTGTGCAATTCCGCATCCATGGGAGGTTGGATGACCTCTTCATGAGCCTGTAAACTCGAGACATAGCCAAAACATGGTCCAGAACCCTACCCTACCGCAACGCTTCAAAAGGCCGGGGGGGGGGGGGGGGCAATGCAAAAGGGCACATGTACAAAAACGCCATCTGTTTGCGAACAGTAATTGAGGTGGCTTTACCAGACCAAAATTCAAACCACCAACCAAAAGCCAATGAACGGTATGAAACCAAACACCATTGTTGTCCCTGAATGAGCCCTGCACACCCAGCATAACATAACCCTTGGGCTTCTTTTTTGCAGCACAAATTAAGGGGCATGGAACAGGGTTTTGCTGAGCCACGGGAGGTGGAGGGGATGCCGTGGCAAACCCAACCATCCAGATTTTTGGAAAACCATGGTCCCAGAGTTGTTCTACACCAACAGGGGGGGTTGTTTGACCCCACCAACCGAGCCACGCACCCACCCATTCACCCAACCACCTGTGCAATGTGCCAACTGGAAGCGTGCACGAAGCGCATTGCTGCTTAGGTTTTCCCAAACAGGATCAAAATTGCACTCTGTCCAAGGTACAGTGACCAGAGCAAAAATCAGAAACTGCTCTGCCAACTTGGTGCCTCGAGGTGAAAACAAGCAGGTGACTTCCCACAATAATTTGACAGAACGAAGGATCACTGTACCCTGGACCCCTGGATACAACGTACCCCCACAGGAGGGGGTAGGGGCTTGCCGGACCACAACCCACCCACAATTTCAAAAAAACCCAACCCCCCACCCCCCTCCCCCGTAAAGCAGGCCGCAACCTAAGCAAAACCCTGGCATAGAAACAGAATCGTGGTTTGAAATTGACTTGTTTGGGAATGTTTCTTGCGCGCTGCAGGCGCCGCAGGGGAAGGGGAATTAGCCGTGAGGTAATTGGCACCGCATTAATTTTCCTCCATTTTGGGTGAAGGAAGTAGGTCAAACAGGCACAATGGCGAGGCACGGTACTGAAAACGGGCAAAGATGATGCGATTACTGCTCCCCATTCAAAAATACGGTGCACAAAGGGTACAATATCCCCTGTTTCATGACAATTACCCCAATGGCGCGCAACGGGTGCCGCAGGATGAGCGTTCCCTTTCGGTTAGGTTGCGGTGTTTGCCATTTCCCCGTCAAATATCCTTCTCACATCAGATGAACACGTGAGTGTCTGACCTCTGTGCCACCCTTCGTAACCGATCTGACGTGTTTGTGGAGAAGGTTCAACCTGATATTCAGTGCACAGTGTTGGTCAAAAGAGTTTCTCAACTGATTGGGCGGTGGCATCACTTGGACCCTGCAAAAGTGGGGCACTCCATTCCCTTCTTGGCTGCTCTGCTCACAACATAAGCAGGGCATCCGGCCATCTCGGCGTTCACACAGAAGTAGCAGCAAATGGGGTGACAAGTGGGACAAGAAAGGGCTGGAACGTTGTGCCGGAATGGAGATGGCGGTGGGGGTCAATGGACATGGAGCACTGAAGCACCCCAAAAAGCAGGGCGGGGTGTGTGTGTGTGTGTGCCTGATGATCGCCTGAAAAGGCACGGAGGCACCCCCCCCCCCCCCTCCTCTGGAACAGGGGGTTGGGAGCCGTCGGATCGACTCCGCGGAGATGCACCCAAGAGCCCGGACCACGCGCTTCGTTCGTGGCGTTGGGGCAGAACAAAGCAGCAGACAATCGCACAGACCAAAGCAAGGGCAGGAAAGCATGACCCTACCCGGTAAAACAATGTTGGGGTAAAGGATCCATCACGCACAACGGGAAGGATTGGATCGTACTCAAAAAGGGGGACTCAAAAAGATGGCATGCACGACCTGACGATGTGTGTAAGGGATACACGGCAAACAATGGTACAAAGTTTGGTAAGAGGACTGCCCTGCCGATGGCCGATGCCCCCAGCCCCCTGACCCCTTCCCTTGCGCATCAACCCGTGAAATTGCACCCTTTGACCAGAGGGTCGTCGGAGACAGTGTTTGGAGGCAACTTAGTGCCGCTTGACCGGAGGGTGGTCGCTGGACAGCGTCGTAGTTTATAACAAGCAGCGTCAGCAAAAGCACTGTTTGCACGGTGCATCCTTTGGTTTTCTGCCGTGAAATCGCAGCCCATGGCGGCACCTCGGCTACCGCGCCCGCAAGACTCCAACTGAATGCATTGGCACAGACGGAAGATGTGACCGCGGGCGAAGCGGCCGACAAACAGGCACTGAATGTCTGGTTGCAGACCCAGTCCGCCCAGGATGGGTAGGCCTCGCAAGGCAGGCCGGCCAACAAGCAAAAACATGGGGCACCGGGTTGATTACGGGCTGGGCCAGGGAGGGGACCATCCCCCCAAAACGGTACGCAGAACGTTGTGCAATTGAAATCAGGGGGAAACTCGGGCTGTCCATTATCTCGGCCAGCTCATTATTGAGGCACACAATTTGACGTCACTTGAAGGGCAACCAACGGCGGTTGGAGTGCAACCGCTGACAATTAGAGGGCAACCGACGGCGGTTGTCAACGTTTTGTTTAATGGCAAAAAACTTGCCCACCACAAACAAATCTTGGCTGTGTGTGAGGCGCGAAGCGCTGAACCGTAGGAATGGGGGAAGGGGCGACATCCCCCGTCGAACAGGAATCCTCCCTGACCATGGGATACGATTTCCTCACTCCCTCCCCCTAAATGAACTTGCTGTTGCCGGTGAGAGGGTCGATGTGCCTTGTGGCTTCCTTGCAGCTCCCCTCCCCCCCCGTTGTCTGCCTCCCAGCCCCCCCCCGCGCCTGCCCCCCTGCCTGCCTTCCGCCACCTGGTCCTCGGCGGTTTGTTTGGGCAAAGCTCGACCGTGGAACAGATCCCTCGCCGCGCGGCACTACTCCTCTCCCCTTCCGAACCCCCCGCACCCCCCCCCCCCCCCCCTCCCACCGCACACATCAACCGCCATTGCCTGCGCATCCCCCCAGTCCACCATCCGCAGCGTCAGCGGTCATCAGTGACCAACAAACCCAAATTGCGGAAATAAGAGAATGGCCGGAGGCAGCCACTCACAAACTTGAACAGGCTGTCCACCAGCATCGAGGCGACCACCCCAACGTCGTCAAGCTCCATCCCAATGACCACGACCGGACGGCCACGCTTCACGGGAGCGACGATGCGCACCAACTTTGCTGCGAACTGCTCTCTGTTATCTGTGCGCCGCATGCAGGTACAGCGATGAGGAAAGGGGGGGGGGGGTGACGCAGCCATCGCAGTCCACCCACGCAAGGAACACGAGGCAAAGCGACCAGGCACAGCCACACACAGATGCACCACGAGGCAGGATGGAGAACCTCGTCAGCCCAGGAATTGAGATCCCCTCCCCCGCAATCCAACCCATGTCGGCATGAAAACGGCCAAAATCCTCACTGGTGGGGCTCCATTGGGGGGGCAGGGGGGGGGCGATCTTGGAACGTTGGAGAAAGCACCCGGGACTCCCGCCATAGGCTACCAGAAAGAAGAAAAAATGTCTCTAGGACTTGGGTCTGGATCGACGCACAGTGGCGGCAATAGGCCAACCAAGTCCCCCCCCGCCTGCGTGACATTCCGTCGGGTTGTTGTTCCTTTACGGGGCCCTGGACAGTCACCTGTTCTTCCCTTCGCATGTTGCGTCAGGTCGCTGTTTCTGTCGGCCGCTGCGGCCGGCGTTCGCGGAGCCCAGTAGTTGGTGTGTTGGGGCTGTGCTGAATGTGGCGGGATGTGCCGTTTGCGTGTCAGCAGCACCCAATAGTTGGCGTATTGAGGATGTGCTGGTTGTTGCCG
Organism: Eutreptiella sp. 'Long Island Sound 2002'; assembly: GCA_964036045.1. Classification (NCBI taxonomy): domain Eukaryota; phylum Euglenozoa; class Euglenophyceae; order Eutreptiales; family Eutreptiaceae; genus Eutreptiella; species Eutreptiella sp. 'Long Island Sound 2002'. Next base: position 25,663,233 of record OZ038389.1, read on the forward strand.
GGGTCGTTTGACTGTTTTTGCTGTCCACGCGCCTCTGTCCACAGGCCGTCCATAGCCCGCCCCCAAAGGCAATACCCAGGTACGGCAGGGTGGGGGGGCGGAGGGGTCAAAAGCAAAAGATTCATTGCGGGCTCATTTTGTCTCCCAAAATGATGATTTTACAAGGGGTCAGACATCCGATACCAGACATTGGGGCATGCGGCGCAAATTGGCCCCCAAATGGAGGGTATACGGCGCCCGCGTATGCGCGTGATCTCACAACATTTCTTCGAGGTGATGTTTGGAAAATTGTCTCCTCTTTTTTGGGACGGCGCCGGGGTATCACTAATGCCCCATTCAACGTGACGTTGTTCCCATGGGCAGAGTTTTGCTTAAGGGGAGGGGGGGGGGGTCCGAGGGGGG
>OZ038389.1:25668634-25688634 GCA_964036045.1 Eutreptiella sp. 'Long Island Sound 2002'
GCGACCCATATGGCGGCCGCACCGCTGCCACCGTCCGACCAGGATTCAATCCGAAGACCTAAAATCCTACAGCCGGGTGCGTTACCACTCGACCAAGGCTGGATGTGACAAAAACGTGTCATTGCTTGGAGCCTTTAAGCCGCAAGGGAACGAAGGACTGGGGAACTGAGCGTGTAGGACTATAAATGAAGAAAAAGTTGGGATACACATGTGATACACACACTTGAAAGTTGGGATACACATTGGACACGCACTTCCAAAGCCTGGGATACAGGCGGATACAATAATTACAAGTTTTGGGATACACTCTAACTCCAGGTCTGGTCCGGGACCCAAAAGATTGTGTACCAAAAATGGCCCGACCGGATTTTCCCAACAGCAAATTCTATTGCCTTCGGCAGTGCACCTCGAAGAGAGGTTGACAGTCAGCCAATCAGTCCCTGAGCCAGCAAGCAGGCAGTCAGTCAGATACACACAGTTTGGGTTTTTTGTCAATGGCAGATGCCGGCCCCAAGCAGCAGGCAGGCCCTCCGCTGCAATCCAAGCAGCGGTCGAGTGGTAACGCAGCAAACCGATACCTGCAGGTCGGCGGTTCGGACCCCAGTTTGGCTACTCTGGTACCGCCGCCGGCGGCGGCGCTGAAATTCCGCAGACCAGGATTCGAATCGACGCCTACTAATCACGACTCGGATGCTTTACCACCGGACCGCTGGCCGTGTTATCCGCACTTTGCGTCCCCACTGCTTGTAGCCTATTGAGCAAAAACTTTTGACCCCCCCCCCCAACACCCCCCCCCACCCCCCCCCACCCCCCAAAAAAGTGATATCCAGTTTTAGGGGGTAGAGGCCTCAAAATCAAAAAATCCATTGGGGGATGGTCTTACTGGGCAAAATAATGATTTTACAAGGGGTTGGACATCCAATATCATGCCTTGGGGTATGCTACGCGAATGACCCCAAAAAAGGGGGGTATATGACGCCCGCGCCTGCGCTTGATCTAACAACCTCTCTTCGAGGTGATTTCGTGTTTTCCCACGACGGTCCCTTGGGTCGGGGGGTGGGGGGGGTCCCCCCTCCCCTTTTGGTCTTTAATTGTTCCAAACGAGGCCCTGCCCTCAGCACGCCCCCGGCGGAGGGGGTCCCTGCGGCACAGACCTGTCGGGGGTCAGGTCACAGATCTGGCGGGCGCAGTCCAGCGCCACGTGGATGTCGACCTCGTGCAAAGAGGAGATGTACATGATCGCCTGCGAGAAGTCCATCGCGAGCAGCTGCGGCCGCATCTGCTGCACCACCGCCACCGCGAGGGCGACCACGAGGCCGCGGGGGCCCGTGAAGAGGGCGTCCCAGACGATGTAGATCTTGGGCAGGGGCAGGACGTGGGCAAACAGCGTCAAGAACCTGCGCCGGGATTTGGAGTGAGGGGGGGGGGGGCGAGATAATGGGGACGGGCTGAGGGGATGTGTGGGGGATGGCGGGACATGCGGCGGGACAGGCGGCATGACCTGCGGTCATGCGGCCGTTAGAAGCGGTTGGGACAACCCTTTCCGAAGAGGGGGGGGGGGTTTGCGGTCATGGAGCGTCAAATCCAATTGCGAAAAACTGCGGAAAATTGCGGACCCATCGCGGTGCCGTGACCAAACCTGCAGCCTCACGGAGGAACATGTCTGCCAGGGGACACACAGGGCGGCAACAAGCAAGCGAGGGGGACGAGCAATAAGCAATTGCGGGAAAATTGCGGGAAATTGCGCAAACTTGCCAAAAATTGCGAAATTGCGAAAAAATGCGGACCTGAACCCCCCCCCCCCCCCCCCGCTGTCGGCTGTCCCGTCTCCGGGACGGCCGACCCCCGGAGTAGTCAAACAGGACAAGTCATCCGGGGGCTCTGTTGACACAACCAAAACACGTTCGGACCCACAGAGGGTCAGAATGTGCAGTGGCGAGAGGCCAATCGGCGCCACCAAAGGCAAACAATCAGATACCGAGGCCTTGTGCCAAACCCCCCCCCCCCTCCGCGCTGCTTTATGTCCATTCCATGCAGTGGACCTGCCGCGAATGTTAGCCTGCCGCTGGCGCCGCTCGGCATCCGAAGACTCACCCGCCAATCCCGGCTGAATGCAAGACGAAAGACCGGAGGGGAGTGGCAAGAGGGAGGCACAACAGGGGCTGGCCTTCACGCGAGCCAAACAACGACTGTCCGTGATGTACGCTTGACCCAGCAAACGCACACACCGACATGGGGAAGGCGAACGGGCACTGCACACCGCCAATCGAAATCACAATTCCATTTCTGAAATGCGAACGAGAACCCATTTTTTTTAAAACTACTTCAAAAGTATCACACACTAAAAGGTCTCAAAAAGACACCAGCGTCCCCAGAATGCCAACCACCGGAAACGACCGCCGATCGTCGTCGACTCCCACCAAACGCAAGTGCACACAACGTCGCCCGCTCTCTGTCCCCCGCCCCACCGCAAGGGGCACAGACCAGGGGATGGCGTAGAGCTCCGGCCGAAACTCGATGCCGTGGAGGTGCCGGGCGAGGGCCGGGTCGTGGTACGTCAGCAGTTTGGTGTAGAGGACCAGGCGCTCCTCCATCACGACGCTGTTGTTGGAGGCGAAGAAGTGGGGCACGAACTTGGCCACCACCGCCTTCAGCGTGCAGAACGCCAACGCCTCGCTGGCGAACAGCAGCGTGAGCACTGCGCGGACGAAAGGGGGGAGGGGCGGATGAGGGGGTGGGGCATGGGCAGTGATGGAGTGGAGGTGTGGGATGTGGTGCGGGGCGTGTGTGTCCGGAAGAGCACTGCTGTGGCGAGAGAGAGAGGGGGGGGGGAGGGGGGGGGATGTAGCGAGGGGCCACACTGCACTGTCTCACCCGCACCGTGTTGTACCATCGATGCTCGACTGTCTCTCGCGGGCGTGGCGTACCCCTCATGTCGTATTGTATCACCCATTAAGAGAGGGGGGGGGGATTACGTGTGGGCATCATTTCCGAAGGGGAAAATCTCGCCACCCATGCAAATCCCACAGCTTATCACACTGCCTCACGCACACAATGCACTGCCAAAGCCGGCTTGATAGTATTGATGGATGTTTGTGTCCTGAATAGTCACTGAAATAATATGAGTACCACGCGTGGATTTTGGACTCCTATCAGTGTTCTGTGACACTCGTTGATGGATAGATATTTGATAGATATTTTTTGCCAGGCCTTGGGCTCACCATTTAAAGGCTTGGGCTCACCATTTAAAGGCCTAGCCTCGCAACCTACCATAAACATGAAATTTCCCCACGAAACTAGCCCTGCCCGAAATTCTCACCCCCGCTGTACCTTACCATTTGACGAACACCGTGCGGTCCAGGCCACACCTGAACTGCGTCACCGGTACCGTACTGTCTCACCATGCTGCACTGCGTCATCTATAACATGCTGTCCTCTGATACGGAGCGAGGCAGTGAGGGGAAGGGGATGTGGCGAGGCGTGGAGGACATAGTGTGCAGCACTGGATTCAGTGCGGGGCATGGGTGGGGCGACAGGCAGGGATGTAGTCAGGCATTGGATGTAGCGAGAGGGGGTCATGTTGTGAGGCGCCTACATATAGGGACATGCACGCACATTTGTGAAGGACATGGGTGTGGGGAGGGGGGTGGATGTGAAGACTGAGAGGGATGCAGTGGAGCAGGGATGCAGCTACAGGCACGGGTGCATTGAGGGGCTTGGATGTCGCTCTAGAAGTACGGGGCTAGTAAGGGGCCCCACGCCAAGCCACCGACCCTACTACTACATCCATGGGCATGCATGTAGTGAAAGGCGCGGATTGGCGTGGGACATTGGACGGGGTGGAAGGTACGGACATGGGATGCGGTGAGGGCGCACGGGGGGGGGGGTTGGCACAAGGCCTTGGTGGTTGGCTCTGTTAGCTTGTGACGGCGCCTATTGGCCTCTCGCCTTTGAACCTTCTGCTATGACAAGCAGGCATCGGCACTACTGCGGGCATCCCCCTGCCTGGGAGAATCCAGAATGCAACTTCTGCCCATGGCGTCCTCCCCTGACGGCCTGATCAGTGCCCGGTATGCAGTCATCACAAAGACCCCAGGCTGGGTGGGAGGCGCTCACCACAACCAGCAACGTGAATGTCACACAAGGCCATGGGTGCTAGCTCACCAATGTGTGACTTGCTGGTAGCGCGGGGGGGGGGGGGATGGAGGGAAGGGAGGAGGGGATTGGTGAGCATGCTCCTCATTACATCAACGCCCCGGCTGCACCCATGTCGACGAAAAGCCAACTTGAGCGCAGCACAACGAAAGCAAGCCCCTGCTGACAACAGGTATCAGGCTGACTGCGACAGGAGTGTCGAGATGTAGCATTTTGGCAGGTTGCTTCGGTTTTCAACGGAGTCCGCAAAACAAGACAACGTCCCGTACCACATGCACGTCACCACATGCCCTCCCCCTCACTGCAGGCATCACGGTTGTCTTAGGCAGTCTCCGCCGTTGTGCTTGTCCATGGGGCAGCGTGAGCATCCCGGACGGGACCGATCCTTCTGCGGGCACTGGGGTCGAGTATTAAATCGGTCCTGTGCCGCAACTTGACGCCTACACTACCGGAGATGAAAGCACCCAGGACTGTCCCAGGGTCCGTGGGCTCATGATGTTCATCTCACAACATGTTCGATGCGACGATTGCATCCTTGCCGGGCCGGGCCCGCCTCGGAATTGGCCCAATTATAGCGACTCCAACGCTTCCCCCCCCAAAAAAAACCCCACCACCACCGCCCCAAATCAAAGCCCACTCAACGCCCACTCAACGCCCATTCAACGGCCCCCTCGCCGTGTGCAGCGTGGCCCCATAGACCCGACCCCACATTCCAATGAACCCCCCCCCCAAAAAGCAGCTACTACGCTCATGGCACAACAATCGTAGCTCGGGTATCTCCCTCATTCATGGCCACTTCGACCGCCCAATGCATCTCCGTATGAGAGAGCCCCCATTCCCACTTCCCCGCATCGTGTTTGACATTGAATCCAATGGAGCACCGTCGCATGGTATTGCCAGGATCACGAGGCAAAACTGTGGAAATGGACACAACACTCGTCTTCTGGTGCAGTGCTTCATGGCGTTGGTCCAGCATGCATTCGGTCAGTGGCTTCTACTGGTGTTGATTGTCTTGCTACCACGGGCACACGGCAAGGGCACCTCATGCGGAGGTAGTCGCGGAGGATACTCCGGAGGTTTCTGCGGTTACTCCGGAGGCTACTCCCGTCATTCCGGCCGGTATAGCTCAGGCACAAGCTCCTACTCATACCGCTCATACTCGCCTCCCTCTTACAGTTCTTTCGGGATGAGAAGCTCTTCCGCTGGGTCGGCCCCCTGTAAGTGACAGACTGCCCCGTCCCATTCGCCCGCCCACAACGGCGTGCCCACCCCCGTTGCACTGTCCAGGCCTGGTTCCCCAGCCGCTTGTTCCGCCGCCATGAACCGCGTTTGCTGCGGCACCTGAGCACCGCGGCTCGGCACCCCCCCCAGCCCCCCTTCAAGCGCACCCCCAGTCCCCCCCCCCCCTCCCCCAGGGATGTATTAGAACGGGGGAGGGGCGGTCTGAGCGGGGGGGATGGGGGTTGGCTGGGACCCCCTTCCTCCCAGGGTCCCCCTATGGCCCCTGCCGAAGGCGGGCCGAAAAATTTTCAGCTTCAATCCTCTTGGCACCGAAGGCGCCGAAGCAGAAATTTTGGCTGTCAACCTCAAACATTGGAAAGGGGAGGAGGGGGGGGAGGGGGGTCTAGGGCGCGGGGTACCCCCCTCCTCCTGCGGTGTACGGCCGTTCTAACACACCACTGACCCCCCCCCCCCCCTCCGTCCCGTTGAGGCTGAGGCGCACAGACCTGGGGCACAGATGGAGTCCAGGCCCTGCCAATAGACGCAGTGCTTGTGGTGGATGACCCACGCCGTCAAGATGTTGCTCAGCATCCGCTGCCCCTGCGGCGACGCGAGGGTCGAGTGGTACTGATGACAGCGGGGGACGTCCACGGCGATCTGCCGGTCGCTGGCCGTCGGCTGCGTGAGGTCAATGCCCTCGTACACCCGCACGGCCTCCAGCAGCGGCTCGACCCCCCAGAATCGCCGCCCAGATCTCCCCCCGAAGGACCGAGGGGATGTACACTCGGGGCCTGCAGACGGGCGTGGGCAGGAGGGAGCCCCCCACCCCCCAAACCCTTCGGGTCCAAACCCCCTGCCCTGAAGCCCAGTGAACGCCGCAGATGCTGCTGCTCCTCCTCCTCCTCCTCATCGTCCTTCACCACCACCACCCACCCACCCACCCACGCACCCACCCATGCACCCACGCACCCACCCACGCACCCACCCACCCACCCACCCACCCACCCACCAACCACCCCCCCAATTCGGCGAAGAAATCCCAACAATTCGGCGGGCCTATTTTTCGGCGAAATGCTTCCCAGTCACCAGGATTATGGCCCGGGCCCCCCAAACACACTGTCCCTTTGGTTGCTGTGTTGTCAGAGACATGTGGAAACCCTTATGAGCTGAAAAAAATTTGCATCCTGCTGGTTGTATAAGACGAAAAATGGCATCTGCAGAGCGACAATGATTGGTTGAATGGCTACAGTGTCGGGCTGTGAAACACTGAAAATTCGGTCACCCTGGTTCAAACCCGCTGGGGTCAATTTTCTGACCTGGACCCAGAGTCAAAGACAGGTTTTTGGAAGTGTTGGGGGGGTAACTTGGTCCCACCGCTTCAGTTTGTGGCGCTTTTTTTTTTTTCATGTGCACGGGAAAACTGTGCACTTTCTGAATATCCAAGCCACTGACTGGGGGCCTGATGTCGAGCTGCCCGAAGAAAGGCGGCTGAAGAACGCACTGGGCCGTGCAGAGCCAACACAAAATTCGCAAACTGCCCCCTCACCGGCATCAGGCTACTTGTCCCGAAGAAAAGCTTGATCAGCGGAGGACAACGAATCCCAGGGGACCAAAGACACGTCTTTTTGTGGACAGTAAAAACACTTCATGGTGCCAATCTGAACAACCAATGTACAAAGAAAAGGTATTATGCAGTATCCCAAAGTAAGTGACGCCTCCAACTCAGGTGACCCAGAACCCATAAACCCCAACATGTCGGCAAAACGAGGCGGCAAGGTCCCAGAAACCTAGTGATTTGGCAAACAAATCGGCGAGATTCAGAAACCCAACAATTCGGCAGACCAATTCGGCAAAATCGGCCAAATTCGGCCGCCGAATTGGGGGGGGGGGTTGACCCACCCACCCACCCATCCACCCATGCACCCACGCACTCACGCACCCACCCACCCACCCACCCACCCACCCACCCACCCACCCCCTTCCCTCAATTCTGCCAATCCACGTCATGAGCCTGCCCTGCGCCCTTGCGACAGCACTACTCGCGTCAGCACAACTCTCATCTAGCCACCTTCCGGCCGTCATTGGCATTCAATCCAGTGCAGGCTCATGTTTCTCCGGAAGAGGGCCGTATATCCAAACTGTCACATCGCTGAGCTTGTGCATACATGCTGAGGCCACCATACATCCATTGCTGGTTTGTAGGCCTTGCTGGAGGGCAGCTCTTGTGTCTGCCTTCCACCACCACCACCACCACCAGCAACACCAGCGCCACCACCACCACCACCACCTCCTCCTCCTCCTCCTCCTCCTCCTCCTCCTCCTCCCCCTCCTGCTGCTGCACCCGCTGCTCCATTTCCTTTTCAGTGCTGCTGTTCGACGTGTACGCACGTGCTGCGGTTGTGCGACCCGCCGGTGATTCCCAGCACCCAAGAGACCCCCGTGCCCCCCTTTCCGAGGCGCATGGCGTACACCCGAAGGAAGAAGAGGTCTCAGGGGGTTGGGCGCGGCACCTGCTGCAGGATCTCTGCCCGGGACGCCGGGTAGCGCAGGAGCAGCCGCCGGAAGGCCTGCACCTGCGCCCACTGGTACTCCGGGTCCAAGTCGTGCTCCCCCAGCAGCGCCTGGTACGAGGTCACCGGGACGCCCTGGCTATTGGACGCCGGGGCCGAGCGCGCGCTGTTCTTGTGGAAGTCGCCGTAGATGCGCGTGAGGGTGGGGCTGGAGGCCAGGCCGGAGGAGACGGGGGTCAGGGGCGACCGGACGTCCGGCCCCGCGGCCGCCGGCGCGGGCAGGAGGGCCGCCAGCTCCGTCAGGTCGGCGGAGGTGATGAGGGCGGGGCATGTGCGCGCGGCGGCACAGTTCCCTGCGACGACGGGTCCACAAAATGGGGGTGGGGTGTGTGGGGGCTGACCCATCGAAAGGGGGAGTCAGGGGGGGGCAGTTGGTGCTTCGGGGGTGCGTCGTGGAGGCGCGCGTCCGCCGCTGTGGGTGTTCCGAGGCGTGCGCACGTGCCGAGCCCCCCACCCCCCCCCCCAACACGCAAAAGGGTCCTGGGCCACACAGGGAAGCGGGTCACACACTCCCGTTCAAAGAGGGCCTCTTGTTGTGTGCACCCAACGTCTGGACGCTTGCCAATGAGGCCTTCCGAAGACCCCCCGGGGCAGTGAAAGACGCGAAGGAGTCGATGAAACCCACCGGCCCATTCCGATTTCAAGTCCACGTCTGATGGCGGTGCACAGAAACCGGAGGGCGATCGGCATTCGGCCGTGGTACTACGGAACCAGAACAGTCGACCGTGGGCGGAATGGCTACATAACCCCTGCCTTCTCGATATCCCCCCCCAAAAGGGGACATCAATGGCCCGCGTCGGGCCGGTGGAACACTGCCCTTGAGCCACAGGGGCGGTCCTTAACAACAAAACAAATCGGGTTCCTGGACCGCCCCCCAGTGCACCGCCATGTGCACGCATCATGCCCCCCCCCCCCCCCCCCAGCATCTCCCGGACGGAGGGAGGGGGGGGGGGATGGGGGGGGCAGCAGGCAGTCGGAACAAGAGGGGCCGTACGCAGGGATGTATGAGAAGGAGGGGAGGGGGGTGTCTGAAGGGGGGTTTGGCTGGGACCCCCCTTCCTGCCAGGGTCCCCCTGTGGTCCCCGCCGAAGGCAGGCCAAAAATTTTGAAGCTTAAATCCTCTTGGCACCGAAGGCGCCGGAGCGAAATTCTATTGCCTTCGGCAGTGCACCTCGAAGAGAGGCTGAAAGTCAGCCAATCAGTCAGTTAGGTAGTCAGGCAAGCACTTAGTTAGACAGTCAGTCGGGCAAGCAGGCAGGTAGACAGAAACACACAGTTTGGGTTTTTTCAGTGGTGGACTCGGCTACAAGCAGCGGGGAGCGCATCAACTATCAGAGCAAGCAATGGTCGAATGGTAATGCAGCCGGCCGCTAACATGCAGGCCAGCGGTTCGACTCCTGGCCAGCCTATCAGCTTTGCCAAATCTGACCCTCGTTCAAATCCTTCTGAGCAAAAAATTTTGACCCCCCCCCCCTGCCCCACAATGCGATATCCAGTTTTGGGGGGGAAGAGGCCTCAGAATTAAAAATCCATTGGGGGATTGTTTTATTAGGCAAAATAATGATTTGACAAGGGGTTGGACATCCAATATCATGCCTTGGGGTATGCTACGCGAATGACCCCCAAAAGGGGGGTATACGACGCACGCGCCTGCGCTTGATCTAACACACACACCCACACCCACACACACACACACACGGTCGACGCGACAAACAGGGCACTGCAAAAGCCAGCCTGAGTGTACTAGATCTCGTCAGGTGCAAAGCAGAACAAAAACAGTAGCATGTCCCGCCTGCACTAGGCGCCTTTCTGTGTGAGGAGAGGCCGCCCCTTTGTGTGTGTGTGTGTGTATGTGGTCGTGCAACATGTACCCCCATCAGTGGTGCAGGGACAGGGGCTGGGTTTGTCCAGACTTTCCCGAATAACCAGGCGGGGGATTCCTAATCATAGCTGTCTTTGTCCGCTGCAGGCCTCTGGCTGAGCTGTGCTACGCTGCCAGAGGCTGTACTCGTCTTTGGGATGGTGGAGCTGGACCCATTGCTCTTGTTCTTTGCATTGCAGAAAGGCGCCCAGTGCAGGCGGGACATGCATCCGTTTTCGTTCTGCTTTACACCTGACAAGATCTCTTGACTGTCACACACACACACACACACACAGAGCGTTGTGTCTCTCTCAAGGCAAAGGGGCGGCACGCTGGCACACCCGGAGGGCCATAGTGGGGCTGGACGCCGTCCCGCATCAGCAGATTGGGGACGCAGAAGATGACGGGGGGCGACAGCGAGGGGCAGACGAAGCGTTCCAGGGCCTGCGCGATCTTCAGAGCATCGCCTCGGTCCCCTTCAGCGAGGTCCATGACCCCCTGAAAGGCGTTGACTGCAGAAGAGAGGGTGTGTGGCATGTGGTGAAGGGGGATCAATGGTCGGTTCCGATAGACTGAATGTGCCCGCCATAGACAATTCCAGCAATTAGTCCAGCAGTACTGCGAAGCCCAATCAATGCACGTGTCCCCTTCTTGGTTGGGGTGCTCCACGATGTAAAGTACAGTGAGGCGTTTTTTTGCGGTTAGCTCTGCGGGTCACTTGAGTGCTTGTCCTTTCTGCCGACTCTAAAGAACAACCAGGATCAATAAAATAGCAGTCGTCCATAAGGTGTGGACTGCATTCATTGTACTACTTGCAAACTGACTGGGCTGCATAGCATGGCACTCATTCGGCCTGTCCCCTTCAGTTGCTGTTTAGTTTCATGTGGCATGTGGTGAAGGGGGAAGGGGGGCACGAGTGCCAATCAGCGGGGGAGGGGCACGGGCACGCGGTCGTTCGTTCCTTTCCAATGAAGGCCCCCGGAGGTGGGCCCATGGCCCTGGGGCCGCCCTACACCCGTGGCCCTCCCGTCCGTCGCTGCGGCCGTTGATGCGCTGCTGAGGGCTAAGCCCAGAGGGCCACCCTTTGTCAATGGGAAGTGGTACTGTGGGAGAATGTCTGGGGGTGTCATGGGGGTCATCTTGCCTCTCGGGGGTATGGGGGCGCACCCGACCCAAAGGCACAGCAGCAAAAAGCGCATTTCCTCCAAAGGTGCCGGTTCAAACCCTTCATAGCGACCCACCCGCATGAGGGGAGGGGGGGGGGGGGGGGGCAGGGATGGCAGAAGGGAAACGACCTCAGAGGCGGCCCCAGAGGCGGTTAGGCAGGCGGTTAGGCAGGCGGTTGGAGGAGGTTGCTAAAGCGGTTGGGGGGCGGTTACTGTCGTTACAAACGCCATTGAGGCTGGCGCTTGCCGTCAGGCGGACAGTGGCTGGGCAGAGGCTGGGCGCCCTGGAGGGGGGGGGGGGGGGCTCCCCGCCCCTTCCAATGCATCCCTGGGAGGTGGGGGGCTGCCAATCCCTCCCCATGCCCAGGGATGTATTAGAAGCACGAGGGGAGGGGGGGTTGGGAAGAATTTCTGTACCAAAGATGGCCCCAGCAGATTTTCCCAATTGTAAATTTCGTGTTTTCCCACGATGGTCCCTTTGGTTCGGGGCAGGGGGGTCCAGTGGGGGGGGGGCGTACCCCCCCGCCTCCTGCGGCGTACAGCCATTCCCATACTTCCCTGCCCCCCCCCCCCGGACTTTGGGCAGGCCAAGCACTAGGCACCCCCCCCCCCTCTGGACCGGGGGTCAGCGGGTGGATGGCGCTTGGGGGACCCCCCCTTCTCGGGGCACCACAAGACACACCCAAGTCCTCCACCTTCGAGTCGCCGTCCCGGTCGCGCTGCGCCGGCTCCGCGTCGCAGCACCGCAGCCCCCACCACCGCCGGTACAGGGGCTGGGGCTGCCCCCGGGGGTACGACTCCGCCGCGTCGCGCTCCCACACGGCCACGCGGCGCTCGCCCGGGCGCCAGGCGCAGAGGTGCAGCACGTCCCGCACGAGCGCGGGGCTGTACTTGACGAGCGCCGCGTGCACCGCTGCGTAGTCGCGCGCGAGCGCCACCTGCGCCTCTGGCACCGCGGCCTCGTCCGCCGGCAGATACACGGCCCGAATGGCCTGCAAGAGGGCCTGGAGCCGCAGGTACGCCTGCGGGACGGGTGTGTGTGTGGGGGGGGGGGGGGGGGCGGGGGACGGTGCAGGGCCGAGGGGGAGGGGGAATTGGAGGATGGGGCGGGGGTTCGCAAAGGCTGGGTACATGCGCGGGTCAGTAATGCCGGGGCTAGGCCCGGGGGGGGGGGGGGCTCCGCCTCCCGATGACGAATTACGGAATCCGGCTGATCAAAAAGGGGGGCCCAAAGGGGGGCTGGAGGGGGGCCGGACGTGCCACTGGCGTCCGGCAGGGAAATTGTTGCTCTGTAGCGATCGGCCCCGTACCAAAGGCCACTCAGTAATACCCGCCCCCCGCACCACCAGAACTCAGTAGGAACGTGCTGCGTCCGGCGTGCGGCTCCGTAGGACCCTGCTCCATCGGATCGCGTCTGAGCCGGCAGACGCTAGTGGTAAGTCTGACGGGGGGGGGGTCCTTGATGCCCCAACATCGAGCCCTTGAAATGATCCCGATGACGCGCTGCTTCTTTTGGAGGGTGCGTCGCGGGTGCACTGTTTTTCGGAAAACTGCCCCCGGGGCTGCCCCGCGGCGGCCCGGTCAATGAGCCATCCCCAGCCCTCAGACTGCCCTTTTCTAAGGGTTCGTGTGGGGGTTTGCGGACTTGGTCATCAGAGCCTTGAAGAGCCCCCCCCCCCCCCCCCACGCTCCGTCGGAGGGGGGGCACTGAGGCCCGGGGACAACGGGGGTCGGGGGGAGGGGGCGGCGGGGGAAACGGGCCGCTGTGCCCTCCGGGCCTTCGCGCCCGCCCGCCGGAGGACCAGCCGTGGGCTGAGGTCGGGCTGCGGAGGGCCCCCGTGATACGCGCCTCGAAATGATGGGGGCGTCATGGGGGACCGGTGTGACGTGAATGCCCCCCCCCCCCGCACCCCCGTGCCGTGGTCCTGTCGGTGGTGTTACGAGGGTCTGGGGACGGGGAGGGGGGGGGGCTCGCAGGGATGCAGCAGAAAGGGAAAGGCCTCAGAGGCGGCCCCAGAGGCGGTTGAGTCGGCGGTTGGAGGAGGTTGCCAAAGCGGTTGGGGGGCGGTTATTGTCGGTTACAAATGCCATTGAGGCTGGCACTTGGCGTCAGGGGGACAGTGGCTGGGCATAGGCTGGGCGTCCTGGAGGGGGGGGGGAGTACCTCCCCCCCTACCAATGCATCCCTGGGGACGGGGGGGGGTATCGCAAAGGCTAAACAAGTGCTCCGGTCGGAACGTCCGGTACTCCGCAAATGTTCAAGTTTTGGAGAGGCACCCGTCTTCCACCGTTCGTCCACAAACGGTGGGCCACCGCACGCTTGGGAGAACAGAGGGAGGGCGGTGGCCCACAAGTGCCGTGGCATCCCCAGGGATGCATCAGAAGGGAAGGGACCTCAGAGGCGGTTAGGCAGGCGGTTGGAGGAGGTTGCCCAAGCGGTTTGGAGGCGGTTACTGTCGGTTACAAATGCCATTGAGGCTGGCACTTGGCGTCAGGGGGACAGTGGCTGGGCATAGGCTGGGCGCCCTGGAGGGGGGGGGGGGGGCGGGGGTACCCCCCCCCCCTTCCAATGCATCGCTGGGCATCCCCTCCACTGCCAGCGCCGGCCGCCCTCCCCTGCGGTCCTTCCGAAGACTGTGAAGATGTGGAGGGTGCCCTCCACAACGGACGTGAGGGACGGAGGGGGTGCCAGGCCTGAGCGCCCGCCCGCCCCCCCCCCCCGCGCTGCCGTGGGGGGCGCATGCCCCAAGGGGGACTCGATGGGGGGGGGTCCCTGACACCCCCCGACACCACCGGATCCGGGACTGCCACGCACATCCAACGCCGTGGGGCAGGGCAGCGCAGTTGAGGTCTGAACCCCCGGCCCCTGTGGCGAGCGGAGGTGATCAAAAATGGTGGTCGGGCTTTGGTTTGGGGGACATCTGCGGTGAATCTGAGCATCTGGACCCCCGCAGACGTGGGGGGGTCAACGCGTTTGCCAAAACGTGACATTTGTTTGGCATCGCGGTTTCGGTTGTTGTGCGGCAGATTTGCACTCATTCGCCCGATGGTCCCTGGGCATTGGGCCCCCACACAATAAAGTGGGGGTGAAGCGTCGAAAACCCTTCGAAAATGTTCGGCGGTTCGCTGTTATACGAAAACACAAACCGCCGGGCGTAGGTCTGGGCATGAGGCGGGGGCTGCGGGGGCGGTGCGCTGGAGGGTCCCGGCCTCCACTGCACCCCCGGCAGCGGTCGATAAAGTGGGGGGGGGTTCCCCCCCGCCCGCCCCCCCGCCCCCCCGCCCCCCCCAGAACAGCGAGTACGATTACGATTGCTCCGCCGGCCGGACCAGTGTGCGCCAACCACATTTGGTCAACGCATATCGGTCCTTTGACCATAATTACACAAGAACAGTGCCACTGCGGGGGGGGGGGGTGACCCTGCCTGTTTTCAGAAGTCAAGCCTGGGTAGCCCCCCCCCCCCCCCCCTTTGGTAATGTCGTCACTTGTGTATCCACCCTTGACCCCCTGGGGACGGCACCATGTCAGCCCCTCCCCCCGCCCACGGCACTGCGGTAGCACAGGGCACGACCTTCCGTGGCACTGCGGGGGGCCAAATGGTGGGGCCGTCGGGGGCCTTTGCACCGCCGCGGTCGGCGAGACTGGCCGTGCGGGGCCGGGAAGGGCCCTCCGCCGCCTTGGCCTCGCCGGACGTCTCGGGGTCGCTGGCGCCGGGGCGGGGGTCGTCAACGGGGTCCTGCCACGGACACGCGTCGCCCAAGACGTACTCCAACATGATGAGGCCCAGGCTCCAGAGGTCCGCCTGAGCACCGGGACAACGGGGCACACGATGCAGCCACATCCCTCGACCCCCGGGCGCGGCGGTCTGCACGGCACACCTCCACAACGCTCTTCTCTGGGGCACAGGGATGGGACCCCCGGGGCGGAGAGTGACGGAGGAGGGCGAACAGGGAGGTGCACAGCGTCTGCAGCCGTCCTCCCTCGGCCCTGATACGCACATGCGACGCGCTTCGCGCGACGGCGTTGGAGTGCGCCGTACAATACTGCGCGTTGGAGCCACGACGCACACCGTGCGCATTGATTTAGGGGTGCGTCCCAAAACAATCCTGAAAAAGTCAGCCCCCCCGAAGGAATGCTGAGTTATTGCACGGGTGCACAAGAGGCAGTCAGCACAAAAACGCACAAAGAAATTTGGCTCGTCAGTGGCCTATAAGACCATAGGTACCTTTCTGTCACAAGAATGAGACACAGAGGTGCCAGTGGGCAGGGCACCAACACGCAAAGCAATGGATCGCAGCGGCACGTTATAAACCACCGCCAAACTGGTACCATCGAACCTGGATTGTTGACTACGTATTGACTTCACAAATGGCGGGAAACCGTGACCCCCCCCCCCCCTACACACACAACCCCCCCACCCACACCTGCACACGCGGCTGGTCTCCAGGGCCTCAGCCAACCCGGTGCCACAATCCGCCGTACGTTGCGTCCGCCGTGTGGATGGGCTGTGGTCCATTGCCTGACCACTACCGCTCCCACACCAACACCCCAAACCCCCACACACCCCAGGCAGGGGGAGGGAGGGAGCCCCCCGCTGTGGGACACCGATGCGTGTGCACGACCGGTACCGTTCAGCACAGAGCAGAAGTGCACAGCAAAAGTCGAAGAAAAAAGATGTCATCGGCGCCTTTTGCTGCAGTAGAAGCGAACACAGAGAGTGCAAAGCGGTTCCACTGCACCAAAGTCCTATGAACTAATTCTGGTTGATTGGGGGGAGCCCCCCCCCCCCCACCCGAAGGAGGAGAAGGAGAACTGGTGTATGGTGAACGGTCGTCCACTGCGTCAAGGGCTGGTCACGGGACCGACCTTCGACTCATCCTCTGCGCTCCACCTCTCGCATTGTCTGATGCGTCGTGGGGGAAAGACGCCATCCCCGGGAGACGATCCGGCCACATTGCGCCCACGGCATGTCGTCACTCAGGGGAGGACGTCCATGCCCAGGGATCTATAAGGCTTGCATTGCACAGGCAATGGGTTTGACAAGGAGGGTACACATGCATAGAAAGCGCTCGAAAGTCAGCCAGATTGGGAGACCGGGGGGAATCCCCATCATGGCAGTTGCAGTGGGAAGAAGCCCTGTGGTAGTCCACTAGGGGTCTTGAGAATGGCCAGTAGAACAGTAGTAGGCCCAGCATCAGAGGGCACCAGTACGGGCCCAGCATCAGAGGGCATCGGTGCAGGTCCAGCATCGTAGGGCAAAGGAGCAGACCCAACATAAAAGGGACAACAGGCAGCAGACAGACCCAGAACAGCGCACGGTGCGAGCGCCAACAGGCACAAGCACGTGGGGCGCAACGGGGGAGGAAAAAGGGGGTCAGGGCACACAACAAAAGGAAAAACAGCGCAGCAGGAGCCAGAGAACCCGGCAGTTGAAACCCAAAAGAGGTTCGCTGGTCAGGGGAGGACGTCCAAGTCAGGACA
Organism: Eutreptiella sp. 'Long Island Sound 2002'; assembly: GCA_964036045.1. Classification (NCBI taxonomy): domain Eukaryota; phylum Euglenozoa; class Euglenophyceae; order Eutreptiales; family Eutreptiaceae; genus Eutreptiella; species Eutreptiella sp. 'Long Island Sound 2002'. The sequence goes on from OZ038389.1 coordinate 25,685,090, forward strand.
TGTCAGTCAAACGCGGGAGCACCGAGCGCCATTGGCCCGATCGGAAGGCGGGGGTCCAGGGTCACTTGGGGGTGCCTTCGATCTTGTGGATTAGCATGCGATCCTGACCCCTGAGGCCCGGCCGTCAGCCCCCCAAACAGCACGCGTACCTTTGCCGCGTCCACCATCTGGACGGCCTCTGGGATGCCCCGCACGCCGTCCTCCCCCGGCGTGCAGCACACGGCGTACACCTCCGGGGCCAGGTACGGGGGGCCGGCGAGCGCCTGCGCCGGGTCACAGGGGGCGCTGTGCAGAAGGCAGTGGTAGGCCCAGTCGCACAGCCGCGCGTCGTCGTTGCTCTCGAAGCAGATGCTCTGCGGCTGCAGGTAGATCAGGTGCACCTGCCGGTCGAGGGGATGATGGAGGAAGGGGGGCAAAGAGAGGCACAGGGGGGGGGGGGGGGGGGCAAGCGGAGGGGGGTGGCAGGCGGAGGGGGGGCGGGAGGGGGGGTGGCAGGCGGAGGGAGGGAGGGCGGGCGGGGGGGTGGGCGTCTGTAGGATAATTCAAAACCAAGGAGGGAGGGAGGGGGGCTCTCCCCCAGACCCCCTCCCCTCAGACCAAAGGGACCATCGTGGGACAAAACGCAATTTACCGATGGGAAACTCTGGTGGGGCCATTTGGTACACACACTTTTGGGTCCCAAAGCCCCCCCCCTCCGCGCCGCCACAGGCTAACAGAGCCAACCACCAAGGCCTTGCGCCAAGCCCCCCCCCCCCCCCCGCCCTTCGCTCAAAAGACTTGCCTGGGCCCCTCCCTCGACCGCGGGCAACGGGCCGCACCTCGTGCCAGTGCAGGTACGCCAGGGCCTCGCACAGCTGCTGCAGGTGCGCTCGCAGGGGCTGCTCCTTGAACTGCCGCCGCAGGCGTCGGCACTTGTGCAGCTTCTGCACGAGCGACGGCCGGCAGCGGGCCTCCAGAAGCAGCGTCGTGCCCGGCGTGCCCGGCAGCAGCCGCACGGGGCGGCTGAGGTACGGGTGTCGCAGGGGCTGCAGGCCCTGGAACAGGCGCTGCAGGCGGCGCTGCAGGCTCGGCGCATCCGACCGGACGGCGTTGGTGCTCAGGAGGCAGAGCGGGCGCACGCTGAGGCCGAGGGCGTACTTCTCGGAGGTGCGCGACGTGGGGCCCTTCCGAGCGTCGATGCCCGACACCCGCCCGGCCATGTCATCTGGTGGGAGGCGAGGCCGGGGATCGCATCGAGTGACGCATGCGCACGAGGGGGTGCGCGCTACTGGTGCGGCGGGTCCTGAGCTTTAAACCCCCGCCCAACAAGGCCCCTTCAAAGAGTAAAGATCTTTGGCCACAAAACTGGTACAACCCCCCCCCCCCCCCCCCACAACCGCAGCACAATCAGGAGCACAACAGAATTGGCACCCACTTCATCATCCGTGACATGGCCCTTGGCCCGTTGTGGCCCTTCGCGGCCCCAGACAAGCACATCTGCGGTGGTGCCCGGTGCGAGAGGACAAATCCAAACCACAACACAACACCTTTGCCATAGATATGGCCAAACAGCCGCGCCACGCGCGCGCCGCGTCAGGTGCTCCCCCCAATACTCTAATCTTCAATGGAAAAGATTGAAGTGAGGAGGACAGAGCCCCACGACAACCACTTTGCGCACTGAGAGGCTGAAATGGCTGGCGGTAATGAAAATGAAGTCGGCCAAAGATGGTCAAAATGGCCGAAAAACATAAGCATGCGGCGAGCGGAAAATGGAAAAAATGGCAGAACAGAACAGAGACGTGGTTATAGCCGTGCGTGTACGGTTGCGCACGGCTACTTTCTTCGGCTACGCACGGTTGCGCACGGCTGGATGTGAAGGCGACGCACGGTTGCGCACAGTTGACTACCATTGTATGTCAGAGCTCCTTTTAGGAAAAAAGGCAAAAAGAAGCGCCACGTCTCACCCCACCAGCCCAAACAAGCTACATGACCGCCAAACTCATGTCAAAAAAAGCGAAAAAAAGCGCCAGCCACATGTCATAAAAAGCACCAAACGTCCGCCAGGAGTCGAACCTGCGCCACTCACTTTACGCACCAAGCGCATGTACCACTGAGCTACCCCAGTCGCACATATATCTCAGGTCATAATTGACTCCATTGGTAATTTGTAAGTCCAATTTAGCACCCAATTGTGACCAACGCATGCCCCGCTATGCCATACTGTAAACTGTCCGGAAAATCACCTTCACTTGTGGCACCAGATGTGGGGGCAGCCGGACAGCAACATTCTGCACTGTCTTTGCAATCTTGGCAGACTCCGGCCAGCACTTAAGGGGCTTTCCGGTCAACCCAAAAAAATGAACGCACGGTTGCGCACGGCTAGATGCAGGGGTAGCGCACGGTTGCGCACGGCTGGCTGTGAAGATGGCGCACGGTTGCGCACGGCTGGCTGTGAAGATGGCGCACGGTTGCGCACGGCAAGGCCCAACCTTTGCGCACGGCTATAACCACGTGTCTGGAACAGAACAACAAAAGGGCAGCTGGCCAAACATGAGCACAACGGCGGAAAATAATAGAAATGCAGCCGGCGGAACTTGCTGGAAACTGATAAAAATGCAACCCGCCGAAACTGGCCAAAATGCCACGAGCTGCACCGGTACTTTCCACACAAATGCATTTCCAACCCTGGGCAGAACTGGTAACCCCCACAGAAATACATCGCCAGCAACAAGCACCGGGACGTTCAACAGGAAGTCACATGGGCATTGGTGAGCGTGCCCTTCTTTCTTGGCTGGAAGGTGTTCCGTGGCAGATATCAGGGTGTAGGCCTATGGTGGTCACAGCACGTGGTCACAGATGCTGCATTGTTTGATTCGAACACGTGCAAAGGGTCACCCGGAGAGCGCTGTGTGCGCGGTGCACGTGCCGTGCACTGATTCCCCGCTTTCCAAAGCTGCACCTCGCAGGAAATCCCTTAAAACGCACATTTGTGTGGTGTGTCCCCTCCTGCTATTTCCTGGCATTTCCCCCGGGGATTCTCCCGCCCTACCGCAACAGCGGTCATACCCACGTTGCCTCCCCATTTGAGGCTGCTTCCACTTGGAGGGGGCCTCGATCAGCAGGCCGATGTCGATCGTGACCAACTGTTTGCTGCGTTTAATGCGTGTGTCAACTCCACAGCCATTCTTCATTGGCAGTCTGCCAAGTTTGCCAAGTTTCTGGAAGTGGGGACATCGCACAGTGTTCAGCATGCAACCTCCGCTTGTGTACGAGATGCATATGTGAGCACACCAGAGTTTCCTCTCTGGTTGTTGTGTCCTTCAGCACCGCCCTATGTGCCTCTAAATCATATTGTGTTCGCAGAGCAGATTGGCCCTACGTTCGGTAGTGCTCTGTGGTTTTCGGCGCCAGGTTTTGACCTGTGCGGAGTACCTGTGTTCGGTGTTCGGTGGTTCTGGGGCCGGTTCTGATACGGATCGGCTCCATACCTCCATCACCGTGATGCACCATCCAGAGTGTCTGTGTGGACAGTCCCCGCCACACCAAAGCCCCACCTCAGAAGAGAC
>OZ038389.1:25693634-25706134 GCA_964036045.1 Eutreptiella sp. 'Long Island Sound 2002'
TCCATCCCCTTCTCCTCTTTTCCCTCAAAATGTGGTCCCCCAAAAGCTTCAGTGGATCTGTTGTGTACCTCCCAAATCTCTCTCCGAAGATCAGTGGTCTAGTCGGGTTTGTGGCGTATCCCGTGGTGGGGGCACACCTGTCGGCTGTGGCTCCGCCTGTCGACTTTTTCTTGCTCCCCACAGCCATCAACTCCACATGTGTTCCGACCCTTGGTGTCCACTATCCTCTTCTCTGCTTTGTTGCTGGGCCTGCTGCAGGGTCTCTCTGTACGGCATTTGGGGGGGGGGGGGGTATCATCTTGGAAAACCGGACATGTCAGTGATCGGTATCGCCGTTTGGCAGGAACAGTGCAACACTTTTTGATGAATGGCGGAGGAACAGCCCCGCACCGTTTAAGGGTGGAGGGGTGGGTCTAAGGGGTGGGGGGGGGGGGATTCAGCCGCGCCAGCCCCCCCCCCCCCCCCCCCGGGTGGTGCTGAGCTATTAGAGCCGCCGAAGACAGGTTTTGGTGTAAACAAACTGGCCGTAGGCCATAGGCCTGGAAGAAAATTTGGCCCAATCTTTTAAGGGGGTGTGTGTGTGGTGGTTGGGGGGGGGGGTCTAGGGTGGGTGGGTGGGGGGGTGGTATGGGACCTCCCCTGCACCCCCCCCCCCCCCGCAGTAGTGCCGAGTTGGTAAAAGGAGCCCTGGGAACAGCGCAGGGGTGGTCTTTGCGCCCGCCCTGGGCCCTGGATTTCACCGGAAAAGCGAAGATGTTGTTTCGGGAATTGGCGCGACGCGGGGGGTCCGGGAAGGGCCATCGTTCGTCTGGGGGTTCGGCGACCTCTTGTTCTGTTTGGACCATCGCACCCCCCAAATGATCGTCGGCGCCCTCCGCCCCAGACTTCACAGGGATTGTCTCAAGGGTAACGAGGAGCCACCCGCGGCATCACGGGCCCTTTTCTGAAGAGTTGCGGGCCAGCCCTCGCAGAAGTCACCCGAAGGAATGCGATGGCGGAGGTTCAGGACGGCCTGCCAAAGGGGGGGGGAGAGGGGGCGCGTTGTGCGCCGTCGCCGTTGCGGTGCTGAGGGTGCAGGGGGGCCGGGGCGGTGGTCGCATGGCACGCGGTTTGGGGGCCCATGGCGCGTACGCGTGCGGGGCTTGCGGGCGTACCTGACAGGCACGCGATGGTCCCGCTGCGGCGGTCCCTCAGGCGCACCCGGGCGCCCACGGAGAGCGGCGCGCCCGCCGCCGGCTCCGCCTCCGCCTCCCGCAGCACGGCCCATTCCAAGTGGGCCACGGCCTCTTGATAGGCCGCCACCGCGCCGCCCACGTCCCCCGCCCGGAACGCCCCGTTGCCCCGCTCCTTCAGCGCGCCGCCCCGGTCCATGGCCCCCGGCAGATCGGCGTCGGGCGCCGCGTGCAGCAGCTCCGGGGGCACGCCGTTGTGGTCGGCGTCGTCGGCCAAGATGACGTCGTACGTGCCGTCGTCGTTGGCCAGGGCCACCGTGGCGCCCGTGAGCCACGTGGCCTGCGAGTCGACCTCCACGAACACCGGCGCGCCGACCGCGAAGGGGCCCGGCGCGGGCCGGGGGGCGCGGCGCGGCGCCGGCTTCGGCTCCGGGGGGGCGGGGGCCGCGCCGGCCGCGGCGGGGCCACCGCCTGCCAGACCCATGAGGGCGTTGCCGAGGGAGCCCAACACGCCGGAGAGCATGTGGGCGGCCCCTGCAGGAACACGGTCTGGGGAGGTGGAGGATTGGGGTCGGTATTGTAAAGGCACTCCGGGGGGGTCCGATACTGACGGGGCTCGCTGCAGCTGTACATCGGTCACCGAAAACATCCCCATCGCTGCATCTCGCAGCAGCCCCCCCCATCAAATCCCAGGCGTTTGCCAGACCTATTCTGCAGTGATCTCCAACCTTGTCATTGTCACCATCATGCCCACCCCCCCCGCCCCTGCCCTGTGGAATGCAGATGTACGCTTCAATGAGCACAGAACCCCCCCTATAGGGCACACAGTACTGCTTGGTTCCCTTCTCTTTCCCCCTTGTGCGTGCAGCCCAGCCGCTACTGTGCAACACAATAGAGCCTGGTGACCGTTCGGGTGTGCAAATCCAAGTCACAACGTTAAATCGTTATCAAAACCACACGCACGTGATGTACATGTACAATTCTCACCAAATGTGCATACAATGGAGTCGGAAGCCGTGGTGCTGTTCGTGCCTTGGTGAATATAATGCTCATCCGTGTTTCTTTTCTTTTTTTTGCCCCCCCCCCCCTTGTATAAGCTACGCAAAAGTCCCAAATTAAGCTACGCAAAAGTCCCAAATTAATACGGTCCCTATGCCTACTGTAGCTTGGACAAGGGCGTAGATGCCCAGATTAAAAAAAAAGAAGATTGCACGGTGAGCTGGTGCAAGAAAGGGGCATATAATGCACAAATATCCCCAAAATCAGAGCTATGTGGGTTCAAGTGGGCAAACAATCACAACAAATGTGTCGATGACCCTATGTGGCTGGCAACTTAGTCACCAAACCCATGTCTTATGTGGCCGCACTACATTTGTACCGAATCAAATTAGGTCCCAAATTAATACGGTCCCTACGCCTACTGTAGCTTAGACAAGGGCGTAGCTTATACAAGGGGGGCAGGGTACTGTCCGGCACCATCGACAACAGTGCGAGATTGTACCGGAACTTCAGACCCATTGCCCCAGACCACAAAATGCCCGCCCTACCACCGACCCGCCATCCTCACACAGAGGGGGCATAAAGTTGCAGGTGTTCATCGCTGGATTGATAGGGGAGACCGTGTGTGCTGTGATTGCTACCACCATGGTTGGTGACCTTGTGGGTCTGCAGGTGTCAAACGACTTGGGAAACAGCGACGCAAGACCCAAGTCCGACGCAACTGCGCGACATGAGAGTCAAAAGGCCGTTCTCCCGGACTACACACGAAAAGTTTGAGTTAGTGGTACTGGAACAGGTCCACGTACCAATGCAAATTGCTTATGCAAATCTGTTACTGCAATAGACTGTTTACGGTACTGAAGAACACACTTTGAGTTCTGTTGTAGTGAAGCTTGTAGACCCAAATGCTTAGGCACTGCCGGACCTGTAAGCGGTGCTGGAGGGACCCCAACTGGCGGCCTCTGGGGCATGAAACCTTTTCGGGGATTGGAACAGCAAAATGGGAAAACACACAAGAGGATGACCATTCTTCGGCCTGTCTGCATCTTTGTAAAACCTTCGTTGGGCCCCTCTGCACCAACCTTCTATCCCCCAAGGTGGTGGTGCCACCCCGCACACGAACCTTCCCGGTTGGTTGAATGCCTACAGATGCATAGATGGTGGTAGATGTGAAAGCCTGACAGCATGCCCACGTTTGTGCTTATGGGCAACCCGCGATTGCTGCAGAACGGTGAAGACCAGAAGGCTGAACTTGCAGACTGCTGCAGATGGGCAGCCTGAACGAGCCACTGCAACTCTAAATTGCAAGATTACCTTGCATAGGCCCTGTTCAAGTGTGACGACACGAGTTATGACCATAAAGCACGCCATACCAAACCATGCCAGGCCATGACAGCCATGGCTTGGCTTGCCTTGCCTTGGCTTGGTGAGGCGAGCGAGCACGCGCGCGCGCGGCAAAAGATGCGCATCCAAGCTGTCTCGGACATACAGACCACACTAATCCATCCAAACACGCCTCTCTTTCTCAAAACTGAATCCCAAAAATGCCCCTCTTTTTCAATGCTACACTTCCGTTGGCCAAGACGCATGTGCACACCAAATTTGAAGCATTGTTTGCAGGCCAGTTTGGAGAAAATGGCTTCCAAGTTGACGATACGGCTGAAAACCACAATGTACGCCATACCACACCATGCCGTGCCTTGCCTAGGCTTGGCGAGGCTAGGCGAGCGAGCGCGTGTGCGAGTGTGGAGCAAGATGCTGCATCCAAGCCCTCCCAGAGATGCACTGACCACACACACCCATCCAAACACGCTTCTCTCTCTGAAAACTGAATCAGGAAGTGGCCCCCTTTTCTTTTTAAAATTGCACTTCTGTTGGCCAATACGCACGCACGCACATTTGAAGCATTGGTTGCGGACCAATTTGGAGAAGCACGGCACAGGGGAAAACCATAACGTACGCATACCAAATCGTACCTTGCCATCCACCATGCCTCGCCTTGGCATGGCAAGGCGAGGCGCACGTGCGCGCGGAGAAAGATGCTGCATCCAAGCCCTGTCAAAGATGCCCTGACGACGCACACCCATCCAAAAGCGGTGAACAATGGTGCTCATGGGCATCATTAGCGTTGAAGCATCTCAGACTGCAATGTCTGCAAACTGCGATAAGCCTTGTACACTTTGTCCGCCCGAACCACCAACTGCCTGCACGGGGACAGAACATGCCCAATATGGCCCAGGCATCAGGGATAGGTGACCACATATCCACTCGAAGATTGCTGTACAACCACCAACACTTGTGTGTTCTGCTGTTTGCTTGTGCACACTTGGAGTGTGCATTGTGCCTCCTTCTACTGAGTCCACCACAAACCCTTCCATAGAGTCGTGTGTAGATACCTGTGTTGTTTGAGTGCTGGTTGGTGTATTGTGTGTGTGTGTGCGTGTGTGTGTTCATTGGTGTAAAACAATATTATAAAGGGAGACCCGCATGGGTCACGGATCCCCGCTGCTGCCTGTGGCGCCATCACGCGGAGGCTGGCATGCAGTCCTGACAGCCTGGCTGCCTGCCTGTCTGGTGCCTGTCACGGTGTGTGTGTTCATTGGTGTGTTTGTGTGTGCATTTGTGTGTTGTTGGCTGTTGCTGCCAACGGAATTTCTTGTTTGACGGCGAAATTAGGCTCCTCTTTCCCTGAAAGGAATGCCATCAGCACCACGAGTGTGGTGGACGCTGCATCACTGATTGTGCTGCAAATGTTCAGCTCTGTACAATGCCATGTTCTGGGTGTACCATACCGTAATGTCCTGAACTGAACTGTACGGTACCATACTGAACCGTACTGTACCGCACTGGGTACCAAAAGCAATTTGGGCTCATATGGAAAAAATGCAGTGCCAGAGGGGGCGCCCTTGCACTGTGCACGCACTGCACGCTATTGTTCTGTTCAATTGTCAACTAAGTACAATCTCAGAATGAGCAACTTGTGTGCACAACATGACGCTTTTGCAGAATTTAAGCACTGTCACCCTGTCACATGTATCTGTGTCAATGCAGTCTGTACAACATTGCAGCTGACACTTGTCATACATGGACATCTTCTTAGGGTCACACTTGGTGCAACAAAGGGCACATACATCCCCATCGTCACGCACAATATCCTCATTATCTTTGTCCTCTGGTGTAGGTGCGGCCCATACATGTGCAGGTACATGTTCCCATGGACCATATGGAGGGTACTGTACTGAATCAAAAATTGCTGCAAATGCAAGAGTACACGCACGTGCTCATGCAACTTAGTAGTGAATACCCTCCATATGTTCCTTACGATGCCCCAATGACACTTCTCGCAAACAAATGCTCAATATGTGCCCTATAGAAACTATGAACATTGTTGTACTCCTTTTGTCGCTCGGTCAAAGTCTTTTGACCGATAAATGGCCATGCCACATTGAGGTGCCCCTTGTATGCACCATCCGTGGAGCCTATCCACGGTGGGGAGAGATTAGAATGGCTACATCACCCTTGCTTGCTCGGGGTCCCCATGGTGGGGAGAAATCAATATAGCTACATCATACCTGCCTTCTCGGGGTCCCCATAGTGGCGAGAAATCGGCCTAGAAAAGGGTGGATGTGGTGGAAATGAGCAAAAAAGGGTGAAAAGGGGTGGAAATGGGTGAAACTGGGTGAAAATCCAAAAATGCCATATCCCCAATGTGGGAGAAGCAGGAAAACCTACTCTCAAACAACAATGATGCCCGTGGTGTCACAAAGTATGGGTCTCTAGTACGGCCAAACACCCAAATGGCTACACTGCGCACGTACTGCGCTAAGTGCGCCCCCAGAGGTCCATTTTCCGTACTCAAACTAGGCTCAAACAACAAATTGCAGAAGGAACTCAGTCAGTTTTTGGCCGCTAGAACTACACGAGCAACCTTACCACTTGAATGTGTACCAAGGTCAAGGTAGGTAGGTAGGTATCTTCGGGAGCTTGGGGGGCCTCCTTTGACATTGCAAGAAGAAAGGCTTTCCAAGAGGGCGACCACCCCTCCTACTGCCCTTTGGAATGCGCCTCACAAAGCCACTCCCGCATGTGACTTGGCAAAGCATGATTGCAGCCACCCAGCCCATGTGTATGGTCTTGTACAACTTCATGCACAGCGCGCGCACAACACGCAATATGCCCCGAGGGGTGCACCTTGGAAATGGAAATGGGACCTCCCATCCTCCCTCCAGGGTCAGAGCATACAAATTGGTGTGCCTAAGTCGGTGGTACATCAAGCTAAAGATCAACTAGTCGTCAGTTAAATTCCCCCATGTCAGCCGCACGGCCAGGCATGCACTGGAGGGGGGCAGCAGGGCAAAAGACAAGGCTAAATACGGCCTGTGTCGGGACTGATTGATGCGACTGGCTGCAAAATGGGGGTAGGGTAGGATGGGGGGGGGGGGCACTTCTCGGAGAAGGAAAGACCTGTGCTAGGCGACCTGTGTTTCACAAAGCCACCCGCAAAAAAAAAACCACTGAACGTCCTTTAAAGCACATGGCTGGATGAGGAGGTGGGACTAAAATGGTATCCGGCACTAAATGAACGAAACAGGGGGTTGAAGGAACATTGGGCTGTTTGCGCTGTGCACCATCTGGTATCTGATTCCCAAAACAGGATACCTTTGCTTACACCGAAGCTTGGAACCCAAACGGAGATGGTCAACATTTCTGCATCGAGAAAGGTTTTGCTCGTTCGACAAACAAATAGCTGGTCAATCAGAGCGGCTTGATAGCAACCCCTCAAAGCGAATTACGACTGAACCTTCAAATGCCCTTCATAAACGCAATAACAATTGCGTGCCAGGCCACGCCCCCAAATGCAGTAAAGGTCTCAAGGGCTCAAAGGACACACCAAACCTCGATTGTGTCTCAGAACGGGAATGGAGGGAGAGTGAAAGGTCAGATGACTGCTACTTTGTTCTAAATCGCAACACGATCACTGCTCCAGTGTCACAGTCTGCGAACTGGACATTGCGAACTCCCTTGTCTGTGCCTGGCGATACATAGGACAACACAAGCACATTCACTGGACTGGCCCCTCAAGAAGAGGAGCAATGAACATAGACAGGAGGAGGAAGCCCCTCAAAGTAATTTCTTGCCAACTGATGACAAATATTTTACAAAAACCAGGTGGAAGATGCAGAAAGCAAAGGAAAATGGGTATTCCGTGGGTTAGAACTGGAGCGTGCCTGCACCACCTCCCCAGTCAGCCAAGGCATTTTGTACGCACCCAACCCTCTTTTGCTGGTAAGCTGGTATGGCATGTTATGCGCAAATGAAACTGGTCTCTTCAGGGATTTTGCGCACCCCGCCGTGAGTAGGCTAGAGACCAGCTTCCGATATATATGGGTGCTGGGGTGGGGGGGGGGCTTAGGAGAAAGTCATCCAAGTGCCAATGGCTCTGGGGCAGTGACTCTGGATGCCTGACGAAGTGTGATGTTCGAAACATGCAATTTTCTGCGGGGCACTGGGCAGCTGCCTACCTCAGGCTCAGCAGCACGGGTCACTGCGGGCGCGGCTGTTTGGGGAGAGGGGGACGGGTGGACAGAGTGGGGGGGATGCAGACCGTTAGTACAGGGGGATCCACATGGGACGATGGACACTACAGGGGAGACGCCCCCACGCGACCCGTGGGGCTGGATCGGGCAGAGGCGCTCTTGGGCATGGGGATGAGGTAGTCGTCCATCAGCTGGAAGAGCAACTGGCTTTCACTTTGGGCGTGCTCGTCAATAATGTCCTCCAGCAGGACACGCTCCACCGCCTCCACGACTTTGTCCTTCACAAGGCTCACGCAGTGCGTCACTTTGGCGGTCAGCGCGTGGAGGGCGCAGCGCAGGGACACCCGAAACGAGTGCAGAGCCAAAAAAGAGGGGACGGTCTGCAGGGAGGTCAGCGCCCAGGACATGGCATGCAGCAGTTGGCCCAGCTCCGTCGCAGAGTGCCTGGTGCCCAGGCACGGGTCATCACTCGGCGGTGACGTCCCGCAAGCCTCACTGGACGTGGCCAGGACCGCCTCCGGGACCGCCGAGCGACTAGTGGATTTGGCTGCGCTGGCAGCGCCGGGCCGCACCACTGCCCCCGCCGCGCCGTGCGCCACGATGCCCCACCGACCGAGATGCCACGTTGCGTCTGGGGCCACGGAATGGCGCCCGTCCAGCCACTGCAGCACTTCGCTGACCACTGCGTCGATCTGCATCAGGAATCCCACCTGCTGCTGGAGCCACGTGCTGGCGTGGGCGAAGTCCTGCCGGATCAACACCTGCGCCTCGATCAAGAACGCATTCATGGAGCAGTCCAGGCGCGGTGGACCGGAGCGACCGTCAGGACCGCGCGCGCTCTTGGATCCGTTCGCCTCAGAGGGCTCTTGCTCACTGTATCTTGCCACCAAGTCTCGGTAATGCGCAACAATCGTCTCAGCGGTCGGCTGCAGAGCATAGGTCTTCGTGATCGCCGACAGCGCACTGGGCCCCACCAGCGGGACGGCCTCGGTGCGGATGAGGCCGCCACCGACACGCAGCAGCACCACCACTGCGGCCATCAGGGCTAAGAGGGGGGGTGCGGGGTATGGGCTGGGGGGCGGGGCCGCCCGGGGCACGGGGACTGCGGGCCCCCACTGCTGGTGCAGCTTCAGGTTGAGGGCAGCGAGAAACGCCTGGGCAGAGTGCAGAAGATGCGGTCCCGTTGCGTCCCGGCAGAGGACCTCCATGATGATCTGGTCGGTGGGGAAGCCAAACAGCGGACAATCCCCGACGGGCGTGGCAACCCACTGCTTTGGAGGCCAGGGCCGATGCTGGGCAGACCAGAAGCCGAAGACTCGCTGCCATGGGCCTGCTTCCCAGTCGGCATCACTTACGCTGTCAGGGGCCGGCTGCAGGAAGGAGGGATCCATGTCAAGCAGCTGCCACTGCTTGACGCAGACAGCGAACCATCGGAGGTCATCCTGCGAACTGACGCCATACCACCGCTGGCAGACTAGGGGAATGCAGTTCAGGAGCTGCTCCGCATCCAAGAACTTGAACACATCATGCAATGCGTCATCATGCAGGCGCATCGTGCATCACTGGTCCACAGAGAGATTGGGGTTGAGGCTCTGACAAACCTTCCTTGTGTGTATGGGAGGGCGGCACACGCACGGCGGGCAACATTTTCAACACTTATCCACAAATGATCGCCCCACAACAGCCCGCAAATGCCCAACCCAGCCAGTCACAATGTGCACATAAACTAAGCAGGGTCAGGGCTGCTGACAACAGGGGCTGACCTTCCTAGTTAAGGGTACCGGCAGTGAAGGTCCCTGGCCACGAGGCTCATGTCAGGTTCTGTACAGGACGTAGCCGTTGCCTGACAGGGTTGGCATTAAAGGGCAGCCCAAGAGCCATCCACGGGGGTGGGTCCCACTGGTTCACACGCCTGTGGCGACCCTCTGTATCATGGCGCTGAACCCGTAGTGGGCAACCCTGGCAAGTGGTGACTAGCCAATGCACCCTTCCGCGCATCTTGATGCGGATCAGACCCCGGCGCCTCACAGCAAGCCCCAAAGCAGCACAGTCAATCGCTTGCGCAGTGCACACCGTACATTGTGCACACTATTACAACCTAACAGTGAGGCAAGCGTGTGGGCTGTGATTGGGAACACTATGGCGTACGTTGGGATCCGCCGTCCAGGGGTTGCCGGACAGGGTCGGGGCCCTCCCAGTGCACCAGGGCCGGACACACATGCGGCCGCTCCACTCCCGAGTCCTGTAGGTCCAGGGCCTGCGCCGCGGTGGCCTCCACCATGAGGGTCTCAAGGTCCATAAAGGCAATCGGGGTGAACCCGGTGGATGCCGCCCGCTCTAGTCCCACGGTTCCCCACTGCGGGAGTGCGCGCGGGGCGACGGCATGGCACTTAGAGCGCCTGCTTTTTTTCTTTCGGGTGACAAGGCCTCCTCCGCAACAAAATGGGGCCATTTATCTCAACGCAATGTCAGTTCGCCTCTCAATCCAGAATCCGCACATCCACTTTGGTTGATGCATGTTTGTGGCGGGCCAGAGGAGGTCCGACGCAGTTCTTCAACACCTCAGCTCCACCATCTGAGAGATCAGCTTGGCAATGGATATATCTGCTCTATAAATGCCGTCGGTTTGTTTTTCACTTCTTCTCTTATCGTTATTATGTTTAGGTGGTCTGCTAGGTTATCTTTTCGGCTACGGCAAAGCGTTCGGGCTTGCCTTGCGCTCTTCTATGAGACCCTGGTGAGTCTTTGACCAAAGAACACAAGCTGTGCAACACGACGGCGAATTGTAAAAATTGGACAACGGTTTGAGCAAAAATATGCTTGAAAAAATGTTGCTTGTGACCACAACTGACAAAAACTCAAAAGCGGACCGACGTCAGAATCCGCCCACAACACACAGCTCAGCGCCTCACTGACATTGAATGAACAGCACCCTTACCCATTGCCGATCCCCTGCAAAGGTCTGGAAGCCTGGCATCTAAATGCAACCTTCCTCCTGAACCCACAGGCTTTGTGATGGTTAGCACCCCCTCTGCCAATAGTGGGTGTCTGCAGCATCACAGACACCCAAAGCCTCTTCTGATATGTTGTTAATAGGTATATCTCTGGTACCCCCCCCCCCCCCTTGTAAGCCCCAAAATTTGACGCAAACAACAGCTCGTTGGTTTTTTTTTTTTTAACTCGTGACCGAAGTTCCACCAAGTGTCCATTGAGAGTACACGTAGCAGGTCATGGGTCAGTGACAGGGCCAGCTTTGCTTATGGGTTTGGTATGACCTACGGTCACCTACCCTCGTTTGCTCTGACAAGGGCGCTGTTCACACGCGCCGGCACCGGGAGAAAACACAAGCAGTAACCGTTGGGTCATGAATGTATCAGCCGTCAAGTCACTGTCCAATCTCCACCTCCAACGCACAGGGAGAGGTGAAAAAGGGTGGTAGGACAGCAACCACTGTCTCCAAATTCCATCACCGGCCCCAAATCACAGAAAACCCTTGATCTTCCATGACCACCAAGAAAAAGTAACCGCCAAATTCCACAGTTTCAAAAGGTTCAAAAACATGTCAGCCTATTCAGGTCCTACACGCTGTACGTACTGAGGTCATCTCACAAGCACGAGCTAGCTGGGTCAGCGTGCCACCTTCCTACGTCCCCCTCATGGTGTACACGCCGCAAGGAAAGGACCCGCACCAAGGGCTCAGGTGTCCTGACGCCCGTGCCCCTCCCCCAGGGTCTTTGATCCCCTTGGGGGCACCGACCCCGCCCCTTCCCCATTGCCGCTGCGGACGCATACGGCACCGCTCTTGTGATGCCCATGGCGAAGAGGCCCCACGCCAGTGGGGTCTGTTCGGGCCTTCCACTGGCCCCTGGCCCCTGGCCCCTGCTGCAACTAGGGGCCGGGACAGTAGCAGGAACCGACTCATTTAGAGTGATGTGGTGACAGAAGACACGGGCACCAGCTTGAACCCAAAACAATGCCATCGTGTTGCTGAGCTATAGACCAAGTGCTAACATGTATGTGTAGCCGTCAAGGGGTACAACTTAGCAACACAAGCACCTCACGGGGTAACAACCAAGCAAACGGCAACGTCAGGGAAATTATCGAAGTAGAAAAGATGCACAGTGCGTCTCAATCCCCCATACAACTCATGCTAGGGTTTGCAGGTGCGCTTGGGATTAAATAGCACATTAAAGATCCACCAACTGAGCATGCAGGCACGCTATCAGTGTAGTGTGTCACCAAATGTGGGGAGTATGATTGTAACATGACACTTTTTCAAACCACTAAATATCACCCACCACTGCATTTAAATATTGAGCACTCCCATGGTAAGTATAAAGTAAGACATGCAGCGCTGATCACTCAGCACCGACTAGTGAACGATGCGTGCAATTGGCTCAAAGCGTCTTCCCGCAAAACAGTGCCGTTGCTGCAATACTGGCCTTTTTTTGATTTAAAAATATTCCTTTCAGGTTCAGATAGCCCGCCCCGGAGAGTGCGCCATTATCACTCATATCGCACTAGCCTGTGCCTCCAGGTAGCAAATAGCTAATTGACATTGTGATTTCTGAGGATTTGAGCCCTGGGGCTCACATTTATACTTATTGGTCATATGAACTTTGCTATGGCACCTTCAGATCGGATCCCTGCCATACCTAGAATTGCTGGTTCCTAGCTCCAAATAGGTCACCTAACTATTCAAAACGACTATTGACGGCAAAACAACGATGACCATGCGGATCAGCAATTCAAGGCGGTGATTTTATGCGGCTTTGATCGAGATGGACAAGTG
>OZ038389.1:25711134-25716134 GCA_964036045.1 Eutreptiella sp. 'Long Island Sound 2002'
TGCCCCCAGGCAGTGAGTCGGTGCATTGCAGGAGTTCCACTGCCCACTGCCCCCAGGCAGTGAGGCAGTGCATTGCAGGAGTTCCACTGCCCACTGCCCCAGGGCAGTGAGGCAGTGCATTGCAGAAGTTGCACTGCCCACTGTCCCCACGCAGCGAGGCAGTGCATTGCAGGAGTTGCACTGCCCACTGCCCCCAGGCAGTGAGGCCGTGCATTGTAGAAGTTGCACTGCCCACTGCCCCCAGGCAGTGAGGCAGTGCATTGCAGGAGTTGCACTGCCCACTGCCCCCAGGCAGTGCGGCAGTGTATTGCAGGAGTTGCACTGCCCACTGACCCAGGGCAGTGAGGCAGTGCATTGCAGAGGTTGCACTGTCCGCTGCCCCCAGGCAGTGAGGCAGTGCATTGCAAGAGTTCCACTGCCCACTGCCCGAGGGCAGTGAGGTAGTGCATTGCAGGAGTTCCACTGCCCACTGCTCTAGGACACTGAGGCAGTGCATTGCAGGAGTTGCACCGTCCACTGCCCCCAAGCAGTGGGGCAGTGCATTGCAGGAGTTCCACTGCCCACTGCCCCCAGGCAGTGAGGCAGTGCATTGCAGGAGGTCCATTGCCCACTGCCCCAGGGCAGTGAGGCAGTGCATTGCAAGAGTTGCACTGCCCGCTGCCCCCAGGCAGTGCTGCGGTGTGTTGCAGGGGGTCCACTGCCCACTGCCCCCAGGCAGTGAGTCGGTGCATTGCAGGAGTTGCACTGTCCACTGCCCCCAGGCAGTGAGGCAGTGCATTGCAGGAGTTCCACTGCCCACTGCCCCAGGGCAGTGAGGCAGTGCATTGCAGAAGTTGCACTGCCCACTGCCCCCAGGCAGTGAGGCAGTGCATTGGAGGAGTTGCAGTGCCCACCGCCCCCAGGCAGTGAGGCAGTGGATTGCAGGAGTTCCACTGCCCACCGCCCCCAGGCAGTGCGGCAGTGTATTGCAGGAGTTGCACTGCCCACTGCCCCAGGGCAGTGAGGCAATGCATTGCAGGAGTTGCACTGCCCACTGCCCCCAGGCAGTGAGGCAGTGCATTGCAGGAGTTGCACTGCCCACTGCCCCCAGGCAGTGCTGCGGTGTGTTGCAGGGGGTCCACTGCCCACTGCCCCCAGGCAGTGAGTCGGTGCATTGCAGGAGTTCCACTGCCCACTGCCCCCAGGGCAGTGAGGCAGTGCATTGCAGGAGTTCCACTGCCCACTGCCCCAGGGCAGTGGGGCAGTGCATTGCAGAAGTTTGCACTGCCCACTGCCCCCACGCAGCGAGGCAGTGCATTGCAGGAGTTGCACTGCCCACTGCCCCCAGGCAGTGAGGCAGTGCATTGCAGGAGTTGCACTGCCCACTGCCCCCAGGCAGTGCGGCAGTGTATTGCAAGAGTTGCACTGCCCACTGACCCAGGGCAGTGAGGCAGTGCATTGCAGAGGTTGCACTGTCCGCTGCCCCCAGGCAGTGAGGCAGTGCATTGCAAGAGTTCCACTGCCCACTGCCCCCAGGGCAGTGAGGCAGTGCATTGCAAGAGTTGCATTGCCCGCTGCCCCCAGGCAGTGCTGCGGTGTGTTGCAGGGGGTCCACTGCCCACTGCCCCCAGGCAGTGAGTCGGTGCATTGCAGAAGTTGCACTGTCCACTGCCCCCAGGCAGTGAGGCAGTGCATTGCAGGAGTTCCACTGCCCACTGCCCCAGGGCAGTGAGGCAGTGCATTGCAGAAGTTGCACTGCCCACTACCCCCACGCAGCGAGGCAGTGCATTGGAGGAGTTGCACTGCCCACCGCCCCCAGGCAGTGAGGCAGCGGATTGCAGGAGTTCCACTGCCCACCGCCCCCAGGCAGTGCGGCAGTGTATTGCAGGAGTTGCACTGCCCAATGCCCCAGACAGTGAGGCAGTGCATTGCACGAGGTCCACTGCCCACTGCCCCCAGGCAGTGGGGCAGTGCATTGCAGGGGTTCCACTGCCCACTGCCCCCAGGCGGTGCGGCAGTGTGTTGCAGGAGTTCCACTGCCCACTGCCCCCAGGCAGTGAGGTAGTGCATTGCAGGTGTTGCACTGCCCAGTGCCCCCAGGCAGTGAGGCAGTGCATTGCAGGAGTTGCACTGCCCACTGCCCCCAGGCAGTGGGGCAGTGCATTGCAGGAGTTGCACTGCCCACTGCCCGAGGGCAGTGAGACAGTGCGTTGCAGGAGTTGCACTGCCCACTGCCCCCAGGCAGTGAGGCAGTGCATTGCAGGAGTTGCACTGCCCACTGCCCCAGGGCAGTGAGGCAGTGTATTGCAGGAGTTGCGCCGTCCACTGCCCCCAGGCAGTGAGGCGGTGCATTGCGGGAGTTGCGCCGTCCACTGCCCCAGGGCAGTGAGGTGGTGCATTGCAGGAGTTCCACTGCCCACTGCCCCAGGGCAGTGAGGCAGTGCATTGCAGGAGTTGCACTGCCCACTGCCCCAGGGCAGTGAGGCAGTGCATTGCAGGAGTTGCACTGCCCACTGCCCGAGGGCAGTGAGACAGTGCGTTGCAGGAGTTCCGCTGCCCACTGCCCCCAGGCAGTGAGGCAGTGCATTGCAGGAGTTGCACTGCCCACTGCCCCAGGGCAGTGAGGCAGTGTATTGCAGGAGTTGCGCCGTCCACTGCCCCCAGGCAGTGAGGCGGTGCATTGCGGGAGTTGCGCCGTCCACTGCCCCAGGGCAGTGAGGTGGTGCATTGCAGGAGTTGCACTGCCCACTGCCCCAGGGCAGTGAGGCAGTGCATTGCAGGAGTTGCACTGCCCACTGCCCCAGGGCAGTGAGGCAGTGGATTGCAGGAGTTGCACTGCCCACCGCCCCCAGACAGTGAGGCAGTGGATTGCAGGAGTTCCACTGCCCACTGCCCCAGGGCAGTGAGGCCGTGCATTGTAGAAGTTGCACCGCCCACTGCCCCCAGGCAGTGAGGCGGTGCATTGCAGGAGTTGCACTGCCCACTGCCCCCAGGCAGTGAGGCAGTGCATTGCAGGAGTTGCACTGCCCGCCGCTCCCAGGCAGTGCGGCAGTGCGTTGCAGGAGTTGCACTGTCTACTGCCCGCGACACAGCCCGAGACGGCGCCCCACCTGTGGGCCTGCTCGGCTCAATCGCACGAGTGGGGGCCAGCCCGCCGGCGCCTCGCAGCGTGGCTCGACCAGAAGGTGGGGCCACGGGCGGCCCCAGTGCGTCACCAGCTGTGGGAACCGACTGTGCTGGAGCAGTGGGCGGCAGCCCTGCGGAACCCCTCCATGCAGCTAGCCCACCTGGAGTGTACGGGGCCCCACTCGCTGGGCACGGAGTTCCTCCGCCACGTCGTGGAGGAGTCCATACGGATCTGGTACGCCCACGCCAAGGCGCGTGCCACACTGCTGAAAGCCCGCCTGGGCCCGGGCAGCACGATGGCGTGGGCATTGCAGGAGCTGCGCCTGCACCAGCAAGCAGAAAGGGAAGGGGTGCAGCGGGAGCTCCTGGAATAAGCGCGGTCGCCAGAGGCGAACTCACCAGGTCTCCCCGACTCCCCCTCCCCCTGCTGAGGCCTACACACTTACGCACGGCGCGCACACAACACACACAGCCCAGCCCGTTTAACTTTACCTGTGGGTAGACATCCCGGCCTTTTGCCTTTTGGTAACAGCGCCTTCGGCACACACACACACACACACACACACACACACACCCACACCCACACACACACACACACACACACACACACACACACACACACACACACACACCCACACACACACACACACACACACACAGACACACACACACACCCACACACAAAAACACCCACACACACACACACACACACACACACACACACACACACACACACACACACACACACACACACACACACACACACACACACATGCTTCATGCTTCATGCTTGCCGACGTACCAGGCCTGAGCCTGAGCCTACCACGAGACGTCCCGGTAGGTCATTGAGTCCAAGAGGAAGGCCATTATCAGACCTACCCCCGGTTGCCCCACCACCTGCCCCGGAGATCCCCCCCTCACGCCCAGCAGGCAGTAGAGCCGGCCAGGATCCCCGTGCAGGTCTCCGCCACGGGCTCCACCTCTTAATTAATGCACAACTCAACATGCAGCAACATGCAACACACGCAGACACACACATACACCACAAGGCGCCCCTTCCTCCACTGTATTCTCCTATCTCCCACGGGCACAATGCCCTGCTCCACAGGCACAATGCCCATCTCCACGGGCGCAATGCCCATCTCCTTGGGCGCAATGCCCGGTCTGTGCAGTCCTTGAACCAGACTGCATGATCCTCTGGTCCGCTGGTCTGTGCAGTCCTTTAACCAGACTGCATGACCCTCTGGACCGCTTGTCTGTGCAGTCCTTTAACCAGACTGCATGACCCTCTGGACCGCTTTTCTGTGCAGTCCTTTAACCAGACTGCATGATCCTCTGGTCCGCTGGTCTGTGCAGTCCTTTAACCAGACTGCATGATCCTCTGGTCCGCTGGTCTGTGCAGTCCTTTAACCAGACTGCATGACCCTCTGGACCGCTTTTCTGTGCAGTCCTTTAACCAGACTGCATGATCCTCTGGACCGCTTGTCTGTGCAGTCCTTTAACCAGACTGCATGATCCTCTGGTCCGCTGGTCTGTGCAGTCCTTTAACCAGACTGCATGACCCTCTGGACCGCTTGTCTGTGCAGTCCTTTAACCAGACTGCATGATCCTCTGGTCCGCTGGTCTGTGCAGTCCTTTAACCAGACTGCATGACCCTCTGGACCGCTTGTCTGTGCAGTCCTTTAACCAGACTGCATGATCCTCTGGTCCGCTGGTCTGTGCAGTCCTTTAACCAGACTGCATGACCCTCTGGACCGCTTTTCTGTGCAGTCCTTTAACCAGACTGCATGATCCTCTGGACCGCTTGTCTGTGCAGTCCTTTAACCAGACTGCATGATCCTCTGGTCCGCTGGTCTGTGCAGTCCTTTAACCAGACTGCATGACCCTCTGGACCG
>OZ038389.1:25726134-25728634 GCA_964036045.1 Eutreptiella sp. 'Long Island Sound 2002'
CTGAGAATGAAGTTGTTGTATTTCATCTCCCACGTCACAGTGTCCTCTAAGGAGCCCTGGGTAATATACCAAAACTTGGCTGAATTCCCCCTCCCCGCTCTGTCAAGTTTTTTACTCTCTTTATGTACCGACCACACAACCTCCGACATGCGCCAGCGCTTCTTTTTTACGAGCCACTCGCAGGCGGAGGTGAGATGTGAGATGACGTCTTCGGGTTTGATGTTGTTGAATTGGTCTTTGCAGTCCGCTTCACTAATATACCGGCAACCCAGGGAATCAAGATCATGGAACCATGATGAAACATCGTTGATGCTGTGGGCCAGGAAGGGGCAGGGAAGTTCATCACTTAAACACCGCAGGAAAGTGGTCTTGGCTCTAGCGGCAACCTTGATATTTCGTTTGGGGAGGAAGGGGTGGGGCAGGGCGGTGATTCCGCGCCAAAGCCAGGTACCTTTGGTGAGGCTTTTGGCTTTCCCTATAAGGTACAGTATGGCCAATTGGCCCGCCTCGTTCATTTCCCAGCCGCGGCGCATGATGTCGCTGCGAATGGCGGACACAGTCGAGGAAGGGTCTCCGGGGGCAGGTGTGTAGCCTTCATCGGCAAGAAACTTCTGTAAGACCCCCCACACCCAGTGGCGGCAGAATCCCCACATGACCCCAACCCCCTTGTCCACAATTCGGACATAGAAATGTTTTGTGACTTGGTCTGCGAGTTGCACAACTGAGCGGAGGCGAGCTCCGGACTCGGGCCAAAGAGCAGGAGGCAAGTATGTGAGGGGAGGAGGGAGGGTAGCACCAATCTGTTGAGCCATAGTGGTTAAGTCCTGAAGGAGTTGTTGGCGGACTTTGTGACCGTTGAGGGGGAGGGGGTCATTGGGGCGAGCTGTGGAGCCGTCGTGGTAGGGGATGGCGATGGGGCAAAGGGCAACATGACCATCGATGATTATGCGCGTGCCTGGTATGTTAGATGCCTGGTGGCTGGAGCAAGGCGGCTGAGCCTGCAGCTTATCGTATTGTCGCGCCTTTCTCTCAAAAACTCTTCGGACCGTTTGCGGTGTGCTTCTGGTGATGCGGATTGCTTTGTTTAACGCTTGTTTTTCCCACGCTGCACCGACAACGGACCCTACTAGCTTCCTACAGACACGGTGGATGGCTGCTTTCTGGTTGGGAGTCAGGTTGGGAACCACGACCGTACCAACTACGTACAAGGGAACACTGAGTTTGGAGGCCAAATCCCGCAGATCGTGTTGAAGCCATTTTAACCCGGCAAAATCCCTGATTCGTTTGGCGTCTCTAGTACCCTGCAGGATTGCTAATACCCTCTGGTTGAGCCAACCTCTCGACCTCTGTGGGCTGTCTGGGGAGCAGATCCCCGGTGGTACGTCGTTACAAGCCCATTTCTTAAACACGAACCACCAGTGCCTCTCCCTCACACTGGCGTACCAGGGGTCAAGAACGTACTGCAAGGGGAGAATCCCCCACCCTCCCATATCTACTTGGAGCATGAGACGATGGAGGGTAGCGCAGTCTTGGTGGCTTGTCGCATCTGTCATATGTTTTCTCAATCGAGAAACTAGGGCGGACGTGGTAACCCCTATGTAAATCAGGTGCAGAGCCAGGTGAAAAACGCAGTAGATAATGGACCCCGGGGGGGTGACAGCAACATACCATGTGTGGACGTGACTGAGGCGTCGAGCCATACGGAGGGCGGGGTGAGAGGCAAATGGGAGGTGGGCCATGCGCTGCTGAAGCAAAGAGGCCCAGGCGCCCAGGTTTTTTTGATCCAGGGCCACCCCGGTTTGAGTGGCCAGGGCTCGTAGGACGAGGTGTGATTGGGGGTAGGACTCGGGGGACAGTTGGCTGGTACCCTCGTGTTGGAGGAGGACGTGTAACCGCAATATTTGTGTGTGTTCACATGCATGGAGGGCGAAGGGAGAACACATGAGGTGGATTGGGTCCCGGCGGTTATACCAGCCTATAGTGTTGAGATCAAGATACACGGAACGGACGTGCAGGACCTCGGATGCCGGGGCCCAGATCCATACATGGGGCAAGGACGGGTGTATTTCTGGTTGGTGGAGGAGACTGGAGGCACCATCTGTCCATTGCAGGCAAGCGTGGGGGGAGGAGTTAATGAGGCACCGGGATCTATCACACAGGGATATGTGGCAGGCCGTTAGCCAGCAACATGGATGACACCAAGCTGTGGTAGCGGAGAGGGTGTGGGCAACGCGCCGAAACAACCATCCAGGGACTGCGGTAGGATCGTGAGAATCTGAGACTGATGGTGGGCCGCAGGCCACGTGGGGGATTGTATCCGAATTACCCCACCTCCCCCCCATGTTATCCGATTGGCGGCGGTCGGTGAGTTGGGCCTCATCTAACTGGGACGAGAGATGAGAAAAACACGAGATGCGACGGATGGTATTGGTATGGGAGTCGCTGGTGTGGGTGATGTCTAAAGGGAAATAAGCATGTTGGTGGATGGAGTCGATGAATG
>OZ038389.1:25736134-25898020 GCA_964036045.1 Eutreptiella sp. 'Long Island Sound 2002'
GCCCCGCCCCGCCCGGGAAGGGGGGGGGGGGGTGGCTCTGTGGCCTCCGCCGGGCCAGCCCCCCCGGTATGAGGTCAACGAGCCCCTCAGCGCCATGTTGCCCCGTGTGGTGTGCGTGTAATGGGGCAGCCATGGCTGGGGGTACTTGGGGCAGCAGGTCGGCCTCCACGGCCTCAAAGCGGCGATTCCCCCACTCGTCCCGGGAATCGATCCCATGACCCTCCGGTTGCGAGACCCATGCGTAGCCCGGTTGAGTTAACCAGGGATTCTTGTGGAACAGACACGAGTCAATGGGTTCAGAGTGCAGAGGGCCTCACTGCACCTGCGTTGCGTTGGCCTGATGGCCCAGAGTCCGGCGCGGGGCGGCCTGGGACGCCTGGACACGTCGGGTGCCATCTCACGGTGATGGAGGCGCTTCAGATCACGTCAAGACTGGCGGCGAACACACACCCAACCCGCACGGCCCGCACCGCACCACACCACACCGCCCCGCACTGCACCACCCCACACCGCACCGCACCACACCGTGAACGCCCCCCCAGGAATGTGCTTGATGCACCAGGAGGAGAATGTGTGGGGAACGCCGCAGCCCTGGACTGGCTTTGTTCCTCACGGAAAGTTTGCCGGATCCTCCACCAACACCCTTCCGACCCTTAACCGGCCTCTGCTTGCTCTG
This sequence comes from Eutreptiella sp. 'Long Island Sound 2002', assembly GCA_964036045.1. Classification (NCBI taxonomy): domain Eukaryota; phylum Euglenozoa; class Euglenophyceae; order Eutreptiales; family Eutreptiaceae; genus Eutreptiella; species Eutreptiella sp. 'Long Island Sound 2002'. The sequence goes on from OZ038389.1 coordinate 25,736,811, forward strand.
GGATGCTCAGCATCTACATGCAGCATGGACTTCGATGCCATGCTTGTGCCAGCTGATCCGCTCGGAGTCTTTGCGCGGAGGTGTGCACGTGCGATGCAGAACCTAAATGTGACATCAGCTGAACACATCACACACACACACTTCGTGACGGAAAACAGACACACACACACACACACACACACACACACACATGATTGCAAAAACAAACGAGCACGACAAGAGCTCCGAATAACACACTCTTCGTCACTTGCACCGTTATAATAGTAATAATATACAACAATACAATAAAACAACAATAATAAGACAGGGCGTGTTCAACACCAATAGGCACCGTTCGAAAAAAAATGGACACTCAGCAGGACACATGCAGGCACGCACACACACACACACACACAGACACACATACACATTAGGACTTCCAGACAACTTGCAACACGCACATGCACCTGCTCGCGGGCTCTCTGGATCCATTGCTCGGCTTCTTTAACATTGGCGCCGGGCTGCACGACCTTGCCTTCCCCTGCTTCGCTCTGCCTCGCTTGCTCGCGAGCTCTCTCGCTCAGAAGCCAATCCTGGGCCTTTGCCACACGCCCCAAATCCTGTCTTGGCATGTGAAGACGAGGACTAGGCAGCGAGGCAGCGTGACGGAGCGGCCGTAGACAGATACGCAGCCCCCCACAGGGCCTGCGCGCTGCGGCCCACGCCGCAGGAAGTGCAGTGAAAGAGAACATGTGATCTCACTGAAGAATGGGACAAGTGCACATGGCCACGTTTCGCAGGACCGGTGCCCTGTGTCTTGCCCTGCCAACGCCCACCGTAACAGATGCGGAGCAGGGGGAGATACACAATGCACAAGACTTCTGTGACGTTGGCCGTAGGAGGTGCATTCATGGCGGTTCCTAACCTGCCCACTGCATGGCTCTTGAACGGGCTTTTCCAAACGAACCCAGGGTGGTTCACCCCGGCCGTCTCGGGGGTCCCCAGGCTGGGAAGGAATCAACAAGGCGACGCACCCCTGCCATCTTGGGGGGCCCCAAAGCAGCACTCTGCATCGACCTCTGAATGAACAACGTCTGGGGCGCCCCCAATTGTGTCCGTTACAGCGAGGAACCCTCTCTGCATGGACACCCGCCCCCGGTGTGCTGCACCCGTACTCCCTGGAAGGTGCATCGTGGGGGGCGGTGCCCTTGGCCATAGATCAGCGATGGTCGCTGCCCTCGGGAATCCCTCTGGCATCCGCAACAGCACTGCAGGTCTGGACGCAGCGAAGCTGCGCCACAAATTGTCCGGCAGACACCGTCAGGCCCCCCAATCCATCGTGCACACCGTCCAGCAAAGGTGCTGGTAGGCGCCCCAACGGGTCAGCTTTGAGGTCAGAAAGGGTCTGTACTGGTCTTGATTACCCTGGAGGGGGGGGGGGGGGCGGGCCTCCTGAGTCACCTGCACCCCAGTCACCAACCATTTCGAAGCTTCGTAAAAAACTGTAAAAAAACGTAAAAAACTTTAAAAAAACTTGAAAAAAAACTGTAAAAACTCGAAAAAAAAACTGGAAAAAGGGTTTCTGGATGCATGTTGCCCTTTCCTGAAGGTTGTTAGTGTATTCCTTGACATTTCTTGCTAGCTTTCGGATGATTGTTGTTCCTTTTTTAAATGGTTTTGGATGATATCATACACGAATCAAACACACGTACAATGCAAACCCTCATGGTAAACAACAACTTGTTTCCCTTCTTCTATTGTTAAATGTAGGTCACTGGGGTCACCAAGTGTAAAAAACTGCCAAACCACCGGTCACCGGAAGTCACCGAAATCGTGGTGACTCAGGAGGCCTGGGGAGGGGGGTGCACTATGACCCCAAACGGACCTTTCCACTGCAACTAAAGTGTCGTCATCACTGCTCGCTGACTCTGCACTACTGCACACGTCGCTGCCACGCGACCCACCACTCCGATTGTCATCACTGGGGTCGTCCCTCTCCTCTAGTCCTAAGTCATGCAATATCATTCTAGTCTCAAAGCCGGTGTTCGACGCACTGTCACAAATTACTCGGGCCGTACACCTGCTGTACCTACCTAAATTACGATGAGGTCGTACTTTGCGTGTGGGCGCCCTGGCTCAACAGCAAACTTTTTTCCTGTGCATCCAATGCGCAGCATGGGCATAACACATCAAATAGACACCCAAGTGTATTCATCATGCACAAATTGCTGGCTGCTCCATGCAAGCAATCTATTCAGTTCAAGAAATGCAGGCGGCGGAGCGTGTGGGGAAATGCGGGGAATTTGCCTTTTACTTCGCCCCATTCCCCCCAGCCTGGCTGATATTCCAAGAGATCACTCCCGACTTGTAATTGTCGGCGATGGCTACAACAACGTTGTTCCACCCCCTCCCCTTTGTCGAGCTGTCACTTGGTGTATGGACAGGACTGATTTTGGAACCTTACCTCAGTTCGCTACAACGTATCCTTGAGCCAAAGTGGTGTCTAGGTCTTGTGGGTGCCAAAGGCCGGCGAACTTGTTTGCCTGGGAAATACCGAAAAAACTGTCAGAATATTACTTCAAGGAATGCGAACAAAGAAATTCTATGGGGGTGTTTTCGCACAGCGCCAATTATTACGGTGATTATCCAGGTAACAACCCCAAAAACACCCACCTGCGGAATCATGCACAATCAATTCAAAACTCAAAAATTCAAACATCTGACGCTTGCCATGGGTCCCAGGGACCTAAATTCTGCCCCCTATAGCCCCGTCCACTGCAGCAGCCATTCAATGACGTCCTTTCAATCTTCTGAACTTACCGAACTCCTGGTGGTGGAGAACAGCCAACTTTTCGCACAGCGCACGGTACGCCCCCTATTGCCTTCGGCAAGTGCACTTCGCAGAGAATCTACCCCGAGCAACGCAAACCCAAGTGGCACACACCCCCAATACCCGCAAAAAAAACACATAAACCACGGGTCACACATCAGCACAGTAGCATCACAAGGAAAATGCGCATGCAAACGAAAAATGGCCCACCCCCACGGCAACATGAGCCACCCTCCGAACTTACATCCAACACAATTGATCTACGAACGCAGAAACAGAGTACGTCAATCTCGTTTCCACCGCAGAACCAATGATGTTCTGCACTGCAGTGGTGCATGTCGAGTAGGTCAACTGGTGGATGGGAACACAGGGTCAATGTGGCGATCACTATTCACATCGGGAAGAGCTGGCACAGAAAAAGGTGAGAGTGCACACCGAAATGCACTTCATGCCATTCCACAAAAAGTTGTGACGCCGTCTACATGCACAGATCCCCTCACGAGCCCACCCGCTGGTCCTACAACGGAATGGGGAGGGTGGTCACACACATAAAATGAGTAACATGGTTCAATTAGGCGTGGGTCAAACTTGGGCTCAGGCGATGCTGCCATGGCCCCAGAGCATATTCAGTCAGGGCTCGCATTTGACATTGCGTGCCAGTTGCAGCGGGCTTTACGAGGCAGAGCAACGGCGAGTGTCATGTTGCGTACCTGGTCAGATCCAGTCAAGCCCGTCAACATTGCAGGGAGAAAAAAAACAGGTTAAGTGCGCCAAAACGAGGTTCAGTGCGCAAATGCAAAAAAAACTTGGTTCAGTTGCGTGAAATTCAGCCGAAGGTTTGGGGGGAAACTTGGGAAAAGGTGTTTTTTGGTTTGAAAGAAAAGAACAAGCAGAAGAAGAAAAGCAAAAAGAATTTACTGCACTTTTTTTTTTAATACACATGTCCCTACCTTTTATCGGATGTGTGCCCATTGCTCCTATAGCCAGGTACCTTTACACCATGATTTGCATTATTATGTAGGTTGTACACATTGGTGTCATGCAACGACGGGGTGGTGGTGTTGCTTCCGCAATTCAACAACCATTTGAAAGGCCCACGGGCGGTAACTCCATCAATCTTGCACCCTAGAAGAGGTGGCCACTTGAAGGCAACTTGGGGTGAGTCCTGGGCTCCTGCCATCAATTAGAGAGTCTATTTAGAAGAAAGAAGTTGAACGGAAGCTGGGTCTTCATGGACACAAATTGGCTGCAGTGGGCCAACCAATTGTGTCTACCCGGCCTTACCCTCCAAATGCCCTCCAACATGCGTCAGTTTGGGCTCTGTGGGGCCCAACCAGACCTCATTGGGGGATACTGTTGTTGGACAAAATAACAAATTGAGGGGTTGCACAAGGGGTTACACCTTCCGATGGGGCCCAACCGGTGCAGACGGCCCCGTTTTCAGGCCAACATGGGTTGGCTGAACGACCGCGATGTTGGGATGGTGCATTGGGGTGGCCTGGTACATTGGGAGGGGCAACTCTCTGCGTGCAGGACTTGACCAAAGCAATGGACTCATTGCAAAATCACGTTTCAGCAAACAAACCGGTGTTCCCCATGGGCTCAGCTTTGGGGGTTTGAAGGGGGTGGGGCACGGGGGGGACGTCTCCTCGCTTTTATACGCGACCCCCCCCCCAGTAGAAGTGGGCCGAAGGCCCCCGGGGGGGGGGGGGCATTGGAGGGGGGGGGTTCAGGGAGGGGCGAATGGAGGGGGAGGGGGGGGGGGAGTCGCGTACCAGAACCGAGGAGACGTCCCCCCCCGTGGGGTGGGGGTTCCGGACACTCAAGCACCCGCCGCGCTGGGGCATTGCATGCAAACCCACAGGCGCTGTGACTCTTGGCGCGTCAGTCCGAGGGCATGATGGGGCCCAGGCCTCCGCAGGGCTCGCTGAAGAAGGGCGTTGTGCCCGTGCCTTTGCAAGACATACTGCACGCCGAATGATCCGAGTGGCATGCGAATCACGCTGAGGAAACGCATGCCTCCGGGACCGACCTCACCGAGCAGTCTATCATACCATGCCACAGCCCCCCAACGGGGCGCTGTGGCATTGTGGAGTTGTCTGGTGGCTACCGGTGCTCGCGGGCCTACCAATAGCCTGCAGGTCTAAGGGGAGCCAACCCCCCTCCGTGTTGCTTGACCCGTTCCCTCAGGTCCTTTTACTTCCAATAGTGCAGCATGTTCGACCCCCCACCCCCCTCCCCGGCCCGAGGCTCGCCTTGAACCAACCGCCCCCGCCCCATCCCCGCCACCCGCGCACTTGTAGACCCCCCAACAGCGGTGGGGGCCCAGCATTACGCCCGGGCGCCCGCGACCTTATCAGAGCCCACCATTCGGCAACGCATGTCGCTGTGCAGCACTGAGACGTCCACTGACATGTGGGACGGGGTGCGGAATCCCCGTGCTCTAGAAACAGCCGGTCAAGCCGGTTGCTACCGCGGGCCTACGGTTTATCAAGGGGCTGGCCGTGGGCCCGCAGGGAGTGCGCTTGCGTGTCCAGGAGCCCGACGTCCGACCCCGCCCTCTCCCCGGGAGGACAAGTCTGGACCGCACACCGGCCTCTTGATGGCGCAACGCTCCACCCACGCTCTATCCCCCCGTGCGGTGAGAGGGGGTCGTAGGGCTCGCGCAGCATCGAGCCTTGGGGAACTCCAAACGACGCGGCTCTGTCGTGCAAAGGGCCCGTCATATCGTGGCTGAGACTGCCATGTGGAACAGGGCGGCGCTGACCTCCGAAGGTCTCGGACGGCCGTGAGCAATGCAATCAACGCTGCGGCGCCAAATGGGGCTTCGGCAGCGGAACCGATGGAGGATTTCCGGTGGCGTGGCCCGGACTGGCCAACGCGCTTTGCATTGCCCGCACCAAAACATGTACCCGCCGCACCCGCGGCGGTGTTTGACTGACCGCGTTGAAGTCCGTTCCCCCGATATCCCAAATCCATCGTCGCGCGCGATCACCGCGGGATCGGGAATCGATCGCGGTGTCGATTCAGTGACCAGCCGCACAACAACTTCGATCCGCATTGCACAGCATTTCCCGTTCACCCTCTCGCCCCCCCCCCCCCCCCCGCACGGCCATGCCGCCTCGCAGAAGCACGCCCCTCGCTGGGCCCAATGAGGTCAGGACGAATGGTGTCGTGGCGGCCGTGCCTCATTGGTGAGGCTGTGACTGCTGCTGCATTTGATTCTGCAGCAGCTTGTTGTTCACTTGCCTGAGGAGCGAGGGCGAGATCAGAGCGACAAGCGGAATTGGAGGTGACTGAGCTGCTCCGTCAGTTTGATGCACCAAAAGGGCACGGGACATTCAAGTGATACCCGGTCAAAAATGCGGTCGTGTACCCAAAAAAATATGATTGCAATGTGATCAAGAACATGTGTCGAGTGCTGGTGCAGGCATCAACAACTCTCCGCATGCAGCCTCGCGAGCCATATTAACATTAAACACTGGTGTGTAAACCTCTATAATATACACCGCATGGTGTGTAGACGGGTCTACACCACTCCAACATTTAGCGCTTGGGGTTTAAACAATTGACTGCACCTCCAACGGCCTCCATTTACCCTGCGGTTACCCTCCAACCCTTTGCCGTTATCATCCAACCGCTTCCAGTTATCATCCAACCGCCTCCGGTTATCCTCCAACCGCCTCCGGTGACCCTCCAACCGCCTTCGGTTACCCTCCAACCGCCTTCGGTTACCTCCGGTCGAATACAACTTTGAGCCGCAGTAGGTCGGGTCGTGCTTCCCCAGGAATGTGGGAGAGTTTTGCTGCCCCCGAGCAAGGTGCTCAGCGCTGCCTGCAACAGCGTTCTTGAAGTGCGTTCGATGGCGAACTTCTTTACTCGGGGCTGCTGACCGCAATCGCATGCGGGGGACGGGTCAGGCACAGAAGGGCCCACACAACGGACAACAACTCAAAGAAATCGGGTTCCCGAACACTTCGTTCTTCAGAGCAGGCGACAGAAATGCGCACGAGGCCTCTGTGGCGGGGCGTGGGTGGTCTCCTGGTGGTCTTTGGGGGCAGGCGGCAGGCCGACACAAGCGGCGGAGCGGGGGCTGCAAAACTGCCGGTTTGTGTTGAGGGGACATCTCAGTCGAGCGGCAGAGTCGGTCCATTGCGTTTGGATTTTTTTGTGTTGCCTCGTGTCAGAGTCAACTGGCGCGGTCTTCCTTCGGCGCTGTGAGGGTTCTGTAGTGTGGCTTGCAGGCCTCTGTGAAAACCGGACTTCAGGACAGAGTCCATCAACCAACGACCATGAGTCCGGGAAGGACAAGGCTTCCCCTTGCGGATGTGGTCAATCCACGACGGCCGGGTCACCGCGACACCGCTTTTGGGGGAGGATCGTGCGATGGGCCGGGGATTGCGATGTTCGCATGTGTTCGCATACATTCGCATACATTTCCTGCATTTCGCCTGATACCCCGCCCCCCACAAGCGCCCCAGGGATTGTCGGGCTCCAGATGGACGCCAGGGTCAACGGGGGGTAAGAGGTGGTGTGGTGTGGTGTGGTGTGGTGTGTGTTGGGGGGGAGTCTCATACGCCAAGGCCCAACTTTGCACCATTTCCTGTGTGTTGTCCTTTTTGTTGTCATGCGGGTTGTCCTGTGCCTTTAGGACATGCTCCTCTTTCTCTCGTGTATATTGATTCAGTCCTGCCCCATGGAATGCCTGAAGTTGCTGACAGCGATGATGAGGAGGAGGCTGGGCATCAGCTGTTGAATCTCAGCAGTGCGGAAGAGGTCTGGGCAGTTGAGCGCCCCTACACAATCACAAGCACACACTTGTTCATAAGCTCCTTTTCCAAAATGTACAGCTGCTCGTTTGCGATAATGCGCTCTGCCTCGCGAGCCGTGTGCTGCAGCGCAAGAGAGGGCGAGCAAGTGGCTGTTGGGCAGAAAGCACAGCGAAGGGGGCAAATGAGGCCCCAAGAGAATGCAAACCGCCAAAGGGGGGGGGGGGGCTCTTTTGGCTCTGAGACCTACCCAGCCCCAAAAAATCTTGAGCCAAAATTTGGTGGAATGAAAATCAAGTTTGAATAAGCGGCCCCTTCATGGGGCCCGCCCAGATCGCAGACATCACAGACAGAGAGCAGCAATGCACCGTAAAAGCGATGCCGGTGGTTCCAGAAGCATCACTGCGAGCAGCGCTGATTATCGCAGCAACAATGGGCCCACGGAGTGCAGAACGCTCTCCACTCACAGCCTGCGTGCCCCTTTCGACTCTCCGGCTGTGTGCCACTCTCCGTGGACGGTGCGGCCTTCTCTGAGGGCTTGCATTTCGTTGTTTGGGTGTCCAGTTCAGGCACCCAACGACGCAGGGCTATGCTGTGTCGGAGCGGTGCTCATTCTTGCACCGCTGCAGGGCATTGTTGTGGTGTCCTTCGCCAACCCCAGCCCAATTTAAAACCAAAAAAACCGCCAGCCCTCGCTGACGGGCCTCATCATCGCAGTTCAACAACCCACGCGGCTGGTCACTCGGGGGTTCCCCCAGCCAACCTGCACACATGGAACACAAGAAAGCGGGGCATTCGCCATCTCATGCCAAAGCACAGCGATCCCCATGGTCCATCAGCATCCGACTCCCCGGGACTGCAGCCCCCATGTGTCGTGGAAGCGCCGGAGGGACCTCAAGATGATGAGGAAACAATCCCCGGTGCCCACTGTTCAGGGGCAGCGGGCTGAGCTACGGCCAACTCCACAGCCCCCGTACGGTCAACCAAATGAGGGCGTGGGCATGGGGTCACTGGCAGAGGGCCCGGTTCGGCCGTCGCGTGCCACTGTTCTCCGGCGGCCGCCCTGGTCTTCCTTGGCATGGGTGTGCCGCGTGCACTGCGTTCTATTGGCGAGGGCTGGCCCCTGTGGCTGCCTCGCCGCCCCACCCCCCCCTCGTTCAGTAGTCAAACAGGACAAGTCATCCAGGGGCTCCGTTGACACAACCAAAACACGTTTGGACCCACAGAGGGTCAGAATGAGCGGTGGCGCCGCCAAAGGCAAACAACCCAATACCGAGGCCTTGTGCCAACGCCCCTACCCCTCCTCGTTCCAGGTCCGCCCTCCCCCTCGCCCCCGGGGGTCCAGGGTTTCACTCTGGTCCTCTTCTGCAGGGTTGGGCAGGGTGGGGGGTCATAAAGGATAGGCGAGGGGCATGTTGGCGCACCTGCTCACTCCATTGCCCCTTGTCATTGGGGTTGGGTGGGTCATTGGGGTTGGTCGGGGCCCCGGCTGTGGGGTTCGGGGAGCCCAACCCTGAGACCACCGGGGGACTATGGGTTGGGTCGCCTACCCCCCCCCCCCCCTTGTATAAGCTACGCCAAATTAATACGGTCCCTACGCCTACTGTAGCTTGGACACGGGCGTAGCTTGCGTGCGACACATACAGCTACCAACACCGGGCACCCAGGTTCAAAAAGAGAGGATTGCATGGTGAGCTGGTGCAAGAAAGGGGCATATAATGCACAAACATCCCCAAAATCAGAGCTATCTGGGTTCAAGTGGGCAAACACTCACAACAAATGTGTCCATGACTCTACGTGACTCGCAAATCCGTCATCAAACCCATGTCTTATGTGGCTGCACTATGTTTGGTACCGAATTAAAATTAGGTCCCAAATTAATACAGTCCCTACGCCTACTGTAGCTTTGACAAGGGCGTAGCTTATACAAGGGGGGGGGGGGTACGCGCCTGGACGCTGAGTGGCCGTCGCGCCACCCCCTGACCCGCTGACCCCTGACGGTCTGCCACCCCCTGACGGGCCATGGGCCGGCTTCCAGGAAGGGTACGCTGGCCGAGGGCACTCTTTGACTGATCCCCGAGGGGGCACAGGGGGTGGCCGTCGGGGCTTTGCTCCCATCCTCCCGGGCACTCAGTATCACTGGGGGGGCGTGGGGACGCGCTGAGCGCTGCCCCGTCCCCAGGAGACCTACGCTGGAGGCCCGTAGCGCTGTGGCCGCCTCTGGTGGGGGGCACCTTGAGGGTGGACTTCCTGGGGCCAGTCCTTTGCAGAGGGGAGGGGGGGGTGGGGGTGGCACAAGGCCTCGGTATCTGATTGTTTGGCTTTGGCGGCGCCTATTGGCCTCTCGCCGCTGCTCATTCTGACCCTCTGTGGGCCCGAACGTGTTTTGGTTGCGTCAACGGAGCCCCCGGATGACTTGTCCTGTTTGACTACTCCGGGGGTCGGCCGTCCCGGAGACGGGGGGGGGGGGGGGACGAAGGCGAAGGAAGTGTGCCGGTTGGTGCTTCTGGGTGTACGTCCCGATGTGAGGTTTCGCAAACCATTTGTGTGCGTCAATCACCAGAACAGATGGCCCACGTGACTCTTTGCAATGATCACTTTTTCATCGCTGCGTTGGCCTCTGGGGATGGTCAGACAGGTTGGGGCAGTATCCCCTTGGGGGTCTGCCCAGGAGGGGGGGTCCATTCCCCGCGAGGTCTCCCCTGCCCTCTGCCCCTTCCTGTCCCGGTGGCTATTCTCGGTCCTTGTGTGCCTGCCCCCGTCCCCTACGCGCCTCCCCCCGGCCCCCGATCTCCGTTTGCCTGAAGGGGGGCTCCATGGCTGCAAGCCTTTCCCCAGACCCTTTCCTGCTACCACATGGCTGATGACTTTCTTGAGGGCCCTGGGAGTTGGGCGTATATAGTGAACGTATGGAGTGACCGTGTAGAGTGACCGTTTCCAGCGGCCGGTAGGAATGGCGTGACCGTACGGGGTGCGTGCAACGCGCATCTTTGCTCACGCACGGGCGACCAGGGTCGAGGAAACGTCAGTGTAGAGGGGCGCACTGGCCCTGGGTAGAGGGGGTACATAAGCTGCTATCATCTGCGATCCACCGGCACATGAGTGCCAGTACGTGCGCACAGGCGGATCCTGTAGAGAAACACATTTCTGCGCCTTAGAGCTCATGCAAAAGGCAGCCATTTGCCCATGTTCCCCGTTTGGTTGGCATTAAGAAGAAGGCAGCCCGGGACCAAGAATCTGGATGCAGTGTACCCCCCCTGACAAAACAGGGCACAGCTCCAGTCAAGGTTTCCTGTGATGCCTTTTCGGATGTGATTTCTGGCGGTGGCTCGTGTTGCCGTGGGGGTGCACCATTGCTCGTTTGCATGCGCGTTGCGCTTGTGATGCCGCGCCTGCCGCTGTACCCCGTGTGTGACCTGTGGTGTGTCCATTCCTGTGCCAAAGCCCGTGTGCAGCGCACGGTCGCAATGGATGCGGTCCGTACTCCTGCTGCACCTCAGATGAGGTGCTCCGAAGCAAAGAAATGCGACACATCCGACGCTCGTCGATGATGCGTGCAGACGTGGGGGGCATGTGCCGTTGCCTGTCCCGGTCTCACGCTTTGGAATACCGAATCACAGCGCCGATGAGGACTGCCCGGATCACCTGCCACACGGCCCCTGCCTGTCACTGTCCTCCCGAGCGCAGGGGCCCCGCATACTTCTTCGTGCAGCTTCTTCCGGAGGGCCACGAAGAACGCCTTGACTTCCTGCGGCAGGACCGGGCACAGTGTGTCAGAACGAAGCACCGAAGCAGGCGTCAGGCAGCGTGCCCCGCGTGCACACGCCGTGCCAACTGTCCGTCGGATACATATACGGCACGAAGTCGGAGGTACGGGGGGAGGTACGGGGGGGGGGGGGGGGGGTACGGGGGGGAGGGGGTACGGGGGGGGGGTACAGGGGGGCGACTTCGTGCCGACTATCTGTCCGTCCGTCCGTCTATCAATTGCACACATTGTTGCACATTTCCCAGAATGCATTTCGGGCGACTTCTCACATTTCCCCATTTTTCTCCATTCCCCCCCATCCCCCCCCCCCCCCCCGTCTTCCCCATTTTCCTTCACCCCCGCGGCTCGTTGGCTAATTCGGCTGCGGCCAATGCCGATGTCTGGTCTGTTGTCCGATCGCCGACGTGGGCGATGGTGTGCAGGTCTAGGGCATGGGCCTGGCGGGGCATCGCAGGGCGGCGCATGACTGGCCAGGGGTCCATGGGGCCTGGGGTGCCACCGCATGGCACGGGGGCTGCGTGCATTTCATTGTGGCCATCGATGAATTCCAGTCCACGGGCCGACGTGGGGCCTTTGGTGTCGACAAAGTCTCGGCGTTCGCCCTCCCCAAAACGGGTGTTGGGTTCCGCAACGAGTCCACCGACACGCGAACGCGGGCACACGGGGCGATGGATGTCGATGGATCAGCCCTGGCCACGCCCTTCCATTGCCCTGGCCCTGCACACTACATCCCCCACGTCAGCAGACCGACCGACCGACCGACAGGAAATAGGACAAAAATCGGAGAACAATTGGACAATTTGGGACAAACGCCCGTTGTTCCCAGTCCCATTTCCCCCATTTTCCCACAGTCTCGCCATCCTTCCCTCCATTTCCTTTGCTGGCCGAAGCAGCCGACTGAAGAAATGGGAATTGTCGGGAGCGGCCGACATTCGCCGATTTTTTGGCCAGCGCCGATGGTCGGCAGACCGACCGACAAACGAGCATGACGGGGGTGACAGGCCGTGCGCAGGCGCGCAGGCGCCTGCGTCCGTCCGTGCGTACGTGCGTCCGCTCCTCCCGTCCGCCAGCCCCCCCTCCCCCCCCCATTCGCGGGTCGTTCCGCCGGCACGTCGGCCGGTCCACGCCAACGCTTTCCCGTCGGAGTTTGCCCATGACAACTGCTGGAGGGCCCACAGGCACGACCGCGGGGGGCACTGCCGCGGCGGCCGCACATGGAGGGGCAGTGGGGGCGCACCGCACCTTGTTGATCTTGGAGGTGGACGCGCTGCTGTTCACGATGCTGTCCACTTTGATGTTCAGGAGGTCCTGGTAGTGCTGCTGAAGCGTCTGCATGTTCTCTGAAGAGCGCATGCGCAACGGGCTGCCCTCCAGGGGGAAAGAAGAGCGGCTGGGGGCCCTGGCGGCGATGCATTTGGAAGGGGGGGGGGCATCCCCCTGTGTGACATTCCGTCGGGTTGTTGCTCCTTTACGGGGCCCTGGACAGTCACCCGTTCTTCCCTTCGCATGTTGCGTCGGGTCGCTGCGTTCTGTCGGCCGCTGCGGCCGGTGCTCTTGCTGGTGTCGTTTCCGCGTTCGCAGAGCCCAGTCGTTGGTGTGCCGGGGCTGTGCTGAATGTGGCGGGATGTGCCGTTTGGAGGAGGGGGAGGCACCCCCCCCCCCTCCTCCAGGGCGCCCAGCCTATGTCCAGCCACCGTCATTCCCCCACAATGGGTCACAACCCCTGCCATTCCAAACAAAATGGGCGAACACATGACCCCGGGTTGGCAAAAGGTGCTCCTGAGAAACGGCGGACGGTTGCCCTCGTTTCCCGGAGGACTTTCCTGGGGCACCAACCAGCACTCTTTGCCTGCGCCCCATTGAGTGCCACAGGGACACTACAAGCGCGGAAAGAAGACCACTTCACTTCTGCGACTTCCGGGGGAAACTGATTATTATGAACCAAATCCTTTGGCACGGTACACGTGAGCCGAACGCATACCCGTGCACGTCCTCAAAGACACCGAACAAATGGCGCACAAGAGCTCCGCACAGAATTTGTGAATATACCCCCCCCCCCCCCCCGCAGTGACACAGAAAACCCCGCCAGTGCGTCATCTGACGATACACTGGGGGGCGGGCACGTGTGCCAAAAGGGGTCGTGGTTGGTGTGTTGGGGCTGTGCTGAATGTGGCATGGTGTGCCGTTTGCGCGTCAGCGGCGCCCAATAGTTGGCGTATTGAGGATGTGCTGGTTGTTGCCGGGGTCGTTTGATTGTTTTTGCTGTCCACGTGCCTCTGTCCACAGGCCGTCCATAGCCTGCCTCGCTGCCCCCCCGCTGTTCAAATGGTGCATGTAACACAACTTTGTCCATGGATGGCCACAATGAAAGGAAAATGAAGGCAAGACAGATGCAGAAAAATGCAAAACAAATGCAAAAGATGCAAAAAAAAAAAGACCGCCTCCTTGAGATGCAGAACAATGCATTCGCATCCCCGCGTGTGACATTCCGTCTGGTTGTTGTTCCTTTACGGGGCCCTGGACAGTCACCCGTTCTTCCTTTCGCATGTTGCGTTGGGTCGCTGCGTTCTGTCGGCCGCTGCGGCCGGTGCTCTTGCTGGTGTCGTTTCCGCGTTCGCGGAGCTCAGTAGTTGGTGTGCCGGGGCTGTGCTGGATGTGGCATGGTGTGCCGTTTGCGCGTCAGTGGCGCCCAGTAGTTGGCGTATTGCCCCCTGCCCACCCCCCAGCACAAGCCAGGCCCTGCCCCGCACAGGCACGACGCGCGCATACTCTGCGACGCTTCCAGTTCGCCTTGCACCTGCCGCACCTTCGTGTCGGAACTCGGACTGGTCGCCTCCAGACCGTGGAGGCCCGTCAGGCTCTTGTGCCGGCTGGACTCCCGGAACTTCGCCTCGAGCTCCCCGATGTAGATCTGCAACTTCTGCAGCTTCTCGTCGCGCTGCTTGATGTCCCGCCGGTACTGCTCCAGCTCCTCCGCGTTGTCCGCGGAGGCGCTGGCAGGCACGGCCCCGCCCGCGGTGATCTGGTCGCGCTGCAGGGGCGACACGGCGGCGGCGTCACGGGGGGCATGCCCGCGGGTGTAGCACCAGGCGGCCCCTTTGCGGAAGGGCGCAGGGGAGGAGTGTCTGTCGGGTCGTGGGGGGCGTTTCCGCACAGCGCGGGCACGGCGCGGGCACGGCGCGGGCACGGCGCGGGCACGGCGCCCGATGGTAAATTACCTTTGCCGGGGACCACCCTGCACACCACTGACCACCGGGGGGGCATGCGTCCGTGGGGCAAAACCAGTGGATTTGGATGGCAATCCGGCATTTTCAGTGCGAAACATGGCTTGATCTGAGTGTCTGGACTGAGCACTCTGATGTACGGGAACTGAGTAGTTATTGCGGCCACCGTGACCATGGGGGGAAACACATCCAAAATCGCCTACTTTTCGCACCGTGCGTGCACAATGCGGGCGCAGCGCACGGAGCACCCCCCCCCCCCCCCCGGTAGGGTGCAGGGTGGTAACGCGGCGGTGAGGAGGGCATCAAATGGTCGGTCGGCTGAACTGGATGTCCCCACCAGAGTTTCCCTTAAGGGGGGGGTCTAAGGGGGTGGGTGGGTGGGTGGGGCCGTGGGGGGACCCCCCCCCCCCCCGAGGAGACCCTGAGTTGTTTGAGGCGCCGAAGAAATCTTTTGGCCTAAACTGACTTGCGCCGAAGGCGCCAGAGAAAATTTTTGATTGGCTGAAGACCCGGAGAAAATTTTGCCCAATCACTCAAAGGGGGAGTGGGGGTCCGAGGGGGGGGAGGTCAGACCCCCCCCCAGGAGATGCTGAGTTGTTAAGCAAGACTCTGGTGCCCGCCATAGACAATTCCAGCCATTGTCGCATTGCATCCGGGTTTTGCTGGGCGACTGTGGGGAGGGGCGGGATGCCATGTGCATGTCTCTGCACACATGTGTGGCATGTGCGTCGGTATGTGTGTTTGTACACATGTCCATGGCATCCCCAGTGCTGGGTCCGGGGCCTGGATCGGCGCGTAGTGGCCGCTACCGGGGTGTGCCCGCCATGGTGCAGGATGGCCGTGTTCGCGGCCAATGGGCACCACCAGGGGGGGCCTAAGTGGTGCTACATCGCCTCCCATGCCCCCCCCCCCCCCCAAGGGCCCCACGGGGGTCGTGGAGGGTCCCGAAAGAATCGCATTTGTGCGAACTCATGCCGGCACGAGGCCTCACTGGGTCGGATCATCGACACCCCCATTCTTTCGACGCCCCCCAGACGATCTCAGCGGAGACACCTGATGGAAGAGAACACGCACTCACTGGCCGCATCGTCTCGTGATGACCCTAACCCTGATGCGCCCCGAGTCACAGGTGGCAACGACAACGGCGCACCCATACAAAAATGTTTTTATTCGTGCATCAAACAGCTCAGATTTGGGAGGGTACCTCCCGACTTGGTGCCCCTGCCCCGGGCCGCCAGCGGTGCGTTCGAGGCTCAAACTCTGGATTTTGGAAAAGCCATGTGTGGATGCAAAAGTTGGCCAGAGTAGACTAGAGCCTGAAGCGATGGCACGGGGGTATTGGCAAAACGGAAAGGAGAAGTATTGCTTCCTTGCTTGTCGTTGCTTGTCGGTTGTTGTGTGTTGGTTGCTGCTTAGAGCTAGAGATAAGGGGAGGGGTGTAGTAATATATTTGAACCCGGGCCCACTGGGAGGGAAAATTGCCCCAAAACCTTGAGAACCCGCATTTTTGAACAACACGGTGGTATTTCTGAACCAACGTATCCCCGAGATGCCCTGGGTACTTTCCCATGGCTGGGTTCATCTTACGACATCTAGCGATGTGATTATTTACGGATGCTCGTGGCAAAGCTTCGGGGGTTTCAATGAAGAGCCTTGATAAGTCAAAACGAGAAGGTGGGAGGTGGGGGATATCCACTTGCCTTCGGGGTCTGGCCTGGTCACAGGCGAGTTTAATCTCCGGGGTGATGGAGAAACCCTCATTCGGATGCGAACCAGCTCCAACACAGCCCCTGATTGCTTTCCAGAACGACAGTCCGTGTGTGGTTGTTCGGGGTTTGGCGGTGGTCGTTCGGTGGTTGTTCGGTGGTTGGCGGTGGTTTTGTGGTGGTTGGTCGTGGTTGTTCAATCGTTGTTGGATGGTTGGTGGGAGTTGTCTGGTGGATGGCGGTGCTGGTCCCGTGGATGGTGGTGGTTGTTCAATGGATGGCATGGCCAATGCGACCCCGCACCGACACCTTCAGCAGACCGCATACCAAAACGTTGACTTCTCTTTGCAGCGCCTTATTCTTGTTGTGCAGCTTCTTCATGATCGTGTCTGTGCACGGCGCAGCAATGGCCCAGTAACAGCCAGCAGCCCTGACCCGAGCTTGTGCAGTGTTACACCTGCAGTACTGTTTCTACGGTGATGTTCCCACAATGCTATACATTCAGTGCTGCCCCCCACAGCGCCTCATCTGCAGTGCACTCTGAGGCTTGCTCCTAGTTGTGCAGTGTTATCTCCCACCCCAGGGGCAGGCGGTCTGTCTGCGGATGCTTGTCGCCTCGGTCCTGGGTGGAAGGGGTTTACAAACGCAAGCACCGGCCGCGGTGGCCGCCCCTCACGCACTGGGCGGCGGTCCGGCAGTTCGCTCCCTGACACACAGCACCTCGGTAGGCGATCCTACCATACGGTTCAGCCATCAACAGCTTGGCAGCCAGCGATCTGGCAGAGCATGCTACCCCTCTGCAGCCCCCCCCCCCCCCCCAAGGTCGCTCTGGTTGGTCAGGCGGGGTCTGTACAACGCCTCGGCGGTGTCAAGGGAACGCTGAAATGTTCGAACAGGCGCCGGCAATTTTCGGGATACCGGCAGTGCCCCAGCACCCTCGGCAGCCTCCGAAGCCCTCGTTGAGTTGCCTGTAGTTGAGGTACTCTCCGGGGAGTAGCCTGTGGGCGTAGCCTGGGGCTCCGGGGGGGTGGGGGCTAGATTGCATACAGCCCCCCCCCCCCGCCTGAGCCTGGTGATCACACGACACACCCTCAAAGAACACAACACACACACACACACACACACACACACGATGAGAACGGGGAAAGAAAACTCCTCAGGAGCCGCAGAGCAGCCCTAGACGTCTTTCGGTCTGTTGATAGTAGATGAGCACTTGCAGTTCTGGACAGTGGGTTTGGTGTGATACAGATTCATCCCTGTGCCCTAACCTGAGTCACTGAAAAGTTCTGCACTAATCAACAGACCAAGGTAAATCCACAGAGGAGTTCGTGTTCTTGACAGCCCAAATTGCTTGTTACCTGTGCTGGGTGCGACCACCCAACCACACACACACACACACATACACACACACACACAGAGCACAGAGGTAGGCACTGCAGGGGGAAGCGTGTGAGCACACACACACACACAATTGAAGTGAGACGAACAGGCAGACAAACAGAGCACTGCACTGGTTGCCAACGAATCTCGTCAGGCCGTAAGAAAGTAGAAGAAGGTGTGGAAGAGCATGCGGCTAGGCGCCTTTCTGTAGTACAGCAGGTACACGGTCAGCAGGCACCAACGGGTGGGGCGGTCCACTTGTCGTGTCCACCCCTGCAAGCAGGAATACAAGGTCATGCCAAGGCCTGTGCCCCCCCCCCCCCCCCCCCACATACACATTGGAGAACCACGAAACAAGAACGGAGCACGACACACACACACACACACACACAACAGCAACTGTGGGCAATCGCACGGCCCTTTCTCTCACGAGGACCCGGCCGCCAGCGATCTGGTGAAGCCAGACCGGACCTCCCTTCCTCCCCCCCAACCAGGCACTCAACACCAACGCTGCCCCTGCACCCAGGCACGCTCGCGCGGGCCGCCTGGGGTCCTTCGGAATCGCCGTGCAACGAAGAACGGGAATGGGCCATCAAATGGTGGACCACCTGCTCCTCACTCCAACAGCCCCGCCGAGGGCAGCTCCAACCCCCCGCCCAAGACCGCAAAAGCCCCCGCATGCACAGCAAGCCGCGTGGCAGGCCGAGTGGCCCTCATTCTGCACGAGCACAGACTGCACTTAAGAAAGTGTGTGTCACGGGCCGCCCGGCAGTGTGGTCGGCAGTCAAGTGTGGTGTGCCTCTGCCTGGCTTCCCCCAGATGAGGCAATCTGTGGGCCCTTTCCTCTTCGGACAGGGAAGACAAGCCCAAAGCCCAAAGCCCAGGGTCAGGCAGTCATGGGCGGCGGGCTCCCAACAGAGGCGATTCTGGATTCTGAGCTTAGCAGAGCTCAGTGTTGTGACCACTTGAATCAGTCGACATGCAACACTGACGAAAAAAGGGGACCTCTGAAATCTGGTCCGAAATGGCGGTGTTGCGCCACTAAAATGGTTACAGCGTACCACTGCTGCATGCAAATGCGATGATCATGCTGAGTTGTGATCAGTGTAGCATTCCGATCATTCAGCGGGTCACAAAGACTTGTAAGACTTAACCATCCAGTCCCGTCATCATCATCTTCTACAAATGGTACGTTTCGCACTATCTGTGCTGTCTTGGGCCCAGCCTGAGGGACTCCACGATAAGCACCAACGCTACGTCGCTCGCCAAAGCACACCAGACACATAGATCCGCCGCTGCAGCTCTTTCAACTTCTTGTCTCCTCGTCCTGACCCTCTGCCCTTCGTCGTATCATGCGGACTTTCTCCAGGGAATGGGTTTCGCTTGCTGCTTTTCCCAGCAGTGTTCTCTGACAGGGTGCGCAAGGTCAGGCTCCCCCCTGTGGTCACGGCCCGCATGCGCTCCACATCTTTGTCATCTACCGCTGGATTGTTCTCTTCGTACACAGATAACAGCTGCAGTGCAGCCTGCAAAAGGTTGTTGGATGAGAAGAAGCAGGCCACAACGACTTTGGGATATCGGATTGCAAAGGCAAGTCGCAGTGCACGAGGTGGGGAAGGGAACTCTTTTACACACCGCACACCACACACTCTGTCCTCTTCTCGCACATTGTACGCTGTTCAATTTAGTCAATCAATACAAGCAGTGTGCAGTGCACACTCTGCAGTGCACCGAACACACTCTATGTGTGCTGCACTCTACACTCCGCACACTATGCCCCTTGAAGAATGCACTCCTCGGGTGGTGCAATTAAATGTTCATTGTGCTAAGTGTGCACTATGCAGAATGGGCACTGTACGCAGTTTGTCCAGTGCAACATGATTGGGTGGCTAAGGGAAATGGGGGCCCAACCACCGACTGATAGTTCAAAGGCTATGAGGGTGTAAAAGATGGTGCAAAAGATGGTGCAAAAGATGGTGCAAAAGAGCGTGTAAAGCCCGTTTGTGGTGTGTTTGGGTATGGACTTTGAACCCCAGTAAGCGTACACAAGTGTGTGCAAAATGTGGGCTGTGGAAAGGTGTAAGCAATGTCATGAGTGTCATGGAAGCAAAGAATAGGTGAATACTGAAAAAACAAAGAGCAAGGGCCTGTCGCTGCACAACATGACGCAAAACATGGTCTCCAAGGGTGCCAAGGGCACCAAGGTCAAAAGATGGAACGGAGTTTTTCTTTATCAAGCCAATTGCGTGAGAATCAGGGGTGTCCTTGAGAGCAAAAAAAAAAACCCTTCGTAATGCCACCCCAAAACTGTCGCGCGACTTATGAGTCAAATTTTCTGTAAATTTGCGTCTTGGCCATGGCAATGGAATTGTACAAAAATAGCCACCGTGAGGATCGATTTTGAGAAAGAGAGTTGTGTTGTGATGAAAGGGCATAGGGAGGCTCATGCCGTGCCGTGCCGAGGTGGAGGGGCGTCGAGGCCTTGTGCCATGGAATGCGCAAGGCACTTAGTCCTACATGCATCTCAACAGGGTTGTCCTTAAGAAGCTACCAACCGCCAACCGCCAACTGCAAACCACCAACACCCGTCACCAACCGCTAACCAGGGGTGGGAGGGTTGCCCAACCTTTTTAGTGGGCTCTAGATGGGTGTTGCTATTTCCTGGTGTGCTATGGATGGTTGCTGCTCTGGGCCATGGATGGTTACTGTTGTTTCCTATTGGTCTCTACAGCACCATGAAAGTTCTTGAAGGGAAAGATCAACGGCATGCATTGTTACGGTGTGACATGCAACCAAAGGCAAGCGATGATCCATGTGATTTCTTGGAAAAATTGTTCAAAGCGCCCGTGATGATGTGCTACGCCACAAGCACAATGAAACTTCTTCCCAAAAAATTTGTCAAAGCGCACCTTGTGATGTTGTGTGAAATGCAACCACGATGAAGCAAAGATGCATGGAGACTTCTTTCAAAAAATTGCTCACAAATGCCTAGGTGATTTGTCGTAGCCACGAACAATGCATGCCATATCTGTTCAAAGTGTGGTTACACATGCAGGCGAAGGTGGACTTCTTAAAAGCAATTTTTGGGAGGCACAAGTGTGACATCCAAAAGTAGATGTACCAACCCGAAATAACCTATCGCACCCTCAACTGTCCACCCAACGTCTGTTCAAGCGTCATGGATAGGTCGCTTGCGCATGTTTGTTTGCTAGAGGGGTTGCATCGAACAATGCAAATGTAGCTTAGGCCATATATAAACCCTTGTGTTTCCTTTTGCTTCCACTATCCCAGTAATCCGTCCCAAACCCAATTTCCGCACGCAAATGCTTTCTTCAAACCGGATTCCACATGCAACCTGCCCCCCCTTACCGCACTACCCGGTGGTCATGCAACCATGCATTTGACAGTTGGTCGAACTTAATGACACATCCTTGGGGTCCTCCTTGGGTTTCATGTGGGTTTTGTGGACGTAGTGCAAAGCTCAATTCTCACCAAAACCCCGCCACCAAGCTTGGGATTCACTGGGATTCACGCCGAATCCGAATCATACCCTAGATTGCAAAAATTACAATCTCGAATTTAAATCCCGGATTTGACACCCTCGATTTTCCACCAAGGTGTGCCCCTTAGGCAGGAGGAAGATAGAGCAATCACTACGAAGGGAGGGACCTCCAAGCGTTGGCGGGCATCCGCGCCTTCTGCACCGGCAAAAGTGCCAGTGGTGGCCAAGCTAGGGCTTGCCCCAGTGAAGCTCCTGCGGGGTTGCATGACGATATCCGTTAGAGAGAATTCATGCCAGGTGGCCAATTGGGAGCCTTCGCACAAACGTAAGATGGTACACGGGCACAAATAATGGAACAACAAGGTTGGCTTGGAAGGGCGAGACAATGACCGATGGTTTGGTTCGTTGGTGTTGTTTCGCAATGTGAATGACCGTTTGCTTTTCAAACAAGGTTTGTGGGGCTCATTTAGCACCGTGAGTGTGTGTCACATGTACGCCCACGCTATGAACTTCTTTTGAACTCTCACGGCTACCGAAAAATCGAGCATCTTATCCAACATGATAACGCACAGCAAGCGAAGGCACATGGATGCTTAACAATGGACAAACATTCCACAAGGTAAAAGAGTGTAAGACAGAGAAAATGTGACCATGTTGACGCGTGCTATGGGGTGATTCCTTCACCTACAACTATTTTAGCAAAGCACATAGAGAACCAACAACCGGTCTTCACACATTCATCAGCTCCGCAAAAGTACTGGATACACTCGCCCAGGTTATGTGTTGCGCGTGTGTAAGCACATTGCCCTCGTCCCGCACGGGGGGTGGCTGTCTAATTGTTCCCCTGCAGCTTGCTTAGTTTGTGCGGGTCCTTGTATCCAATGATTTCTTCGGGGCAAATGCATTCGGGAGAGTGGATCAAGGAACGGGTATTTCACCAAGTGGTTTGCCCCATTCTCTGAGGTACCTTCCTTCCTAATATCTAATCCCAAACATGTAGCACACATTCTTCAGTTGGGCTCGCACGCAATAGCACAAAACATTGCCAATAGGTTGGACTAAAAACACAGCGTGACTTGGTATTTCATATGCACGTTGCACTCTTTTTTATTGAACTTTTTACCTTTCACCACGACCACAGTGTCTGCTCAGCGTAAGCCCTCACAGTACACGGCGCGAGCAATAGACCATGAGAACAAAAGCCATATGGGCCATGTTGATTCGCAATTCATGCATTGTTCGATGCAACTGTGAAAGTGATGTGGGAGGAGTGAAATTCCCTTTCGGGCTAGAGCATGCACAATGGACAAAATGGTGCATTCGTTGGATGTCGAAGTCACTGAACAAGATCCTCTACCAAAGGATCGAAGTAATACGAGGAAAAAATCAAGGGGAGGGCAGCTAAATTCGGGCTTGGAAGGGACAGTACTGTGCAATGAATCTATCCAAAATATATCAGTGCAAATTTGCAGAAACAATAAATGTCTAAATTTATCATGGATTGAAAATCTGGAACTACAATGCACCGAGGCCAAAGGCATGCGGCATAAGTTACAAAACTGGCAGGGGGGAGAATGAGCGACAATCTGAGAATTTTGGGGGGGGGGGGGGGGTCCCGGCGATTCCCATTCTCAAGTCCGTCATCGGGACTGCCGCAACCCAAAAACGACCCTCTGTGGCTGGAACCCTGCTCTTTTCTGCTGCGTATTTGCCTATTTGTAAGACGCCGAATCAATAGACCAGCACAATTTCGATTGAATCGACTCGTCGACAGTGTCTGTCGGTCATCCCTGCAACATTTATGAAATTCGCACTTCTGTTTGTCACTACGTTCATTGTTGTTGTATTGCCTTGCTTTTCCCACCTGTTTTGGCTGGTTTTGGAAAAAGTCGAATTTTCGTACTGTTTTTTGTAGCTCCAATATGTTAAAGTTCCTCAAGGTCACCAGCGCTCCCAAGCCTATCCCACTTGGTTGTGAGCTTCCACCCAAGCCTAAGAAGCGTTTGCTCATGCCCAAGAGTGAAGAACCAAGTTCGGACCCCAATTTGTTCAGCCAGCAGCTTTGGAAACTTTACGATGCTTGTCATTACTGGGTGGAGGGATCCTCAAGGCAAAGGGCTTTCCACAAGGATTATGCCTTGCGTAAGGCAAGTAAGGATTTAGGGGCTTGGTTTGTAGAGTTGCAAGCAGAGGTGTCAGATTTGGTTAAGCTCGCAGATGCTCAGTACTACAACGTTGTTCACCCTGTTGCTGCTGTTGCTGCTGTTGCTGCTCAACCCCAACAACCCCTCTTTCCGCCTGAGCTTCAGGAGGCTGAAAAGGGGTTTTTGGATATTTTTCACACCATGAAGACCAAGTTGGACATTGTGGCCACTGCCACAATCCGTAAAGCTAGTTGGCTGACTCGTTGTAAGGTTCCAAAGTGTGACCTCATTGTGTTACAGGAAATGTATGACACAGCTCGTAAGATTGAGGACAACTTGGAAATGTATTGGTGTTTGAGTAAGGATGACAAGAAGGTTACAGATTTCCGAAAGGAGATGGAGTGTGTTGAGAATGCTAAGCAAGCATTTCTGTTCGCTCATGAATCCTTGCATTCCAATTTGCAATCTGCCTCACTTTCTGCCTTGTGTGAAACCCAACACAAAGAGCAGCAATGCATTTCAACATTGTTACAATGGTTTGGTCTTGCGCCCTCCTTTTTGCCCAAACTTTCCAAGCAAGTTGTGAAGGCCATGTTTAATGAGGACCGTGGCACTCCACAACCTACGGTATATGTTGGTGAAGGTTACAAACAAACTTGGCACCAAGTGGAAGAGTTGTTTGATGGTGATGCTTCTTGGTCGAACATGCCTTGGTCCCCCACCACCATTCTCAAGGTGCTTCAAACCGTGTGTTCTCAAGGCCATTGCAATCTAACCTCATTTGGTCAGCTTCGAGTTTGCAATTCTGTGGGTAGGAAGCTATGTGCCCTTTGCCCGGTTGTTCTAATTCATGTCCCTTCCAAAACAAGTGTCCTAGTTTCATTGGATAGATGGCGCAGCATTGCACATATTGTGACCGAGGCATGCAAAGAGGCAGATTCTGATGACCCTCAACCTCCTGCAAAGAAACCGCGAGTGCAAAAGGTTGAGGAGATCTTTCCAAATCTAGTTGAAGCTATACGGAATATCATTGAAACCATGGATGAGGGAATCAGGGCCCACAGCCGGCGTCGCGATGATGTTTCCCATGTTGGTGTCACGGCCCCTTTTCTTGCCACTGCACTGCAAAGGCAATATAATATTTCCATAAGTGTTTATGCTGTGCGCCATTTGTTTCTTCCGCCCAAAACTTCCACTCTTGAGGCTTCCAAGTATAAGGGTTTGCTTCCCATGCGCTTGTATAGTCCCAAACAGGATGAACATGGTGCTCACATTGATTCCCACTTCCTATCTGCCCAGGTGAAGCTATTGATAGAAATGGGATTGGAATGTCCTGGAGAGGTTGTAATCTTGTCCGCTGATAGGAAGGCCGTAGTGCCTTGCGGAACGGTGGCCGTCAGTGGTCACCTCAAGGTTCCTTCCTACAGCGAGAAGGCTCGATCACTCCCAGACCACACTTGGGTTTCCGACAATGTGATCCTCCCTTTTGCCGTAATGGAGTTAGACATTAAGAATGCCACTCGGCAAGTTGACAGTGTTGGCCGTTCACGGTGGAAGACCCCGCGAAGTGGCAATCTATTCTTCTTCTTGCGCAAAGAATCCAATCCTCTCACAGATGCTTGGGATATTACAAAATGCTTAAAAGGCTCCAAAAAACCTGTCGGGGTTGTGGTAGTGGACAACTGTGTAAGCGATGGGTTGGGTCCGAGTGGTCATGTTGCCTTCCTTTGTTTGGGTATGATGTGGCTCCATGCTGAGTTGGATGTCCTCATTGTCACTTCATATGCCCCAAATCGCTCGTTTCAGAATATGGTGGAGCTTCTGTTTGGTTGGGTCTCCCAACGGTTGGCAGGAAATGTGATAAGTGAGGACCCTGACGCTGCTATGCTTGATATTAGGAATTTGGTTGATGGCATGCGTGATGGTTATCCTGTTTTGTGTGACATCCCTCCTGATGGTCCACCGGCGGATTGGCCTTCCTATGATACTTTGCCTGCTTTCACTCGAAGCTCTAACAAACAAATTCGAAGCGATGAGAGTCTTCGCGAGGTGTATGAGAGGTTTCTATTTTTTCTTGACCATTGTGATCGTCGCACAAATCTCTTGGCTTTCATCCGTTGCTCCAAAAAAAATTTTCCTTGCGCGAAAAAACCGTGGCGCGCCAAGAGATTTCGTGCGGAGTTAGATCACTTGAAGGGTCTTCCCACACCCATTCCCCATCCCGCCCACGCAGACCACTTTCTGTCTTATGCTGAGCATAGGGAGCAGCGTCTCAATGCGGACCCCGACACTCACCAGCCTTCTTTTGCCAAGTGCCCCGGCCGTTGCACTTTGTGCCGGTATGTCTTCAAGAGTGAAAATGACAAAGCGGTCCATAACCGCCTGAGGCACCCGAGGTCCGGGTCACTCTTGAATGAGTAAGCAATTGTGGTCTTTATCTGGTGCTTGCGTCTTTTGCTAGGGGGGTACACGGGTGGAGAAGGGAGTGTGGGGCCACCGACCTGTGTTGGAGGGAGGGAGGGAGGGAGGGAGGGAGGGAGGGGGGGGGGGGGGGGTCCGGCCATTCCCATTCTCAACCGAAAATTCTCAGATTGTCGCATATTCTCCCCCCCCATTGGGCTGCCAGCGCGCCATGGGTTTCGCGGGAGTTCATGTCGCGCGGTGGGTAGCTCCCTAAGATCACCACGCAATTACTGGGAAATTAAAAAATTCAAACTTTTTTGAATTTTTTCACAGATACGGTGCAGCAGGCCTTTCAATTATGCATCGATAGGTATATTTGTGTCGACTGTTCGATCGTTTTTAGCTGGTTTCAAAATATGTCTTATTCTGCCCTCTTTCATTGTCTCTTAGCCGTTCAGCCTGGAGTCCGAGCTTTTCTAATATCTTGCGCCCAAATTTGAGCCAGATGCACAATCCCCAGTTTGCCTCACAAGGGGCTGAGCCGAAGGCGTTGTACTGACTGGAAATGGGTTGGAGTCAATATGTCGATGTTGCTAGTCATCGTGGTTTGTGGTGGTGATGGTGTCATTGTCGCTGGTGTTGTCGTTGATACTACTGTTGCTGCCGTCGCTGTTGTCGGTTATGCTGTTGCTGCTACTGTTGCTGCTGCTGTCGTTGTTGCTGTTGTTATCGTTGGTGCGGTTGCTGCCGCGTTTTCGGTGTGCCTTGATGTGGACCACTACGAGAGTGCTGAGAAAAGGTGACAGTTTGACTTCGAAGTATACAAAAAAGCTCCGCCCCCGCCTGCAGGTCCATGTTTTTGCGAAATGCCCTCGCTCCGGACCCTCACCGCAAACCAATTGAAACACCCTAGTGAGATTTGCGCGCAGGAGCCGCAAATGGATCTGAGCTGTTGGACCCCTTCGACCAGGTGGAAATGTATGTGCTTTGCTCCAACGACCGCAACGAGGCTTATCAATACTGTTTGGGCCATAAAAAGGAGCCCCACCCCGGCTTCAAGCGACACACGTCTTACTTCTTATCGCCCAAGTCGCGAACCAAAGCATACACTATCCCAATCGTGTATGAGGCCGAAGAAGTGGATGGGGACCGGAACGCTTTTCCCTCACTTTCGTGCGACGGTGAAACTCAGATGCTGCAAATGGAAGAAGACCAGCGTCTGAGGCACTGGCCATGTAATTAAGATAATGTACCTTATATATACCTTAATGTAATGTGCTATCCAAGCCAACAAAGCGGCATTGCCGTGTCTCTTTTATGGAAGGTGGTTTTTTAGAAAATCCTCCTTGGTTTCAACGCTACGGTGCTTCAGTGCCTCTGGGACCACTGGCAACACACGCCTCTGCATTCGGCGCACTCATCATCCGGTGACATGCAGGGTCCCATGGCCAGCAGAATCAGCCTATCGCCTCCTGGGCGTTTTCTAGTTCCAAGGTTGACACTTTGCACTTCGAAGGTTACTACGCAGTACTTCAGCAGAGGAAGCACATGCAGAAAAGAACAACCAGCATTTTTTTGTCCCCCGCTCTGACCTAGACTGTGCCATCCAAACTGTGCGAACCAAACTGTGCACGGCGCGCAGGATTCCTAGTTTCCCACATCAAGTTTGAACGTGCAGGCCACTCTGCCACAGTGTGCCTGTTCAAGGGTTCCTCTGCAGTAACTCTGCCCGGATGCAGTTTTTGCGTCCGTTACGTGGCATTGTTGTACCATATTGTAAATGTTAAATTCCCGCTTTGCATCTTGTTCAATTTCCCCTGCAGGGGCCGTAGTGATTCGGCTTCGGCGGGAAGGGTACCCGCCGAAGCGCAATTCACGACTGACAAGTGTGTTGATGGCAGATCGCGCGTTTTTTTTTTCCGCTGATCTCAAAATGTGTGACATATGCCCCTCAAAATGATCGCAGCGAAAATACAACCACGCGACGTTTCGAGTTGTGGGCCACTGGTAGTCGTTTTGGTGAAATAGCACCGTTTTAAGCACTTTTTTAACCAGTCTCCGCCGAATAGGGGCTGAATTTTGTACTGGCTGCCATGTGCGGATTTGACCCATGTTGTCACCCCTTAAAATGATTGGCTTGTGCCAAAGCGTCGGGAAATCAACTTTGTTAGCCAAATTTGGTACCGCTTTGTGGTTTTGCGGCAGTTTGGAGCGTTTTTCGGGCAGTTTGGTATCAAAATGGGGCAAATTGTTACTAAAAGCGCAGGTTCAACCCGTTTGAGGGTATTGGTGCCCCTCGATGCATAGTTTGCAAGAAGGAGCAGTGGCTAGGCTCGGTTTCTGTGGGGCTTGCCCCACAGAAACCGAGACTAGCAGGCGTGAAGCTGGTTTTCCTAGGGTTTTTTGTGCTTACAAACCCATCTGTATGGATTGTACATTACTGCACAATGGTGGCAGAAGTACCGTATGGTATGCATACCCGAAAGAGGAGCGGGCCGTAATACTCTGTGATCCGCTCTTGTTCAATCTCCCCTGCAGGGGCCGTAGTGATTCGGCTTCGGCGGGAAGGGTACCCGCCGAAGCGCATATCACGACTGACAAGTGTGTTGATGGCAGATCGCGTACTTTTTTTTTTCGCCCTTCTCAAAATGTGTGACGTATGCCCCTCAAAATGATCGCAGCGAAAATACAACTACGCGACTGTTCGATTTTTGGGCCATTGGTAGTCGTTTTGGTGAAATAGCACCGTTTTAAGCGGTTTTTCAACCAGTCTCCGCCGAATAGGGGCTGAATTTTCCACTTGCTGCCACCTGCGGATTTGCCCCGTGTTGTTACCCCTTAAAATGATCGGCTCGTGCCAAAACATCGGGAAATCAACCTTGTTGGCCCAATTTGGTGCCATTTTGGTGTTTTGCAGCAGTTTGGAGCGTTTTTGGGGCCGTTTTGTAGCGAAATAGGGTCAAATTGTTACTAAAAGCGCAGATTCAACCCGTTTGAGGGTATTGGCGCCTCTCGATGCATAGTTTGCAAGAAGGAACAGTGGCTAGGCTCGGTTTCTGTGGGGCTTGCCCCACAGAAACCGAGACTAGCAGGCGTGAAGCTGGTTTTCATATGGTTTTTTTGGCTTACAAACCCATCTGTACGGATTTTACGTGGCTGCACAATGGTGGCAGAAGTACCGTATGGTATGCATACCCGAAAGAGGAGCGGGCCGTAATTCTCCGTGATCCGCTCTTTTTTTTTCGCTGTTCTCAAAAGGTGTGACATATGCCCCTCAAAATGATGGCAGCGAAAATACAACTACGCGGCTTCTCGATTTTTGGGCCGCTGGTAGTCGTTTTGGTGAAAAAGCACCGTTTTAAGCGGTTTTTCAACCAGTCTCCGCCGAATAGGGGCTGAATTTTGTACTGGCTGCCACGTGCGGATTTGACCCATGTTGTTACCCCTTAAAATGATCAACTCGTGCCAAAACGTCGGGAAATCAACTTCGTTTGCCGAATTTGGGGCCGTTTGTTGTTTTGCAGTAGTTTGGAGCGTTTTTGGGGCAGTTTTGTAGCGAAATAGGGTCAAATTATTACTAAAAGCATAGGTTCAACCCGTTGGAGGGTATTGGTGCCTCTCGATGCATAGTTTGCAAGAAAGAACAGTGGCTAGGCTCGGTTTCTGTGGGGCTTGCCCCACAGAAACCGAGACTAGCAGGCGTGAAGCTGGTTTTCATACGGTTTTTTGTGCTTACAAACCCATCTATATGGATTGTACATTGCTGCACAATGGTGGCAGAAGTACCGTATGGTATGCATACCCCAAAGAGGAGCGGGCCGTAATTCTCCGTGATCCGCTCTTGTTCAATCTCCCCTGCAGGGGCCGTAGTGATTCGGCTTCGGGGGGAAGGGTACTCGATGCATAGTTTGCAAGAAGGAGCAGTGCCTAGGCTCGGTTTCTGTGGGGCTTGCCCCACAGAAACCGAGACTAGCAGGCGTGAAGCTGGTTTTCCTAGGGTTTTTTGTGCTTACAAACCCATCTGTATGGATTGTACATTGCTGCACAATGGTGGCAGGAGTACCGTATGGTGTGCATACCCCAAAGAGGAGCGGGCCGTAATTCTCCGTGATCCGCTCTTGTTCCATCTCCCCTGCAGGGGCCGTAGTGATTCGGCTTCGCCGGGAAGGGTACCCGCCGAAGCGCAATTCACGACCGACAAGGGTGTTGATGGCAGATCGCGCGTTTTTTTTTTCGCTGTTCTCAAAATGTCTGACATATGCCCCTCAAAATGATCGCAGCGAAAATACAACCACGCAAATTTTCGATTTTTTGGCCGCTAGTAGTCGTTTTGGTGAAATAGCACCGTTTTAAGCAGTTTTTCAACCAGTCTCCGCCGAATCGGGGCTGGATTTTGTACTGGCTGCCATGTGCGGATTTGACCAATGTTGTTACCCCTTAAAATGATCAGCTCGTGCCAAAACGACGGGAAATCAAGTTTGTTTGCCAAATTTGGTGCCGTTTTGTGGTTTTGCGGCAGTTTTGAGCGTTCTTGGGGCAGTTTGGTATCAAAATGGGGCAAATTGTTCCTAAAAGCGCAGATTCAACCCTTTTGATGGTATCGGTGCCCCTCAATGCAAAGTTTGCAAGAAGGAGCAGTGGCTAGGCTCGGTTTCTGTGGGGCTTGCCCCACAGGAACGGAGACTAGCAGGCGTGAAGCTGGTTTTCATACGGTTTTTTTGGCTTACAAACCCATCTGTATGGATTGTACATTGCTGCACAATGGTGGCAGAAGTACCATATGGTATGCATACCCCAAAGAGGAGCGGGCCGTAATTCTCCGTGATCCGCTCTTGTTGTTACCCCTTAAAATGACCAGCTGGTGCCAAAACGTCTGGAAATCAACTTTGTTTGCCAAATTTGGTACCGTTTTGTGGTTTTGCGGCAGTTTTGAGCGTTTTTGGGGCAGTTTGGTATCAAAATGGGGCAAATTGTTACTAAAAGCGCAGGTTCAACCCGTTTGAGGGTATTGGTGCCCCTCGATGCATAGTTTGCAAGAAGGAGCAGTGGCTAGGCTCGGTTTCTGTGGGGCTTGCCCCACAGAAACCGAGACTGG
Source organism: Eutreptiella sp. 'Long Island Sound 2002' (assembly GCA_964036045.1). Lineage (NCBI taxonomy): Eukaryota > Euglenozoa > Euglenophyceae > Eutreptiales > Eutreptiaceae > Eutreptiella > Eutreptiella sp. 'Long Island Sound 2002'. Next base: position 25,767,609 of record OZ038389.1, read on the forward strand.
CAGGCGTGAAGCTGGTTTTCCTAGGGTTTTTTGTGGTGGCTGATCTCAAAATGTGTGACATATGTCCCTCAAAATGATCGCAGCGAAAATACAACTACGCGCCATTTCGAGTTTTGGGCCACTGGTAGTCGTTTTGGTGAAATAGCACGTTTTAAGCGGTTTTTTAACCAGTCTCCGCCGAATAGGGGCTGAATTTTGTACTGGCTGCCATGTGCGGATTTTACCCATGTTGTTACACCTTAAAATGATCGGCTCGTGCCAAAGCGTCGGGAAATCAACTTTGTTAGCGAAATTTGGTATCGTTTTGTGGTTTTGCGGCAATTTTGAGCGTTTTCGGGGCAGTTTGGTATCAAAATGGGGCAAATTGATACTAAAAGCGCAGGTTCAACCCGTTTGAGGGTATTGGTGCCCCTCGATGCATAGTTTGCAAGAAGGAGCAGTGGCTAGGCTCGGTTTCTGTGGGGCCTGCCCCACAGAAACCGAGACTAGCAGGCGTGAAGCTGGTTTTCCTAGGGTTTTTTGTGGTGGCAGAAGTACCGTATGGTATGCATACCCGAAAGAGGAGCGGGCCGTAATACTCTGTGATCCGCTCTTGTTCAATCTCCCCTGCAGGGGCCGTAGTGATTCGGCTTCGGCGGGAAGGGTACCCGCCGAAGCGCATATCACGACTGACAAGTGTGTTGATGGCAGATCGCGTACCTTTTTTTTTCGCCGTTCTCAAAATGTGTGACATATGCCCCTCAAAATGATCGCAGCGAAAATACAACTACGCGACTTTTCGATTTTCAGGCCATTGGTAGTCGTTTTGGTGAAATAGCACCGTTTTAAGCGGGTTTTCAACCAGTCTCCGCCGAATAGGGGCTGAATTTTGTACTGGCTGCCATGTGCCGATTTGACCCATGTTGTTACCCCTTAAAATGATCGGCTCGGCCCTCCGCCCCCCCAGGGCCGGGGGGGCGCCCCCACCCACAGGAGGAACGGCAACACGGTAAGGGCAAGGGCGGCTGGACCTGCTCCCGCGAACTCACGCCGGCGTGCCGGAGCAACGCGCACAACGGAACACGAAGGAGGCCGCGCCCCGCATGACCCTCCCGTAACCACAGCCCACTCCGAGGGGACAGAGGGGGGGTTTGCACATCAGCTGGGGCCCCCAGGGGAGCGGTCCAGGGGCCGCCCCTCACCCCCCCCCAACCCGGGGCGGCACTTCAGCCCCGGCCGCACGCGCGCGCCGGAAGGGAGCGCGCCAGCGACACGGAGAGAGCCAGAAAGGGGTACCGCAGGCCGCCGCCCGGAACGAGAGCAGGGAGGCCGCGGCGCGACACCCCCCCCGAGGCATGGGGGATGGCCCCCCCCCACCCGAGAGGGGAGCCGGAGTGTGGCCCGCCCCCCCGCTCCAGCCGCCGGCTCACATGGGGGCTGCGAAGAACAAGCGGGCCCACGCCTGCGCACCGGGACGCCGCACAGATCGTACCCAGAGAAGCCGGGTGAGCACGAACCGGAGTGATATGGGGGGCCACGCCCCCCATGGACAGCACAACGCCAGTGACGCCCGCTTTATTGCCTGCCCAGGGAAGGCAGAGGGACGGAAAGAGGCAGAGCGACCCCCCGCCCTACAGTCAGTCGGCGATCCGGCGGTGCTACTGTCCGCCTCTTACCCCTGTGCACGTCAGTCGGCGATCCGACGGTGCCGCACCCCACCCAGCCCCCTCCCCCCCTGTCCCGACCCCGTGCACGTGGACTGGGGCCTCCCGGCACGCGCAACAAGCTTCACAACGCACAGCCCCACCCTCAGGACTGGATTCATAGCCGACGACACCCCTAAGTCGCGTAAGAGACTCCCGCGGCCCAGTAGTGAGAGCGTCGGTCTTCAATCGTCCAGTGCGGGGGTTCGGTCCCAGGCGTTGGTGCTCCTTGGATCCTTGCACGTAGAGCTCTCTAGTTGGCAACGTGGGAACCACCCCCCCCTCCAGCAACACGCGCCACCACCGATACCGGTGGATCGGGTGGAGGTCTCGTTAGTTTTACCCCCCGCCCTAGAAAAACAAAACACATGGGAGCCCCCCACCCCTGCAGCAGTGCGCACCGTCACCTGTACTCGAACAGGTCGACGGGAGGCCTCGTCCGGTATTCGAGGGGATCGGTGGGAGACCACCGATCACTGGGTTCGAACAAGCTCCTTCGCGGCGCGCGCCTGGTGCGCTACCTCCGGGGCGGCTGCCTTCTGAGATACACTGGCACCCGGGTCACAGAACAAACGCGCCCGCAACCCCCTCCCCCTGTGCTACGAGTAAGCCCGCGGTAGGGGTGCTCTGCTGGGCCATGAACCAGAACATTGGTGCACCACTCCAGCCACGGTCACCCCAACCCCCCCACGCATCCCGCAGGGCGAAGCTCCGTGCGCATCGGGCTCGTCATGGGAACACCTCTCCCCCCCCCCACAGGAACACAGCGGGGCCCCCACAACCGCACGCCCGCGCCCACAACGCAGACCCCGACAGCCCACCCAGTGGACGGGCAGTCGGGGGAAGAGGAGCGCAAGACCCCGAACGCCCCACGCAACGGTAGAAGGCACCCCCCCGGGGACGCCCTGCCGCCGCCCCCACAACCCCAAGCCAAGTAGGGGGGAACCGGGACCGGACCGCCCCCCCCCAAGCACGCCAGACGGAGCACGGGACCGGGGCAGGACACGCGGAGGGGCACGGACCACATGGAACAGCCCTACCAGCGCCCAGTGCCGGGACCACGCGAGATGCGCGCGCCACACGACCCAGCGGGGAGCGCACACCGCGAGAGCGCGAGCGCACACACACGAAAAGGACACGCGGGGACCACCAGAAGGGCAACCGGACCGAGCGCGCGGAACACACAGACCGCATGGAATGGCGTACCAGCGAGCGAGGATAAGGGACACCCGGACGGGACGGCCCGCCACACGCAGCGCGGAACACGCGGGGCGGGAAGGGGGAGGAAGGGGAGACACAACACCAGGTACCGGCCCGAACCCCCCCGAACCGGCCGCGAGCGCCGCGCACACACAAACGGGACACTGCACCCGCCAAGGCAGTAGTGGCGCACAGCGCCACGCCCCGACCCCTAGGCTAGGCAGCCTCCGCGCCAGCCCAAGGGGGTCCCACTGGCGACAAGCCAGTAGCACGGGCCCGGCGGCGCCGGCGCCCCGGGCGACCACGCATTAGGGGGGCGACGCAGTGGGTAAGCGCCCGCAGCCACGGCTGCGAATTGATGCAGTGACCGGGGAGTGGCGAAACGGGGACGCCGGGGAAGGACGGGGCTCCGAGCTCTGTGAACCCGGGAGACTCCGCCACCAGGCAGGAGGTGCGTCTTGGAGGGCCCCCCACTAGGGCCCGGTGGGGAGGATATCACCTGGCCCGACCAGGTGGCCCCCCGGGGCCGAAAGGCATCTAGTACCCGCAAAATCAAACCTCAAACCTCAAACCATGTTGTTACCCCTGAAAATGATCAGCTTTTGCCAAAACGTCGGAAAATCAACTTTGTTTGCCAAATTTGGTATCGTTTTGTGGTTTTGCAGCGTTTTGAGCGTTTTCGGGGCGGTTTGGTATCAAAATGGGGCAAATTGTTACTAAAAGCGCACATTCAACCTGTTTGAGGGTATGAGTGCCCCTCGATGCATAGTTTGCAAGAAGGAGCAGTGGCTAGGCTCGGTTTCTGTGGGGCTTGCCCCATAGAAACCGAGACTAGCAGGCGTGAAGCTGATTTTCCTAGGGTTTTTCGTGCTTACAAACCCGTCTGTATGGATTGTACATTGCTGCATAATGGTGGCAGAAATACCGTATGGTATGCATACCCCAAAGAGGAGCGGGCCGTAATTCTCCGTCATCCGCTCTTGTTCAGATTGGGCCCCCGGCCCGCCTTGCCACGCGCGCGGAGAGGGGGAGGGGCCCCCTCCGCACAAGTCACTGGCCACCTCTCAACCCCCTATAATAGGGAACCCCCTAACGTCGAAATTCCGGTTCTATCACCCCTACACACTTACCCCTCAAAATGACCGCCTCGACGTGGCGATCGTAGCGTTTCTCTTCGTTTTCGTGGTTTATAGTCGTTTTAAATAGTTAGGAGCCCTTGAAGTTGGTAGTTTGTAAGCAAGGATCCAAGAATTCTTGTATGTATAGGGATCGGATTTAAGGTTGCGCGACCAAAGTTAATATGCAAACTGATGTAATGTATGAATCTCAGGGCTGAAATCGTAAAAAATCGAGTCATAAGGTTAATTAATTTCTAGCACTGGCGACAGCGCTCTTGGCGGCGGCGCGTACTCGCAGCACTTCAATAAATTCTGGTTGGCAAAAATAAAAGGTGAGTGATTGTCATTTGCGGTCAAAAAGAAAAATATGTTCCTTTATATTGCTGTCGTGGCTTTGCTCTTCGTGTTTCGTTTCGTGTTGGCTGTTTGCTGTTTGCTCTTTGCCGTGCCCACTCCAGCCGCTGACATGAAGGTCGCAGACGAGCCGCAACCGTTGTTGACCACTGCCGGCGGCTACTGGTGTGATGCCCGGAGTTGATTTGGTGTGTTTCGTTTTGCAGGGGTGAATGCATGCAGATTCAGATGGAGTTTGTCGATTTGGTTTTGCGCGTGCATGCTTGCCTGCAATCCGTGCCCTGCTTGGTTGGTTCGCTGGAGCTTGCTTGTGTGTGCCCCGTTTGAGTTTGATTTCGCATTAGAGTGCACCGACACAAAAATCATACAAAAACGGCGCGCTGACACTCAAGTGGCACAGTTGAGACAATCATTGCGCGCTGACACACGCATGGCACACACACAGCGCGCGCTGGACACACAAGTTACACACACTTTGCGCGGTGACACAGAGATGACACACACACAGTGCACTGCCACACAAATGGCACACACACACACAGCGCGCTGACACATGACACGCGCCAGCACACAAATGACTCACACCCAGCGCTCGCCGGACACACAGTGACACACCCAGCGCGAGCCGGACACACAAACACACACCCAGCGCGCCGCAAACACACTATCCCACACCCAACGCGCGCCGGACACACCATTACACACCCAGCGCGCGGCAAACACACAATGACACACCCAGCGCGGCGAACACACCATCACACACCCAGCGTGCGCCGGACGCACAATCGCACACGAGTGTGTCTTTTGTGTCAGCGCGCAGTGTGTGTGGCGGCGCGCTGTGTGTGTGATCTGTGTGTCAGCGCGCAATGTGTTAGTGTGTTCGCCGCGCGCTGGGTGTGTGATTGTGTGTTTGCCGCGCGCTGGGTGTGTGATTGTGTGTTCGCCGCGCGCTGGGTGTGTCACTGTGTGTCTGGCCCGCGCTGGGTGTGTGATAGTGTGTTCGCCGCGCGCTGGGTATGTCATTGTGTGTTCGGCGCGCGCTGGGTGTGTGATAGTGTGTTCGCCGCGCGCTGGGTGTGTGATTGTGTGTTTGCAGCGCGCTGGGTGTGTCGCTGTGTGTCTGGCGAGTGCTGGGTGTGTTTCTTTTGTGTGTTGGCGCGCTGGGTGTGTGTCATTGGTATGTTAGAGCGCTGTGTGTGTGTGTTAGTGCACTGTGTGTGTGTCTTTTCTGTGTCAGCGCGCAATGTGTGTGTCATTTGTCCTGTCTGTCAGTTGTGAATGTGTTTGTCATTTGTGAATGTGTTTGTCATTTGTGAATGTGTGTGTCGTTTGTGTCTGCCATTTTGCGATCTGTGTGTCATTTGTGTCTGCCATTTTGCCATCTGTGTGTCATATGTGTGTCTGCCATTTTGCCATCTGTGTGTCATTTGTGTGTCTGCCTTTTGCCATCTGTGTGTCATTTGTGTGTTGTGTGATGTGTTTTGTTTTTGCTCCACTGAAAGCAGAGATTGTTTTTTTTCGAAAGAAAAGGCTTTTTGTCAATGTTCATGAGAGAAAGCAGTAAAATTTGGTGACAGGGGGAGCATTGTACATTTTCATTTAGAAACAACAACGTTGGATGGCACGGAATAAGTGAAAGGGGCGAAATGATCAAATACATTGATGGCAAGTGCAATGTCACAGAAACATTGTTTCTACAAACAACGCTGTAAAACAGATCAAGTGCATAATTTTGATTCCCATCGGGCAGTTGGTGAAGAAACTGGTTTTGCACCCCCAAGCTTAGGAGTGGCGTGCACATTGCTGGTTTTGCTTTGCATAACCTCATGAAGATTTTTAGCCAATTTGACCATCTTTTTATGGCATGTTTAGTTGTAGTTCACGTTCCGGCAACTTTTGCCCCAGCTAGGGGAAAACTAACTAGTCCACCACTCCCCCCCCCCCCCCCCCCGCCTTCGCCGGGAGGGGGAACACACAAAGAGAGGGGGGGTGGATGCGATGGCGCATGGCACCATCGCATCCACTCAAGTATCCACTCACTCATCGCATCCACTCAGGTATCCATTCACTTACCTCAGGAAATTGCGTGACTGGGGGGGGGGGGTCCTGCATGCTTTGAGGGGCGGGAGGGGGGTGCGTGGGGTAGCTACCACAGGTGGATAAAAGCCATGCTGTTTGTTGTCAAGTGGGGTACGTGCTGGTAAGGGTTCGGCTGAACGGCAAGGTGCACAAGTTGTGGGGCAGCGTCGGTTGGAAGAGAAAGAACATGCCACATTTGTGTGCCAATTTTCCAATTTGTTGACTCTCGATGGCCTTTTGGTGCAGGTATGCGGTGAACAACATGCATACATATGTATTCCCAACATTTTTAAATCGGCAAACAATGAGGGCCAACATGTTTGCTAGTCAATTTGTGTTGTTTTGCGGCACCAAACAACCGTTGTTTTTCGGGCAAAAGGCAAAGCCCCCCCCCCCCCCCCGGCGCCTACCCAAAGGGGCATCGAGTGGGAAGCGCGCCACAAGTATTTTGCTACGCAAAGGTTTCAACATTTATGGCACTTATTTGTTTGCCATACAGCCATCACTTGCCACAAGGTGGCCCCTACATTGCTCTCACCATCTTTGGCCCGAATGTTAGGCTCAACAACATAGCCCGAACATTGCTTTGAAAATATTTCCCCCAAACGTACAAGGAAACAAAGGGCTTCCGTGGTATGTATCACCTCCAAAAACAACCCTCCCAATGCAAATTGCCCACCCTCTAGACCACCGCACTCATCCCCTTGTTCAATCTCCCCCGGAGGGGCCGTAGTGATTCGGCTTCGGCGGGAAGGGTACCCGCCGAAGCGCAATTCACGACTGACAAGTGTGTTGATGGCAGATCGCGTACTTTTTTTTTCCGCTGTTCTCAAAAGGTGTGACATATGCCCCTCAAAATGATCGCAGCGAAAATACAACCACGCGACTCTTCGATTTTCGGGCCACTGGTAGTCGTTTTGGTGAAATAGCACCGTTTCAAGCGGTTTTTCAACCAGTCTCCGCCGAATAGGGGCTGAATTTTGTACTGGCTGCCATGTGCGGATTTGACCTGTGTTGTTACCCCTTAAAATGATCAACTCGTGACAAAACGTTGCGAAATCAACTTTGTTTGCCAAATTTGGTACCGTTTTGTGGTTTTGCGGCAATTTGGAGCGTTTTTGGGGCAGTGTGGTATCAAAATGGGGCAAATTGTTACTAAAAGTGCACATTCAACCCGTTTGATGGTATTGGTGCCCCTCGATGCATAGTTTGCAAGAAGGAGAAGTGGCTAGGCTCGGTTTCTGTGGGGCTTGCCCCACAGAAACCGAGACTAGCAGGCGTGAAGCCGGTTTTCCTAGGGTTTTTTGTGCTTACAAACCCATCTGTGTGGATTGTACGTTGCTGCACAATGGTGGCAGAAGTACCGTATGGTATGCATACCCGAAAGAGGAGCGGGCCGTAATTCCCCGTGATCCGCTCTTGTTCAAATTGGGCCCCCCGGCCCGCCTTGCCACGCGCGCGGAGAGGGGGAGGGGCCCCCTCCGCACAAGTCACTGGCCACCTCCAACCCCCTATAATAGGGAACCCCCTAACGTCGAAATTCCGCTTCTATCACCCCTACACACTTACCCCTCAAAATGACCGCCTCGACGTGGCGATCATGCCGTGCAACTTGGTTTTTGTCATCTATGGTCGTTTTAAATAGTTAGGAGCCCTTGAAGTTGATAGTTTGTAAGCAAGGATCCAAGAATTCCTGTATGTGTAGGGATCGGATTTAAGGGTGCGCGACCAAAGTTAATATGTAAACTAATGTAATGTATGAATCTCAGGGCTGAAATCGTAAAAAATCGAATCATAGGGTTAATTAATTTCTAGCACTGGCGAAAGCGCTCTTGGCGGCGGCGCAAACTCGCAGCACTTCAATAAATTCTGGTTGGCAAAAATAAAAGGTGAGTGATTGTCATTTGCGGTCAAAAAGAAAAATCTGGTGGTTTTCATTGCGGTCGTGGCTTTGCTCTTCGTGTTTCGTTTCGTGTTGGCTGTTTGCTGTTTGCTCTTTGCCGTGCCCACTCCAGCCGCTGACATGAAGGTCGCAGACGAGCCGCAACCGTTGTTGACCACTGCCGACGGCTACTGGTGTGATGCCCGGAGTTCATTTGGCGCTGGGTGTGTGTCTTTGCTGTGTTGGCGCGGTGTGTGTGTGTCATTCGTATGTCAGCGCGCTGTGTGTGTGATCTGTGTGTCAGGGCACTGTGTGTGTGTCAGCGCGCCGCGCAAAGTGTTAGTGTGTTTGCCGCGCGCTGGGTGTGTGATGCTCTGTCTGGTTCAAGTTTGATGTTTCAGGTTGGAGATTGAGTTCCGGTTCAGGGTGAGTTACGAGAGACTGTGTGTGTGTTTGTGTGTGTGTGTTACGAATGTGCTTGTAGGTGAGTTACGAGTGTGCTTGTGTTGCGGATGTGCTGGTGGGTGAGTTACGAGTGTGATGGTGTTACGAATCTGCCTGTGGGTGAGTTACGAGTGTGTGGGTGCCACGATTGTGCTTGTGGGTGAGTTACGGGTGTGATGGTGTTACGAATCTGCCTGTGGGTGAGTTACGAGTGTGTGGGTGTTACCATTGTGCCTGTGGGTGAGCTACGAGTGTGTGGGCGTTACGATTGTGCCTGTGGGTGAGCTACGCATGTGCTTGTGTTACGAATGTGCCTGTAGGTGAGTTCCGAGTGTGCTTGTGTCACGAATGTGCCTGTGGGTGAGTTACGAGTGTGTGGGCGTTACGAGTGTGCCTGTGGGTGAGTTACGCGTGTGCTTGTGTCACGAATGTGCTTGTGGGTGAGTTCCGAGTGTGTTTGTGTTACGATGGTGCCTGTGGGTGAGTTACGAGCGTGCTTGTGTTACGAGTGTGCCTGTGGGTGAGTTACGCGTCTGCTTGTGTCACGAATGTGCCTGTGGGTGAGTTCCGAGTGTGTTTGTGTTACGATGGTGCCTGTGGGCGAGTTACGAGCGCGCTTGTGTTACCAATGTGCCTGTGGGTGAGTTACGAGGGTGCTTGTGTTACGAATGTGCCTGTGGGTGAGTTACGAGTGTGCCCGTGTTACGATTGTGCCTGTGGGCGAGTTACGAGTGTATTGGTGCTACGAATGTGCCTATGGGTGAGTGACGAGTGTGTTGGTGCTACGAATGTTCCTGTGGGTGAGTTACGAGTGTGGTTGTGTTACCAATTTGCCTCTGGGTGAGACACGAGCGTGCTTGTGTTAGGAATGTGCTTGTGAGTCAATTCGAGTGTGTTTGTGCTACGAGTGTGCCTGTGGGTGAGTTACGAGTGCATAGGTGTTTGTCTAGTGCGATCGTTCTGATGTGTCTGTGTCATTTGTGTCTGCCATTTTGCCATCTGTGTGTCATTTGTGTCTGCCATTTTGCCATCTCTGTGTCATTTGTGTGTCTGCCATTTTGCCATCTGTGTGTCATTTGTGTGTCTGCCTTTTGCCATCTGTGTGTCATTTGTGTGTTGTGTGATGTGTTTTGTTTTTGCTCCACTGAAAGCAGAGGTGGTTTTTTTTCGAAACAAAAGGCTTTTTGTCAATGTTCATGAGAGAAAGCAGTAAAATTTGGTGACAGGGGGAGCATTGTACATTTGCATTTAGAAACAACAACGTTGGATGGCAGGGAATAAGTGAAAGGGGCGAAATGATCAAATACATTGATGGCAAGTGCAATGTCACAGAAACATTGTTTCTACAAACAACGCTGTAAAACAGATCAAGTGCATAATTTTGATTCCCATCGGGCAGTTGGTGAAGAAACTGGTTTTGCACCCCCAAGCTTAGGAGTGGCGTGCACATTGCTGGTTTTGCTTTGCATAACCTCATGAAGATTTTTAGCCAATTTGACCATCTTTTTATGGCATGTTTAGTTGTACTTCACGTTTCGGCAACTTTTGCCCCAGCTAGGGGAAAACTAACTAGTCCACCAATCCCCCCCCCCACACCTTCGCCGGGAGGGGGAACACAAAAAGAGAGGGGGGGTGGATGCGATGGTGCATGGCACCATCGCATCCACTCAAGTATCCACTCACTGATCGCATCCACTCAGGTATCCATTCACTTACCTCAGGAAATTGCGTGACTGGGGGGGGGGGGTGGGGGGCTGCATGCTTTGAAGGGGGTGCGTGGGGTAGCTACCATAGGTGGATAAAAGCCATGCTGTTTGTTGTCAAGTGGGGTACGTGGTGGTAAGGGTTCGGCTGAACGGCAAGGTGCACAAGTTGTGGGGCAGCGTTGGTTGGAAGAGAAAGAGCATGCCACATTTGTGTGCCAATTTTCCAATTTGTTGACTCTCAATGGAATAATTATCCAATTGGCCTTTTGGTATGCGGTGAACAACATGCATGCATATGCATTGCCAACATTTTTAAATGGGCAAACAATGAGGGCCGACATGTTTGCCGGGCAATTTGTGTTGTTTTGTGGCACCAAACAACCGTTGTCCGGGCAAAAGGCAAAGGCACCCCCCTCCCCCCCGGCTGGCTTACCCAAAGGGGCATCGAGTGGGAAGCGCCCCACAGGTATTATGCTACGCAAAGGTTTCAACATTTATGGCACCTATTTGTTTGCCATACAGCCATCACTTGCCACAAGGTCGCCCCTACATTGCTCTCACCATCTTTGGCCCTAATGTTAGCCTCATTAACATATCCCGAACAATGCTCTGAAAATATTTCCCCCAAACGTACAAGGAAACAAAGGGCTGTCCGTGGTATGTATCACCTCCAAAAACAACCCCCCCTATGCAGATTGCCCACCCTCTAGACCACCGCCTTCATCCCCTTGTTCAATCTGGGCCCTCCGGCCCGCCTTGCCACGTGCGCGGAGAGGGGGAGGGGCCCCCTCCGCACAAGGCACAGCCCACCTCCAACCCCCTATAATAGGGAACCCCCTAACGTCAAAATTCCGGTTCTATCACCCCTACACACTTACCCCTCAAAATGACCGCCTCGACGTGGCGATCATGCCGTGCATCTTGGTTTTTGTCATCTATAATCGTTTTAAATAGTTAGGAGCCCTTGAAGTTGGTAGTTTGTAAGCAAGGATCCAAGAATTCCTGTATGTGTAGGGATCGGATTTAAGGGTGCGCGACCAAAGTTGATATGCAAACTGATGTAATGTATGAGTCTCAGGGCTGAAATCGTAAAAAATCGAATCATAGGGTTAATTAATTTCTAGCACTGGCGACAGCGCTCTTGGCGGCGGCACAAACTCGCAGCACTTCAATAAATTCTGGTTGGCAAAAATAAAAGGTGAGTGATTGTCATTTGCGGTCAAAAAGAAAAATTTGGTGGTTTTCATTGCGGTCATGGCTTTGCTCTTCGTGTTTCGTTTCGTGTTGGCTGTTTGCTGTTTGCTCTTTGCCGTGCCCACTCCAGCCGCTGACATGAAGGTCGCAGACGAGCCGCAACCGTTGTTGACCACTGCCGACGGCTACTGGTGTGTTGCCCGGAGTTCATTTGGCGCTGGGTGTGTGTCTTTGGTGTGTTGGCGCGGTGTGTGTGTGTCATTCGTATGTCAGCGCGCTGTGTGTGTGATCTGTGTGTCAGGGCACTTTGTGTGTGTCAGCGCGCCGCGCAAAGTGTTAGTGTGTTTGCCGCGCGCTGGGTGTGTGATGCTGTGTCTGGGTCAGGTTTGAGGTTTCAGGTTGGAGATTGAGTTCCGGTTCAGGGTGAGTTACGAGAGTGTGTGTGTGTTTGTGTGTGTGTGTTACGAATGTGCTTGTAGGTGAGTTACGAGTGTGCTTGTGTTGCGGATGTGCTCGTGGGTGAGTTACGAGTGTGATGGTGTTACGAATCTGCCTGTGGGTGAGTTACGAGTGTGTGGGTGCCGCGATTGTGCTTGTGGGTGAGTTACGGGTGTGATGGTGTTACGAATCTGCCTGTGGGTGAGTTACGAGTGTGTGGGTGTTACCATTGTGCCTGTGGGTGAGCTACGAGTGTGTGGGCGTTACGATTGTGCCTGTGGGTGAGCTACGCATGTGCTTGTGTTACGAATGTGCCTGTAGGTGAGTTCCGAGTGTGCTTGTGTCACGAATGTGCCTGTGGGTGAGTTACGAGTGTGTGGGCGTTACGAGTGTGCCTGTGGGTGAGTTACGCGTGTGCTTGTGTCACGAATGTGCTTGTGGGTGAGTTCCGAGTGTGTTTGTGTTACGATGGTGCCTGTGGGTGAGTTACGAGCGTGCTTGTGTTACGAGTGTGCCTGTGGGTGAGTTACGCGTGTGCTTGTGTTACGAATGTGCCTGTGGGTGAGTTCGGAGTGTGTTTGTGTTACGATGGTGCCTGTGGGCGAGTTACGAGCGCGCTTGTGTTACCAATGTGCCTGTGGGTGAGTTACGAGGGTGCTTGTGTTACGAATGTGCCTGTGGGTGAGTTACGAGTGTGCCCGTGTTACGATTGTGCCTGTGGGCGAGTTACGAGTGTATTGGTGCTACGAATGTGCCTATGGGTGAGTGACGAGTGTGTTGGTGCTACGAATGTTCCTGTGGGTGAGTTACGAGTGTGGTTGTGCTACCAATTTGCCTCTGGGTGAGACACGAGCGTGCTTGTGTTAGGAATGTGCCTGTGAGTCAGTTCGAGTGTGTTTGTGCTACGAGTGTGCCTGTGGGTGAGTTACGAGTGCATAGGTGTTTGTCTAGTGCGATCGTTCTGATGTGTCTGTGTCATTTGTGTCTGCCATTTTGCCATCTGTGTGTCATTTGTGTCTGCCATTTTGCCATCTCTGTGTCATTTGTGTGTCTGCCATTTTGCCATCTGTGTGTCATTTGTGTGTCTGCCTTTTGCCATCTGTGTGTCATTTGTGTGTTGTGTGATGTGTTTTGTTTTTGCTCCACTGAAAGCAGAGGTGGTTTTTTTTCGAAACAAAAGGCTTTTTGTCAATGTTCATGAGAGAAAGCAGTAAAATTTGGTGACAGGGGGAGCATTGTACATTTGCATTTAGAAACAACAACGTTGGATGGCAGGGAATAAGTGAAAGGGGCGAAATGATCAAATACATTGATGGCAAGTGCAATGTCACAGAAACATTGTTTCTACAAACAACGCTGTAAAACAGATCAAGTGCATAATTTTGATTCCCATCGGGCAGTTGGTGAAGAAACTGGTTTTGCACCCCCAAGCTTAGGAGTGGCGTGCACATTGCTGGTTTTGCTTTGCATAACCTCATGAAGATTTTTAGCCAATTTGACCATCTTTTTATGGCATGTTTAGTTGTACTTCACGTTTCGGCAACTTTTGCCCCAGCTAGGGGAAAACTAACTAGTCCACCAATCCCCCCCCCCACACCTTCACCGGGAGGGGGAACACAAAAAGAGAGGGGGGGTGGATGCGATGGTGCATGGCACCATCGCATCCACTCAAGTATCCACTCACTGATCGCATCCACTCAGGTATCCATTCACTTACCTCAGGAAATTGCGTGACTGGGGGGGGGGGGTGGGGGGCTGCATGCTTTGAAGGGGGTGCGTGGGGTAGCTACCATAGGTGGATAAAAGCCATGCTGTTTGTTGTCAAGTGGGGTACGTGGTGGTAAGGGTTCGGCTGAACGGCAAGGTGCACAAGTTGTGGGGCAGCGTTGGTTGGAAGAGAAAGAGCATGCCACATTTGTGTGCCAATTTTCCAATTTGTTGACTCTCAATGGAATAATTATCCAATTGGCCTTTTGGTATGCGGTGAACAACATGCATGCATATGTATTGCCAACATTTTTAAATGGGCAAACAATGAGGGCCAACATGTTTGCCGGGCAATTTGTGTTGTTTTGTGGCACCAAACAACCGTTGTCCGGGCAAAAGGCAAAGGCACCCCCCTCCCCCCCGGCTGGCTTACCCAAAGGGGCATCGAGTGGGAAGCGCCCCACAGGTATTATGCTACGCAAAGGTTTCAACATTTATGGCACCTATTTGTTTGCCATACAGCCATCACTTGCCACAAGGTCGCCCCTACATTGCTCTCACCATCTTTGGCCCTAATGTTAGCCTCAACAACATATCCCGAACAATGCTCTGAAAATATTTCCCCCAAACGTACAAGGAAACAAAGGGCTGTCCGTGGTATGTATCACCTCCAAAAACAACCCCCCCTATGCAGATTGCCCACCCTCTAGACCACCGCCTTCATCCCCTTGTTCAATCTGGGCCCTCCGGCCCGCCTTGCCACGTGCGCGGAGAGGGGGAGGGGCCCCCTCCGCACAAGGCACAGCCCACCTCCAACCCCCTATAATAGGGAACCCCCTAACGTCAAAATTCCGGTTCTATCACCCCTACACACTTACCCCTCAAAATGACCGCCTCGACGTGGCGATCATGCCGTGCATCTTGGTTTTTGTCATCTATAATCGTTTTAAATAGTTAGGAGCCCTTGAAGTTGGTAGTTTGTAAGCAAGGATCCAAGAATTCCTGTATGTGTAGGGATCGGATTTAAGGGTGCGCGACCAAAGTTGATATGCAAACTGATGTAATGTATGAGTCTCAGGGCTGAAATCGTAAAAAATCGAATCTTAGGGTTAATTAATTTCTAGCACTGGCGACAGCGCTCTTGGCGGCGGCGCAAACTCGCAGCACTTCAATAAATTCTGGTTGGCAAAAATAAAAGGTGAGTGATTGTCATTTGCGGTCAAAAAGAAAAATTTGGTGGTTTTCATTGCGGTCATGGCTTTGCTCTTCGTGTTTCGTTTCGTGTTGGCTGTTTGCTGTTTGCTCTTTGCCGTGCCCACTCCAGCCGCTGACATGAAGGTCGCAGACGAGCCGCAACCGTTGTTGACCACTGCCGACGGCTACTGGTGTGTTGCCCGGAGTTCATTTGGCGCTGGGTGTGTGTCTTTGGTGTGTTGGCGCGGTGTGTGTGTGTCATTCGTATGTCAGCGCGCTGTGTGTGTGATCTGTGTGTCAGGGCACTTTGTGTGTGTCAGCGCGCCGCGCAAAGTGTTAGTGTGTTTGCCGCGCGCTGGGTGTGTGATGTTGTGTCTGGGTCAGGTTTGAGGTTTCAGGCTGGAGATTGAGTTCCGGTTCAGGGTGAGTTACGAGAGTGTGTGTGTGTTTGTGTGTGTGTGTTACGAATGTGCTTGTAGGTGAGTTACGAGTGTGCTTGTGTTGCGGATGTGCTGGTGGGTGAGTTACGAGTGTGATGGTGTTATGAATCTGCCTGTGGGTGAGTTACGAGTGTGTGGGTGCCACGATTGTGCTTGTGGGTGAGTTACGAGTGTGATGGTGTTACGAATCTGCCTGTGGGTGAGTTACGAGTGTGTGGGTGCCACGATTGTGCCTGTGGGTGAGTTACGAGTGTGTGGGCGTTACGATTGTGCCTGTGGGTGAGTTACGAGTGTGTGGGCGTTACGATTGTGCCTGTGGGTGAGTTACGAGTGTGCTTGTGTTACGAATGTGCCTGTAGGTGAGTTACCCGTGTGCTTGTGTCACGAATGTGCCTGTGGGTGAGTTACGAGTGTGTGGGCGTTACGAGTGTGCCTGTGGGTGAGTTACGCGTGTGCTTGTGTCACGAATGTGCTTGTGGGTGAGTTCCGAGTGTGTTTGTGTTACTATGGTGTCTGTGGGTGAGTTACGAGCGTGCTTGTGTTACGAGTGTGCCTGTGGGTGAGTTACGCGTGTGCTTGTGTTACTAATGTGCCTGTGGGTGAGTTCCGAGTGTGTTTGTGTTACGATGGTGCCTGTGGGTGAGTTACGAGCGTGCTTGTGTTACCAATGTGCCTCTGGGTGAGTTACGAGCGTGCTTGTGTTACGAATGTGCCTGTGGGTGAGTTACGAGTGTGCCTGTGTTACGATTGTGCCTGTGGGCGAGTTACGAGTGTATTGGTGCTACGAATGTGCCTGTGGGTGAGTGACGAGTGTGTTGGTGCTACGAATGTTCCTGTGGGTGAGTTACGAGTGTGGTTGTGTTACCAATTTGCCTCTGGGTGAGACACGAGCGTGCTTGTGTTAGGAATGTGCTTGTGAGTCAGTCCGAGTGTGTTTGTGCTACGAATGTGACTGTGGGTGAGTTACGAGTGCATAGGTGTTTGTCTAGTGCGATCGTTCTGATGTGTCTGTGTCATTTGTGTCTGCCATTTTGCCATCTGTGTGTCATTTGTGTGTCTGCCATTTTGCCATCTCTGTGTCATTTGTGTGTCTGCCTTTTGCCATCTGTGTGTCATTTGTGTGTTGTGTGATGTGTTTTGTTTTTGCTCCACTGAAAGCAGAGGTGGTTTTTTTCCGAAACAAAAGGCTTTTTGTCAATGTTCATGAGAGAAAGCAGTAAAATTTGGTGACAGGGGGAGCATTGTACATTTGCATTTAGAAACAACAACGTTGGATGGCAGGGAATTAGTGAAAGGGGCGAAATGATCAAATACGTTGATGGCAAGTGCAGTGTCACAGAAACATTGTTTCTACAAACAACGCTGTAAAACAGATCAAGTGCATGATTTTGGTTCCCATCGGGTAGTTGGTGAAGAAACTGGTTTTGCACCCCCAAGCTTAGGAGTGGCGTGCACATTGCTGGTTTTGCTTTGCATAACCTCATGAAGATTTTTAGCCAATTTGACCATCTTTTTATGGCATGTTTAGTTGTAGTTCACGTTCCGGCAACTTTTGCCCCAGCTAGGGGAAAACTAACTAGTCCACCAATCCCCCCCCCCCCCGCCTTCGCCGGGGGGGGGAACACAAAAAGAGAGGGGGGGTGGATGCGATGGTGCATGGCACCATCGCATCCACTCAAGTATCCACTCACTGATCGCATCCACTCAGGTATCCATTCACTTACCTCAGGAAATTGCGTGACTGGGGGGGGGGGGGGTGGGGGGGCTGCATGCATGGGGGTGGGTGCGGTAGCTACCACAGGTGGATAAAAGCCATGCTGATTGTTGTCAAGTTGGGTACGTGGTGGTAAGGGTTCGGCTGAACGGCAAGGTGCATAAGTTGTGGGGCAACGTTGGTTGGAAGAGAAAGAGCATGCCACATTTGTGTGCCAATTTTTCAATTTGTTGACTCTCAATGGAATAATTATCCAATTGGCCTTTTGGTGCAGGTATGCGGTGAACAACATGCATGCATATGGATTGCCAACATTTTTAAAGGGGCAAACAATGAGGGCCAACATGTTTGCCGGGCAATATGTGTTGTTTTGCGGCACCAAACAACCGTTGTTTTTCGGGCAAAAGGCAAAGGCATCCCCCCCCCCCCCCCCCCCCCGGTGGCTTACCCAAAGGGGCATCGAGTGGGAAGCGCCCCACAAGTATTTTGCTACGCAAAGGTTTCAACATTTATGGCACCTATTTGTTTGCCATACAGCCATCACTTGCCACAAGGTGGCCATTACATTGCTCTCACCATCTTTGGCCCTAATGTTAGGCTCAACAACATATCCCGAACATTGCTCTGAAAATATTTCCCCCAAATGTACAAGGAAACAAAGGGCCGTCCGTGGTATGCATCACCTCCAAAAACAACCCCCCCCCATGCAGATTGCCCACCCTCTAGACCACCGCCTTCATCCCCTTGTTCAATCTGCGCCCTCCGGCCCGCCTTGCCACGTGCGCGGAGAGGGGGAGGGGCCCCCTCCGCACAAGTCACAGCCCACCTCCAACCCCCTATAATAGGGAACCAACCCCCTAACGTCAAAATTCCGGTTCTATTACCCCTACACACTTACCCCTCAAAATGACCGCCTCGACGTGGCGATCATGCCGTGCATCTTGGTTTTTGTCATCTATGGTCGTTTTAAATAGTTAGGAGCCCTTGAAGTTGGTAGTTTGTAAGCAAGGATCCAAGAATTCCTGTATGTGTAGGGATCGGATTTAAGGGTGCGCGACCAAAGTTGATATGCAAACTGATGTAATGTATGAATCTCAGGGCTGAAATCGTAAAAAATCGAATCTTAGGGTTAATTAATTTCTAGCACTGGCGACAGCGCTCTTGGCGGCGGCGCAAACTCGCAGCACTTCAATAAATTCTGGTTGGCAAAAATAAAAGGTGAGTGATTGTCATTTGCGGTCAAAAAGAAAAATTTGGTGGTTTTCATTGCGGTCGTGGCTTTGCTCTTCGTGTTTCGTTTCGTGTTGGCTGTTTGCTGTTTGCTCTTTGCCGTGCCCACTCCAGCCGCTGACATGAAGGTCGCAGACGAGCCGCAACAGTTGTTGACCACTGCCGACGGCTACTGGTGTGTTGCCCGGAGTTCATTTGGCGCTGGGTGTGTGTCTTTGGTGTGTTGGCGCGGTGTGTGTGTGTCATTCGTATGTCAGCGCGCTGTGTGTGTGATCTGTGTGTCAGGGCACTTTGTGTGTGTCAGCGCGCCGCGCAAAGTGTTAGTGTGTTTGCCGCGCGCTGGGTGTGTGATGCTGTGTCTGGTTCAGGTTTGAGGTTTCAGGTTGGAGATTGAGTTCCGGTTCAGGGTGAGTTACGAGAGTGTGTGTGTGTTTGTGTGTGTGTGTTACGAATGTGCTTGTAGGTGAGTTACGAGTGTGCTTGTGTTGCGGATGTGCTGGTGGGTGAGTTACGAGTGTGATGGTGTTACGAATCTGCCTGTGGGTGAGTTACGAGTGTGTGGGTGCCACGATTGTGCTTGTGGGTGAGTTACGAGTGTGATGGTGTTACGAATCTGCCTGTGGGTGAGTTACGAGTGTGTGGGTGCCACGATTGTGCCTGTGGGTGAGTTACGAGTGTGTGGGCGTTACGATTGTGCCTGTGGGTGAGTTACGAGTGTGTGGGCGTTACGATTGTGCCTGTGGGTGAGTTACGAGTGTGCTTGTGTTACGAATGTGCCTGTGGGTGAGTTACGCGTGTGCTTGTGTCACGAATGTGCCTGTGGGTGAGTTACGAGTGTGTGGGCGTTACGAGTGTGCCTGTGGGTGAGTTACGCGTGTGCTTGTGTCACGAATGTGCTTGTGGGTGAGTTCCGAGTGTGTTTGTGTTACGATGGTGCCTGTGGGTGAGTTACGAGCGTGCTTGTGTTACGAGTGTGCCTGTGGGTGAGTTACGCGTGTGCTTGTGTTACGAATGTGCCTGTGGGTGAGTTCCGAGTGTGTTTGTGTTACGATGGTGCCTGTGGGTGAGTTACGAGCGTGCTTGTGTTACCAATGTGCCTCTGGGTGAGTTACGAGCGTGCTTGTGTTACGAATGTGCCTGTGGGTGAGTTACGAGTGTGCTTGTGTTACGATTGTGCCTGTGGGCGAGTTACGAGTGTATTGGTGCTACGAATGTGCCTGTGGGTGAGTGACGAGTGTGTTGGTGCTACGAATGTTCCTTTGGGTGAGTTACGAGTGTGGTTGTGTTACCAATTTGCCTCTGGGTGAGACACGAGCGTGCTTGTGTTAGGAATGTGCTTGTGAGTCAGTCCGAGTGTGTTTGTGCTACGAATGTGACTGTGGGTGAGTTACGAGTGCATAGGTGTTTGTCTAGTGCGATCGTTCTGATGTGTCTGTGTCATTTGTGTCTGACCTTTTGCCATCTCCGTGTCATTTGTGTGTCTGCCATTTTGCCATCTGTGTGTCATTTGTGTGTCTGCCTTTTGCCATCTGTGTGTCATTTGTGTGTTGTGTGATGTGTTTTGTTTTTGCTCCACTGAAAGCAGAGGTGGTTTTTTTTCGAAACAAAAGGCTTTTTGTCAATGTTCATGAGAGAAAGCAGTAAAATTTGGTGACAGGGGGAGCTTTGTACATTTGCATTTAGAAACAACAACGTTGGATGGCAGGGAATAAGTGAAAGGGGCGAAATGATCAAATACGTTGATGGCAAGTGCAATGTCACAGAAACATTGTTTCTACACACAACGCTGTAAAACAGATCAAGTGCATGATTTTGATTCCCATCGGGCAGTTGGTGAAGAAACTGGTGTTGCACCCCCAAGCTTAGGAGTGGTGTGCACATTGCTGGTGTTGTTTTGCATAACCTCATGAAGAATTTTAGCCATTTTGACCATCTTTTTATGGCATGTTTAGTTGTACTTCACGTTCCGGCAACTTTTGCCCCAGCTAGGGGAAAACTAACTAGTCCACCAATCCCCCCCCCCACGCCTTCGCCGGGAGGGGGAACACAAAAAGAGAGGGGGGGTGGATGCGATGGTGCATGGCACCATCGCATCCACTCAAGTATCCACTCACTCATCGCATCCACTCAGGTATCCATTCACTTACCTCAGGAAATTGCGTGACTGGGGGGGGGGGGCGTGGGGGGGCCTGCATGCTTTGAGGGGGTGGGTGCGGTAGCTACCACATGTGGATAAAAGCCATGCTGATTGTTGTCAAGTGGGGTACGTGGTGGTAGGGGTTCGGCTGAACGGCAAGGTGCACAAGTTGTGGGGCAGCGTTGGTTGGAAGAGAAAGAGCATGCCACATTTGTGTGCCAATTTTCCAATTTGTTGATTCTCAATGGAATAATTATCCAATTGGCCTTTTGGTGCAGGTATGCGGTGAACAACATGCATGCATATGTATTGCCAACATTTTTAAATGGGCAAACAATGAGGGCCAACATGTTTGCTAGTCAATTTGTGTTGTTTTGCGGCACCAAACAACCGTTGTTTTTCGGGCAAAAGGCAAATGCACCCCCCCCCCCCCCCCGGGTGGCTTACCCAAAGGGGCATCGGGTGGGAAGCGCGCCACAAGTATTTTGCTACGCAAAGGTTTCAACATTTATGGCACCGATTTGTTTGCCATACAGCCATCACTTGCCACAAGGTTGCCCCTACATTGCTCTCACCATCTTTGGCCCTAATGTTAGGCTCAACAACATATCCCGAACATTGCTCTGAAAATATTTCCCCCAAACGTACAAGGAAACAAAGGGCTGTCCGTGGTATGTATCATCTCCAAAAACAACCCCCCCCATGCAGATTGCCCACCCTCTAGACCACCGCCTTCATCCCCTTGTTCAATTTCCCCTGCAGGGGCCGTAGTGATTCGGCTTCGGCGGAAAGGGTACCCGCCGAAGCGCAATTCACGACTGACAAGTGTGTTGATGGCAGATCGCGCGTTTTTTTTTTCGCTGTTCTCAAAATGTGTGACATATGCCCCTCAAAATGATCGCAGCGAAAATACAACCACGCGACGTTTCAAGTTTTGGGCCACTGGTAGTCGTTTTGGTGAAATAGCACCGTTTTAAGCAGTTTTTCAACAAGTCTCCGCCGAATAGGGGCTGAATTTTGTACTGGCTGCCATGTGCGGATTTGACCCATGTTGTCACCCCTTAAAATGATTGCCTCGTGCCAAAGCGTCGGGAAATCAACTTTGTTAGCCAAATTTGGTACCGTTTTGTGGTTTTGCGGCAGCTTTGAGCGTTTTTCAGGCAATTTGGTATCAAAATGGGGCAAATTGTTACTAAAAGCGCAAGTTCAGCCCGTTTGAGGGTATTGGTGCCCCTCAATGCATAGTTTGCAAGAAGGAGCAGTGGCTAGGCTCGGTTTCTGTGGGGCTTGCCCCACAGAAACCGAGACTAGCAGGCGTGAAGCTGGTTTTCCTAGGGTTTTTTGTGCTTACAAACCCATCTGTATGGATTGTACATTGCTGCACAATGGTGGCAGAAGTACCGTATGGTATGCATACCCGAAAGAGGAGCGGGCCGTAATACTCTGTGATCCGCTCTTGTTCAAATCCCCCCCGCAGGGGGCTGGCTTCTGTGGGGGTCGGGGTGTTGGGGGCCCCTGACCCCGCGCCAGAAGCAGTGACCAACTACCACGTTACGCGACCCCCCCCCCCTGGAAGACAGCCCTTCTCAAAACCCTGCAATGAAGCCCCTTAAAATGATCGCAATGGAATTCTAAGAATGCGACTTGTCTTCTTTTTGGCCGATGATGGTCGTTTTGGTGAATTAGGACCGTTTTAAGCAGCTTTTCGGGCAGTCTCCGAAAATTTGGGGCTAAATTCCGTATTGGCTCTTGCTTGCGAAGTTACATCATGTTGTAGCCCCTTAAAATGACCAGCTCGGGCCAAAACGTCAGAAAAGCAACCTAATTGGCCAAGTTAGGTAGCTTTTTGATGATTTACAGTGAATTTTGTGCGTTTTTAGGCAGTTTTTTGCCATTTTTTTCGCCATATTTGGTATGTATACTGGCTGCCCATCTGGCAAACCTTTTCTGCCAACGGGGCAACCATATTGTGCAAGAGGCAAGAGGCAGCACCCGCTAGGCTTCGTTTTTGTGGGGCTTGGGCCCACAAAAACGGAGCCTAGCGGCCGGCGCTGGTGCCGTTGCTCCCATGTTTTCATGGTTTTCTCCTTCTCCGCCTTTGAATGGTCTTTTTGCCTTTGTGCTCCTGGTCCTCCCCGTTCTCATCTGAGCATCCGTGCGACCCCACCTCGTGCATCTTTCCCCCGCTTGTTCAAATCCCCCCCGCAGGGGGCTGGCTTCTGTGGGGGTCGGGGTGTTGGGGGCCCCTGACCCCGCGCCAGAAGCAGTGACCAACTACTACGTTACGCCACCCCCCCCCCCTGGAAGACAGCCCTTCTCAAAACCCTGCAATACAGCCCCTTAAAATGATCGCAATCGAATTCTAAGAACGCGACTTTTCTTCTCTTTGGCCGACGATGGTCGTTTTGGTGAATTAGGACCGTTTTAAGCAGTTTTTCGGGCAGTCTCCGAAAATTTGGGGCTGAATTCCGTATTGGCTTTTGCTTGCGAAGTTACATCATGTTGTAGCCCCTTAAAATGACCGGCTCGGGCCAAAACGTCAGAAAAGCAACCTAATTGGCCAAATCAGGTGCCGTTTCGATGATTTACGGTCAATTTTGTGCGTTTTTTGGCAGTTTTCTGCCATTTTTTTCGCCATATTTGGCATGTATACTTGCTGCCCATCTGACAAGCCTTTTTTGCCAATGGTGCAACCATGTTGTGCAAGAGGCACGAAGCAGCACCCGCTAGGCTTCGTTTTTGTGGGGCTTGGCCCACAAAAACGGAGCCTAGCGGCCGGCGCTGGCGCCGTTGATCCCGTGTTTTCATGGTTTTCTCCTTCTCCGCCTTTGAATGGTCTTTTTGCCTTTGTGCTCCTTGTCCTCCCCGTTGTCATCTGAGCACCCGTGCGACCCCACCTCGTGCAATTTCCCCCCGCTTGTTCAAATCCCCCCCGCAGGGGGCTGGCTTCTGTGGGGGTCGGGGTGTTGGGGGCCCCTGACCCCGCGCCAGAAGCAGTGACCAACTACTACGTTACGCGACCCCCCCCCCTGGAAGACAGCCCTTCTCAAAACCCTGCAATGCAGCCCCTTAAAATGATCGCAATGGAATTCTAAGAATGCGACTTTTTTTTTTTTTTGGCCGACGATGGTCGTTTTGGTGAATTAGGACCGTTTTAAGCAGTTTTTCGGGCAGTCTCCGAAAGTTTGGGGCCGAGTTCCGTATTGCCTCTTACTTGCGAAGTTACATCATGTTGTAGCCCCTTAAAATGACCGGCTCGGGCCAAAACGCCAGAAAAGCAACCTCATTGGCCAAATCTGGTGCCGTTTCGATGATTTACGGTCAATTTTGTGCGTTTTTTGGCAGTTTTCTGCCATTTTTTTCGCCATATTTGGCATGTATACTTGCTGCCCATCTGGCAAGCCTTTTTTGCCAATGGTGCAACCATATTGTGCAAGAGGCACGAAGCAGCACCCGCTAGGCTACGTTTTTGTGGGGCTTGGCCCACAAAAACGGAGCCTAGCGGCCGGCGCTGGCGCCGTTGCTCCCGTGTTTTCATGGTTTTCTCCTTCTCCGCCTTTGAATGGTCTTTTTGCCTTTGTGCTCCTTGTCCTCCCCGTTCTCATCTGAGCACCCGTGCGACCCCACCTCGTGCAATTTCCCCCCGCTTGTTCCATTCCCCCCCGCAGGGGGCTGGCTTCTGTGGGGGTCGGGGTGTTGGGGGCCCCTGACCCCGCGCCAGAAGCAGTGACCAACTACTACGTTACGCGACCCCCCCCCCCTGGAAGACAGCCCTTCTCAAAACCCTGCAATGCAGCCCCTTAAAATGATTGCAATCAAATTCTAAGAACGCGACTTTTCTCTTTTTTGGCCGACGATGGTCGTTTTGGTGAATTAGGACCGTTTTTAGCAGTTTTTCGGGCAGTCTCCGGAAATATGGGGCTGAATTCCGTATTGGCTCTTGCTTGCGAAGTTACATCATGTTGTAGCCCCTTAAAATGACCAGCTCGGGCCAAAACGTCAGAAAAGCAACCTCATTTGCCCAATCTGGTGCCGTTTCGATGATTTACGGTCAATTTTGTGCGTTTTTTGGCAGTTTTTTGCCATATTTGGCATGTATACTTGCTGCCCATCTGGCAACCCTTTTCTGCCAATAGGGCAACCATATTGTGCAAAAGGCAGGAGGCAGCTCCCGCTAGGCTACGTTTTTGTGGGGCTTGGGCCCACAAAAACGGAGCCTAGCGGCCAGCGCTGGCGCCGTTGCCCCCGTATTTTCATGGTTTTCTCCTTCTCCGCCTTTGAATGGTCTTTTTGCCTTTGTGCTCCTTGTCCTCCCCGTTCTCATCTGAGCACCCGTGCGACCCCATCTCGTGCAATTTCCCCCCGCTTGTTCAAATCCCCCCCGCAGGGGGCTGGCTTCTGTGGGGGTCGGGGTGTTGGGGGCCCCTGACCCCGCGCCAGAAGCAGTGACCAACTACTACGTTACGCGACCCCCCCCCCCTGGAAGACAGCCCTTCTCAAAACCCTGCAATGCAGCCCCTTAAAATGATCGCAATGGAATTCTATGAACGCGACTTTTGTTTCTTTTGGCCGATGATGGTCGTTTTGGTGAATGAGAACCGTTTTAAGCAGTTTTTTGGGCAGTCTCCGAAAATTTGGGGCTGAATTCCGTATTGGCTCCTGCTTGCGAAGTTACATCATGTTGTAGCCCCTTAAAATGACCGGCTCGGGCCAAAACGTCGGACAAGCAACCTAATTGGCCAAGTCAGGTGCCTTTTTGATGATTTACGGTGAATTTTGTGCGTTTTTAGGCAGTTTTTTGCCATTTTTTTCGCCATATTTGGCATGTATACTTGCTCCCCATCTGGCAAACCTTTTCTGCCAACGGGGCAACCATATTGTGCAAGAGGCAAGAGGCAGCACCCGCTAGGCTACGTTTTTGTGGGGCTTGGCCCACAAAAACGGAGCCTAGCGGCCGGCGCTGGCGCCGTTGCTCCCGTGTTTTCATGGTTTTCTCCTTCTCCGCCTTTGAATGGTCTTTTTGCCTTTGTGCTCCTGGTCCTCCCCGTTCTCATCTGAGCTTCCGTGCGACCCCACCTCGTGCAACTTTCCCCCGCTTGTTCAAATCCCCCCCGCAGGGGGCTGGCTTCTGTGGGGGTCGGGGTGTTGGGGGCCCCTGACCCCGCGCCAGAAGCAGTGACCAACTACTACGTTACACCACCCCCCCCCCCTGGAAGACAGCCCTTCTCAAAACCCTGCAATACAGCCCCTTAAAATGATCGCAATCGAATTCTAAGAACGCGACTTTTCTTCTCTTTGGCCGACAATGGTCGTTTTGGTGAATTAGGACCGTTTTAAGCAGTTTTTCGGGCAGTCTCCGAAAATTTGGGGCTGAATTCCGTATTGGCTTTTGCTTGCGAAGTTACATCATGTTGTAGCCCCTTAAAATGACCGGCTCGGGCCAAAACGTCAGAAAAGCAACCTAATTGGCCAAATCAGGTGCCGTTTCGATGATTTACGGTCAATTTTGTGCGTTTTTTGGCAGTTTTCTGCCATTTTTTTCGCCATATTTGGCATGTATACTTGCTGCCCATCTGACAAGCCTTTTTTGCCAATGGTGCAACCATGTTGTGCAAGAGGCACGAAGCAGCACCCGCTAGGCTTCGTTTTTGTGGGGCTTGGCCCACAAAAACGGAGCCTAGCGGCCGGCGCTGGCGCCGTTGATCCCGTGTTTTCATGGTTTTCTCCTTCTCCGCCTTTGAATGGTCTTTTTGCCTTTGTGCTCCTTGTCCTCCCCGTTGTCATCTGAGCACCCGTGCGACCCCACCTCGTGCAATTTCCCCCCGCTTGTTCAAATCCCCCCCGCAGGGGGCTGGCTTCTGTGGGGGTCGGGGTGTTGGGGGCCCCTGACCCCGCGCCAGAAGCAGTGACCAAATACTACGTTACGCGACCCCCCCCCCCTGGAAGACAGCCCTTCTCAAAACCCCGCAATGCAGCCCCTTAAAATGATCGCAATGAAATTCTAAGAACGCGACTTTTTTTCTTTTTGGCCGAAGATGGTCGTTTTGGCGCATTAGGGTCGTTTTAAGCAGTTTTTCGGGCAGTCTCCGAAAATTTGGGGCTGAATTCTGTATTGGCTCCTTCTTGCGAAGTTACATTATGTTGTAGCCCCTTAAAATGACCAGCTCGGGCCAAAACGCCAGAAAAGCAACCTAATTGGCCAAATCGGGTGCTGTTTCGATGATTTACAGTCAATTTTGTGCGGTTTTTGGCAGTTTTCTGCCATTTTTTTCGCCATATTTGGCATGTATACTTGCTACCCATCTGGCAAGCCTTTTTTGCCAATGGTGCAACCATGTTGTGCAAGAGGCACGAAGCAGCACCCGCTAGGCTACGTTTTTGTGGGGCTTGGCCCACAAAAACGGAGCCTAGCGGCCGGCGCTGGCGCCGTTGCTCCCGTGTTTTCATGGTTTTCTCCTTCTCCGCCTTTGAATGGTCTTTTTGCCTTTGTGCTCCTTGTCCTCCCCGTTCTCATCTGAGCACCCGTGCGACCCCACCTCGTGCAATTTCCCCCCGCTTGTTCACCCCCCCCCCCCCCATGGGGGGCTTTTAATTGGGGGGCCGGGGAATGGGGCCCCGCCCCCCTCTAAAAGCAGTCCTTCTGCCATTATATACAATCCGCGCCCTGAAACAAAACATACCTCAAAAGTGTACGATGCAGCCCCTTTGAATGACCGCCTGAAAGAGCTGATTCGCGCTGTCATATTCGTTTCGATCAATCATGGCTGTTTTGCAAAGTTAGGACCTTTACAAGGTTTTAACTTCTTTACCAGCATCCACTAATTCCATATAAGCTAGGGATGCGATTTAAAGGTGCACCAGCAAAGTTGAGGTGC
Source organism: Eutreptiella sp. 'Long Island Sound 2002' (assembly GCA_964036045.1). Taxonomy (NCBI): domain Eukaryota; phylum Euglenozoa; class Euglenophyceae; order Eutreptiales; family Eutreptiaceae; genus Eutreptiella; species Eutreptiella sp. 'Long Island Sound 2002'. The sequence continues at coordinate 25,795,003 of OZ038389.1, forward strand.
CGAACAACACTATATATAAACCACAGGCCCCAAATCTCAAGAAATCTATTTGACATATTATTTATTTGCTGTGCACGCGTGCATTTTGCAGTCGCCGGCATTTGCGATCTTTCATTTTGACTGTCCAAAGTGAAATCGGGCTACAATGCACTAAATTTCGATCTAAGACCAGATGTATAAATGATTCTAAAAGCCTCGTGTTGCTGTTGAATCGAGAAACCGCCGTCGTTTTGTTTTAGCACCGCTTTTCGATTTGACGGTTTTCAGCGCCCTCAGCCACCTTTCTAAGCTCAAAAATGGAAAGAACACCCCCAAGTTGACCAAAATTGCCCTTGATTTCGTCAAAATCCGATACAATAGGCCCGAGTTATGAATATGTCAATTGTATGCTATTTGCACTCTGTATCGCTATTCTTGCCCAATGCACCCTCCTTGTCCTTGCGCTGCTAGCTTAAACATAAGGCAAAGGAGTCTTTTTGTGTTTTTTTGTCACCGCCCAGCTCCGTTTCCGACATAGAAAAGTGACCCGAAAATGGCTAAAAACGTAATAAGGCTTTTCTTTTGATGGTGCTTCGCACCAGCAAAGGAAAAGCCACACCAAGCACGAAAGACGAAGGATTCATTTAACCTTACTTTTCCACACCCTCCGGAACATATCATGTATCATTGCTTCATTGAAATTTCCTCAACATGCTCATCTTTCTTTGTTATAAATACGTGATCATGCACGTGCATATCGTGCAATCTGAATTCGTCGTCCGACAGATACCTTTCGGAGGGGATCAAAGCCCGCACACTGCCCTTCCCCATCTCGTGGAGCCCCCCTCCGCTTGTTCACCCCCCCCCCCCATGGGGGGCTTTGAATTGGGGGGCCGGGGAATGGGGCCCCGCCCCCCTCTAAAAGCAGTTGTTATGCCATTATATACGACTCGCGCCCTGAAACGAAACATACCTCAAAAGTGTACGTTGCAGCCCCTCTAAATGACCGCTCCGGAGAGCTGATTCGCGCAGTCATATTTGTTTTGATCAATGTGCAGCGGACCAGTGCACTGCCCGCATCGCAGGTCGCGCATGCGCATTGTAGATAAATCGAGATCGCATTGTGTTGTAAATAGCGCATGTTTTATTATAAAACATTATCGCTTGTTTTAGGCACCAAATGTCCTGTTTGTTAAATCAGCTGTGATTACGGAGTTGTTCTGCATGGTGCCGCCTGAGGGATTTGGGATCTCAGGGTTAACGTCAAGTCGTAGTACGTTACAATTTAACAAACTTGACCAGAACGATTTCGTTAGGCTGCATTGAGACACGGGACGGAAATGCCGCGCCGCCGCTGTAAGATCAAGTCGGTTGACGAGATCAAGAGCTTGGACAGTTCCAGTGTGCGCCGGCTGTGCAGTTCGTCAGTGCCCGAGCGACGAGAGGAAGCGCTTCGTGAGGTTCTTCGGCGTGCGGCGCAGTGGGACCTTCCATGCCAGGAGTATGCAAGACGGCTGCGTCGATGGCAGCCTGAGGTGATGTTGCGCTGCTTGGAGGCGGCGCCGGAGACCTTTGTGTATGGGCCTGTTTGCGGTGAGTTTTGTCTTCCTGCTGGTATCATTGATGGTGCGGCACACGGGGTGAGACAGGCAGAGTCGGGAGCGCTGCTGGAAGACCTTGACAACCTCTTGCAGGAGGGTTTGGCTGAGTTGTGCACGCAAGATTCTGACAGCGTTACGGCACGGGCAGCATTATGCGTAACACCACCGCTAATTTCTATAGCTACGACTCTGCAGCCGCCGAGTTCAAGGGGCTGCTCGAGCTCGCCTTTGCCTCACGCAGTGCCTGTGCAGGATGTTTTGGTGAAACGCCGCTTTCGTGGTGGCAAGAAGTGGCGCCAACCAAGTTCACTGTCGACGTCTTCTTGACCAGGGCGACCGGTGGTGCATGTGAGCTTCGCCAGGATCAGCGACGACGCCGTGCACATTCGCCGAAATGAAGCAGTGCTGGTAAACCACGGCGCTGCCACAGAACTTAAAGGTTGTGTGTGTTTGCGTGTGTCAGCGCGCTTGCAGATATGCAGGGGATGTGGCACTCCACAACAGTCACTGTCAGTAGGAGGCCCGGTTAATAGTTTTGTTTTCCCCTCCCTTGGACTTTTGCTGTTTTGGGACAGATCCAGCTCAAAATGAGCTGCATGTCCAAAATGAGTTTACTGCCACGGGCTTTTAGCCCACGAAACGCAGTGTTTCTGTGCTCCAGGGCTCATACTGAGACACACCTTTGTTTTGGTTTTTGACCCTTGCATCTCAGTGCGCAGTTTCAGATCCTCCACCGTTTGCTGGTGCGGTGAGGTGAGCATTGAGTCCCTTACTGGTTCCTATCCTTTTGTGTTGCAGCCCTGAACAGGCGTGGCGAACTTGTGCAGTGACAGCTGTGAGTGTGGTGCAGGATTCGCCCAGCTCAGAGGTTGTACTGTGCAGGTACTGATATGCGCATGGTGAGTTATGCTGTTTGCTAGTTCTATCCGGTCTTTATGTGTGCGAACAGGCACTGGGGGCAGCGCCTTGGAGGTTTACTGTGCAGTAATGCTGTTGCCTCGCGTTGTTCCGTCTGATTGCACTTGTGTGGCCTGGTTTAGCGGTTTACTTTGCAACGCTCGCTAGTAGTGTGTTACGTGTGTGTACTCTGCAGTTTGCTGTTGCACATGTTGCATAATGCGCACGTTGTTTATAATATTTGTCGCTTTTCTTCTGTGTGTTGTCTTTCTCTGCAGATCAGCAGATCAGATTTGGGGGGCCATCAAGCCATCAAGGCAGGCCAATCCCCCCCTCAAGACCCAGCCAAGCACCATACCCCTTCGAGATGCTCAGAGGTTAAGTTGGCGCACAAGCTTTAAAATAAGTCTGATATATGGGGCTTAAGTCCCTTGGAGGACCAGCAGCTTTGTTCATTAGCGTAAGGGTTTGTACCCTGTGGGTCAGTCCACATGCAGTTTTATTGCCAATTTGCTGCTATGTCTGTTTGTGTTGTGTTGGTTTTTTTTATGCAACCAAACTTCTGAGCAGGGGTTTTCTTTTTGGTGCAGGAGAAGTGGCAATGGGCAGTGGGTAGTGGCCAATTTTTTTTTCCTGTATGGGGTCAGCAGGTAAATAGGAACGCTGCCCCACCTAACCAATGGGTGGCCACCATTGGGGGATGGGCAGAGGGGCTTGGCAAGCCTCCTTTTTAGGTTGACGCCACAGGATGCAAATAGCTATTTTGTTTGTATACTAAACACACAGAGAGCCCCTGACACCAGGTGGGGTTCCATCGTTGGGCACCGGGGTGTTCTAGAAATTTTTGTGTGCTTGGTATTTTTTTTTCTGAGTGCCTATTTTTTTTGTGTACATTATTGCTCTGTTTTTGGCATGCAGTGCACTGGCTGCCACTGTTTGTGTGTGTCAGCCAGCCCCTGGTCCCCTTGGACTGTCTTGGGCGGGCGTGCAGCAGACCAGTGCACTGCCCGCATCGCAGGTCGCGCATGCGCATTGTAGATAAATCGAGATCGCATTGTGTTGTAAATAGCGCATGTTTTATTATAAAACATTATCGCTTGTTTTAGGCACCAAATGTCCTGTTTGTTAAATCAGCTGTGATTACGGAGTTGTTCTGCATGGTGCCGCCTGAGGGATTTGGGATCTCAGGGTTAACGTCAAGTCGTAGTACGTTACACAATGATGGCTGTTTTGCAAAGTTAGGACCTTTACAAGGTTTTAACTTCTTTAGCAGCATCCACAAACTCCATATAAGCTAGGGATGCGTTTCAAAGGTGCACTAGCAAAATTGTGGTGCCGAACAACACTATATATAAGCCACAGGCCCCAAATCTCAAGAAATCCATTTGCCATATTATTTATCTGCTGTGCACGCGTGCATTTCGCAGTCGCCGGCATTTGCAATCTTTCATTTTGACTGTCCAAAGTGAAATCGGGCTACAGTGCACGAAATTTCGATCTAAGACCAGATGTATAAATGATTCTAAAAGCTGCGGTTTCCTGTACACTAGAAAAGCCTCCGTCATTTTGTTTTAGCACCGCTTTTCGATTGGACGGTTTTCAGCGCATGCGGCCGCCTTTCTGAGCTCAAAAATGAAAAGAGTACCCCCAAATTGACCAAAATTGCCCTTGATTTCGTCAAAATCCGATACAGTAGGCCCGAGTTATGAATATGTCAATTTTATGCTATTTGCACCCTGTGTCGCTAATCTTGCCAAATGCACCCTCCCTGTCGTTGCGCTGCTAGCTTAAACACAAGGCAAAGGAGTGTTTTTGCCTTTGTTTGTCACCGCGCGGCTCCATTTCCGACATAGAAAGGTGACCCGAAAATGACTAAAAGCGTAATAAGGCTTTTCTTTTGATGGTGCCTAGCACCAGCAAAGGAAAAGCTGCACCAAGCACGAAAGACGAAGGATTCATTTAATCCTACTTTTCTGGAGTCTCCACAACATATCATGTATCATTGCTTCATTGAAATTTCTCCAACGTGCTCATCGTTCTTTGTTGTGAATACCTGATCATGCACGTGCATATTGTGCAATCTGACTTCCACGTCTGACACATACCCTTCAGAGGCGATCGCAGCCCGCACACTGCCCTTCCCCATCTCGTGGAGCCCCCCTCCGCTTGTTCAATCTCCCCTGCAGGGGCCGTAGTGATTCGGCTTCGGCGGGAAGGGTACCCGCCGAAGCGCAATTCACGACTGACAAGTGTGTTGATGGCAGATCGCGTACCTTTTTTTTTCGCTTTTCTCAAAATGTGGGACATATGCCCCTGAAAATGATCGCAGCGAAAATACAACTACGCGACTGTTCGATTTTTGGGCCAATGGTAGTCGTTTTGGTGAAAGAGCACCGTTTTAAGCAGTTTTTCAACCAGTCTCCGCCGAACAGGGGCTGAATTTTGTACTGGCTGCCATGTGCGGATTTGACCCATGTTGTTACCCCTTAAAATGATCGGCTCGTGCCAAAACGTTGCGAAATCAACTTTGTTTGCCAAATTCGGTAGCGTTTTGTGGTTTTGCGGCAGTTTGGAGCATTTTTGGGGCAGTTTGGTATCAAAATGGGGCAAATTGTTACTAAAAGCGCAGGTTCAACCCGTTTGAGGGTATTGGTGCCCCTCGATGCATAGTTTGCAAGAAGGAGCAGTGGCTAGGCTCTGTTTCTGTGGGGCTTGCCCCACAGAAACCGAGACTAGCAGGCGTGAAGCCGGTTTTCCTAGGGTTTTTTGTGTTTACAAACCCATCTGTATGGATTGTACATTGCTGCACAATGGTGGCAGGAGTACCGTATGGTGTGCATACCCCAAAGAGGAGCGGGCCGTAATACTTTGTGATCCGCTCTTGTTCAATCTCCCCTGCAGGGGCCGTAGTGATTCGGCTTCGGCGGGAAGGGTACCCGCCGAAGCGCAATTCACGACTGACAAGGGTGTTGATGGCAGATCGCGTACTTTTTTTTTCGCCCTTCTCAAAATGTTGTACATATGCCCCTCAAATTGATCGCAGCGGAAATACAATTACGCGACGTTTCGATTTTTGGGCCACTGGTAGTCGTTTTGGTGAAATAGCACCGTTTTAAGCAGTTTTTCAACCAATCTCCGCCGAATAGGGGCTGAATTTTGTACTGGCTGCCATGTGCTGATTTGACACATGTTGTTACCCCTTAAAATGATCAGCTCGTGCCAAAACGTCGGGAAATCAACTTTGTTTGCCAAATTTGGTGCCGTTTTGTGGCTTTGCGGCAGTTTTGAGTCTTTTTGGGGCAGTTTGGTATCAAAATGGGGCAAATTGTTACTAAAAGCGCAGGTTCAACCCGTTTGATGGTATTGGTGCCCCTCGATGCATAGTTTGCAAGAAGGAGCAGTGGCTAGGCTCGGTTTCTGTGGGGCTTGCCCCACAGAAACCGAGACTAGCAGGCGTGAAGCTGGTTTTCATAGGGTTTTTTTGGCTTACAAACCCATCTATATGGATTGTACATTGGTGCACAATGGTGGCAGAAGTACCGTATGGTATGCATACCCCATAGAGGAGCGGGCCGTAATTCTCCGTGATCCGCTCTTGGTCAATCTCCCCTGCAGGGGCCGTAGTGATTCGGCCTCGGCGGGAAGGGTACCCGCCGAAGCGCAATTCACGACTGACAAGTGTGTTGATGGCAGATCGCGTACTTTTTTTTTTCGCCGTTCTCAAAATGTGTGACATATGCCCCTCAAAATGATCGCAGCGAAAATACAATCACGCGACTTTTCGATTTTTGGGCCATTTGTAGTCGTTTTGGTGAAAGATCACCGTTTTAAGCGGTTTTTCAACCAGTCTCCGCCGAATAGGGGCTGAATTTTGTACTGGCTGCCACGTGCCGATTTTCCCCGTGTTGTTACCCCTTAAAATGATCGGCTCGTGCCAAAACGTTGGGAAATCAACTTTGTTGGCCCAATTTGGTGCCATTGTGGTGTTTTGCAGCAGTTTGGAGCGTTTTTGGGGCAGTTTTGTAGCGAAATAGGGTCAAATTGTTACTAAAAGCGCAGATTCAACCCGGCGGTTCTATCACCCCTACACCCTTACCCCTCAAAATGACCGCCTCGACGTAGCGATCATGCCGTGCATCTTGGTTTTTGTCATCTATGGTCGTTTTAAATAGTTAGGAGCCCTTGAAGTTGGTAGTTTGTAAGCAAGGATCCAAGAATTCCTGTATGTGTAGGGATCGGATTTAAGGGTGCGCGACCAAAGTTAATATGCAAACTGATGTAATGTATGAATCTCAGGGCTGAAATCGTAAAAAATCGAATCATAAGGTTAATTAATTTCTAGCACTGGCGACAGCGCTCTTGGCGGCGGCGCAAACTCGCAGCACTTCAATAAATTCTGGTTGGCAAAAATAAAAGGTGAGTGATTGTCATTTGCGGTCAAAAAGAAAAATATGTTCCCCCATATTGCGGTCGTGGCTTTGCTCTTCGTGTTTCGTTTCGTGTTGGCTGTTTGCTGTTTGCTCTTTGCCGTGCCCACTGTAATAAAACTGTGAGTTTTATTGTTGTTTCCGGTCTCAAAATACTTTCCCAATTGAACTACTTCACGAGCAACAGACCTTGAAACCTTGACGGGCATCAACAAGACGATGTGATCGATAATTGACTATTTGTAGTTCATTAATTACGCTGAACAATGCCCTAATAAACAGAAACAATTCAGCGTACGATTGCGCGATTATATGTTGACACAATATTTGCAATCTCTAACTATAGTCGTAATCACAGCGCGCACGTGCCCTAATTGAGCTGTGCTGCGCTAAAAGTCCGGCAGATGCTCAGACTTATTACACCCCCTTACCAAAATACTGCTTACCACGACCAAAAGGAGTGGTGCAGTGTTTGATACAAAGCCCAATAAGGCTGGGCACTGTCGGCGCATTATGCAGCCTAGCACTATAGTGATGAACAGGATAGTATAAAACCTGGGTAGGTGTGTACATATGCCATAGCCCTATTCTGAGAGGTCTGAGGTGGTGGGCGGCAGGGTGTGCAGTTGCAGGGCAGGCAACTCGCTCCCTGTCAGCCTAAGATGGATTTTGGAAGTATAACTGGATGTGGTATACTACAGTGCTTCAATCAGTGCCTGGGGGTGGCCTAAGCCCAAAATGCATTTATGCATCTTCTCTAAAAAGAAAAGAGAGTATGTGGGACTCCTACAAAGCTGAGTGCTCTGCATGGTGTGTTTTACTTTCCCTGCTGTTTTGTGTTTTGTAAAAAAATACAAACACTCGACAGCCCGAGAATCCAAACACCCTGAGCGCTCACGAAACAGCATATGCAAAACAGGAGTGAAACTTGTTCTTTGTGAGTTTGAACATGTCCACCTCTGTTGTGCAGCTGGCGCCAAAGGCCACCACTGCTGTACGTTGTAAGCTACAAGCGCCAAAGGCGGCCACCAGGTGATATGACAACATATGGGCCACTGGCGAAAACAGAGAAGCCTGGCCTTGATATATATCACGAGGCATATCAGCCTACAAGCAAAAAGAAAGCATGCCCATGCTTCAGCGCCACAAGAAAAGGCGCTCGGGGCCCTTATAACAGCCAAAAGTGGCTTCATTGACAAAGTCAATTTTACATTCAGATCAGATGAGATCAGAATCTGCTACCCCAAAGCAACAGGGCTGAAGCTTTAACACGCAAGCCCTGTCAGGCTGCTTACACAGAGCCATAGCGCTAACAAGAGCGCTTCTGTCGCACCCAACTTCGCGCAGCGCTACTTACAGCGCTGCATCCCATTGCCGCACCACTGTAACCTGTACAGCGCTCTTCTGCAACTTGCCCAGTGCGCTCACAGCGCTCGCCTCACACCTTGCGCCACGTGGTTTTGGGCTGTGCCAAGCTGTCCAACATCTCCAAGAAGTTTCGTGCTGCTTGTTGCTGGCGCACTTGCCTGCCAGCCCGTTTGCCTCGTCGCCGAACAGGCCCAGGACTAGATTCCGGAGAACTGTCCAACTCACTCGTAGGCCGCAAATGATCTGCATTGTCCAACTTGGAATTTTGCTGCTTGTCGACCTTTCGTGAACGCAACTGGGAGGTTTTTTCGGCAGCCACAGGCGCCTTGCGTGGGTGCTCCTTCGCACTGGTGGAAGAAAAACCTCTGGCGCTCGTCTCAGCACCAACCTCAGTGTTTGCAGCGCTAGGCAACACGTGCAAGCCTGCACCATTGACCTCAGCAGCGTTTTGCAGCACCCTGGCGCTGAAACTAGCGCCGCTCTCAGTGTTCTCGAACTCCAACAACGCGCGCACGCCTGCATCAGCACCTTGCTGCACGTGTCCACGGTGTGCTGCACCAAACAAGGCACTGTCGAGGAGAAGGTCCACTTTTCGGTGCAACTCGTTCAACTGTTCGCCGACATCCGGTCGTGGCCTGCGCCGCACAAACAGAGAAGTGACAAAACGCACGAGCACGTTATGAAATTCCTCTTCCTGCTCTTTTTCGATCTCACGGCGCACATAACCAGGCTTCATGTGAAACGTCACGCACTTCCAGCCGCACAGTTCTGTCCACCCACGAATCTCCTTGTCGAACGCAACGCTGTCACCTTCAAACACCCACTCTTGGACTTCATCTCTCCAGCGTCGCGTCGCTGTCTCAAGTTCTTGATCTGTGGAACACTCTGGTTGTTCAGTGTCCTCGGACTCCATGTACTCAGCTGCCGGCGCGTTCCACTCAGCGTAACCTGTTTGTACTGTACACCAATCACCGTCGCACCGTCTTGGTTCTTGAATTAATGAACTGTAATAAAACTGTGAGTTTTATTGTTGTTTCCGGTCTCAAAATACTTTCCCAATTGAACTACTTCACGAGCAACAGACCTTGAAACCTTGACGGGCATCAACAAGACGATGTGATCGATAATTGACTATTTGTAGTTCATTAATTACGCTGAACAATGCCCTAATAAACAGAAACAATTCAGCGTACGATTGCGCGATTATATGTTGACACAATATTTGCAATCTCTAACTATAGTCGTAATCACAGCGCGCACGTGCCCTAATTGAGCTGTGCTGCGCTAAAAGTCCGGCAGATGCTCAGACTTATTACACCACTCCAGTCGCTGACATGAAGGTCGCAGACGAGCCGCAACCGTTGTTGACCACTGCCGGCGGCTACTGGTGTGATGCCCGGAGTTGATTTGGTGTGTTTCGTTTTGCAGGGGTGAATGCATGCAGATTCAGATGGAGTTTGTCGATTTGGTTTTGCGCGTGCATGCTTGCCTGCAATCCGTGCCCTGCTTGGTTGGTTCGCTGGAGCTTGCTTGTGTGTGCCCCGTTTGAGTTTGATTTCGCATTAGAGTGCACCGACACACAAATCACACAAAAACTGCGCGCTGACACTCAAGTGGCACAGTTGAGACAATCATTGCGCGCTGACACACGCATGGCACACACACAGCGCGCGCTGGACACACAAGTTACACACACTTTGCGCGGTGACACAGAGATGACACACACACAGTGCACTGCCACACAAATGACACACACACACAGCGCGCTGACACATGACACACGCCAGCACACGAATGACACACACCCAGCGCTCGCCGGACACACAGTGACACACCCAGCGCGAGCCGGACACACAAACACACATTCAGCGCGCCGCAAACACACTATCCCACACCCAACGCGCGCCGGACACACCATTACACACCCAGCGCGCGGCAAACACACTATCACACACCGAGCGCGCGACAAACACACAATGACACACCGAGCGCGGCGAACACACCATCACACACCCAGCGCGCGCCGGACACACAATCACACACGAGTGTGTCTTTTGTGTTAGCGCCCAGTGTGTGTGGCGGCGCGCTGTGTGTGTGATCTGTGTGTCAGCGCGCAATGTGTTAGTGTGTTCGCCGCTCGCTGAGTGTGTGATTGTGTGTTTGCCGCGCGCTGGGTGTGTGATTGTGTGTTCGCCGCGCGCTGGGTGTGTGATTGTGTGTTCGCCGCGCGCTGGGGGTGTCGCTGTGTGTCTGGCGCGCGCTGGGTGTGTGATAGTGTGTTCGCCGCGCGCTGGGTATGGCATTGTGTGTTCGGCGCCCGCTGGGTGTGTGATAGTGTGTTCCCCGCGCGCTGGGTGTGTGATAGTGTGGTCGCCGCGCGCTGGGTGTGTGATTGTGTGTTTGCAGCGCGCTGGGTGTGTCGCTGTGTGTCTGGCGAGTGCTTGGTGTGTGTCTTTTGTGTGTTGGCGCGCTGGGTGTGTGTCATTGGTGTGTTAGAGCGCTGTGTGTGTGTGTTAGTGCACTGTGTGTGTGTCTTTTCTGTGTCAGCGCGCAATGTGTGTGTCATTTGTCTTGTCTGTCATTTGTGAATGTGTGTGTCATTTGTGAATGTGTTTGTCATTTGTGAATGTGTGTGTCGTTTGTGTCTGCCATTTTGCCATCTGTGTGTCATTTGTGTGTCTGCCATTTTGCCATCTGTGTGTCATTTGTTTGTCTGCCTTTTGCCATCTGTGTGTCATTTGTGTGATGTGTTTTGTTTTTGCTCCACTGAAAGCAGAGGTTTTTTTTTCGAAACAAAAGGCTTTTTGTCAATGTTCATGAGAGAAAGCAGTAAACTTTGGTGACAGGGGGAGCATGGTACATTTTCATTTAGAAACAACAACGTTGGAGGGCACGGAATGAGTGAAAGGGGCGAAATGATCAAATACATGGATGGCAAGTGCAATGTCACAGAAACATTGTTTCTACAAACAATGCTGTAAAACAGATCAAATGCATGATTTTGGTTCCCATCAGGCAGTTGGTGAATAAACTGGTTTTGCACCCCCAAGCTGAGGAGTGGTGTGCACATTGCTGGTTTTGCTTTGCATAACCTCATGAAGTTTTTTAGCCAATTTGACCATCTTTTTATGGCATGTTTAGTTGTAGTTCACGTTCCGGCAACTTTTGCCCGTGCTAGGGGAAAACTAGCTAGTCCAACACCCCCCCCCCCCCCGCCTTCGCCGGGAAGGGGAACACAAAGAGAGAAGGGGGGTGGATGCGATGGTGCATGGCACCATCGCATCCACTCAAGTATCCACTCACTCATCGCATCCACTCAGGTATCCATTCACTTACCTCAAGAAATTGCGTGACTGGGGGGGGCGTGAAAGTGCTGCCCTGGGTCGATGTTTGTGCCGGAGGGCTCGGGGCCGGCAAGACCAGTGGGGCAGGCACGCGATGAGTCTCCCTGGACGTTGTTATTGGGGGTAGAACCGGATACTCGAACACCAACGGAGGCGAGAGCAGCAACAACTGAAGCAAGGTCCATGCTGATTGTGGTCCGGCAGAAAATCCCAGTCTATGAAGAAAATTGACGCGGATAATTCTATGCACATGTGAGTGTCCATATCTGTCTGAAAAGATTTAAATAAATCCGATTATGTAAAAAACTTTGGCCGATCTAGCCCGCGAGCGCGCGTCAGCGGCAAATGGCGATTCCAGCTAAATGATCGGAACGCGGCGGATTTACGGGGAATGGACCGCGGAATCAAATCCGGCATATCAGAAATATATAGGAAATATCCTGAGACTGAGCTGCGAGGCGGCGATTCCGCCTGGCAAAGAAAATGACCAAAATGTAGTCAATCTGGGTTAAATCAGTGAAAATCTGAGCAGATGGGGGTTAGCCGCACTTACACCCCCCTCCAAAAACACACTGGGGTGTGTCGCTACGTCAACGAAGAACGTAGTGCGGGTAAGTCCCAGAAAAAAATAGAAATGTATCCTCGATGGGGCGAAATCTGCTTGATCTGACCTGATCTGGGCTGAATTGGCACTGAATCAGGATGGATGAACCTGAAATGAGACAGAATGAGAAGTGACGAACAGTCCTCCGTGCAGTAAAACATTCGGTTAAGGGCTAGGAAGCATGTAAACATATCGAGAATCGATACCAAACCATGCACTGGTTGAGAATGAGGTAGATTATTGGTGGATTGAGTGGGGGAATCAAGAAAGGGAGTGACATCTCAGCGCTCTGGCACAGTTTCGCTGTCGCGGGCACGCTACGGTGTCCTCGCCGACTCTACATCGTGTTACTCCCGCTTTTCTCGTTCTGAAAAGTGCAGCATGTGCTTCAGATTTGGCGCATCTGGCGGATGATCACAAGATTCAGCAAAATTAAGAATGAATTTGGGCAGAGATGAAGGAGATTAAACAAGCACAGAGTGGGAAAACAAATACAGATGTAGTCTACAGACCCTAAGTGCACCGAAAATCATAAGCGTCAACGGAGTTAGGCAAAGCCGTCGACAGATCTTCGAGGAATGAGAGGAGATGACAAGGAAATCAACCTAAATTGTCCTACAATGAGGCAAATTCATGAGATGAAGGTGAAATGAAGCGGAATGTCTAAAACTGAAACTACTAACACTTTCGTTTAGACTAAAGTTAATATATATTGTCGTTTATTCAGCTCAATTGTGCTTTCCGGCACATTGGTGCGCGAGCATCTAACAGATTCTATGAAAATGTGGATCATGTGATGATGCATCATGATGGGACATGCTGGCCCTGGATCCTTGGCATGTAACGCGCCGAAGGTTCGCTGAAGGCACTTTACTGACAGTATATAACTGAGAGACACCGAAGAGTCCTTTATTTACAGTGGCGGCGGTGTCAATCGACTTGGACAAGGCCAATCTTTGGATTGAGTCCCACAAGACACTTGGATTCACCATTTTCGACAGTTTCAGGTCGGATTGAGCTCACATTGGCGTGTGCCAAAAATACAACGAAGCTTACGGACTTCAGAGGTTGCTGTTAGAAAGTCCCTAGAGCTCCTATGTGAAGGTTGTCTGAACAATTGACGTCTTGGTTTTGCACAACAGTGGCAGAATGATGGACAAACCTGAGGAATTCAAGGCAAATTTGAGGAATCTGGATCCGAATCTGGGCTTTGGCTTCAGCATCACAGCAAATGAAGGTAAGATCTGAGTTCTTGGCGTCGCATCTGGTGCAGCCAGTACTACAGGGGGTGCCTGTAGGGGTGAATGTCGCTGGCCAGCGTTTTGATTATGTACATTTGCTTCCATCTGCACGAGTAGCCAAATTCCAAAGATGCACAGACCAACAGAGACAAGATTACCCCGAATCTGCCTGAATTAAGCCTGAGTTTGGTTGTTTCTGTACACGGCAGCACACTCCGTGGCTTTCGGCTTTCGATACGCTACCGAACGGAGACCAAAAAAAGGTTGATTGACGTCAAATTTTCAAACATTTGCAGTTCTCCACATCATGACATAATCAGGAAAAATGAACAGTGGATTGAGCAGAATGTGGTTTTTTACGAGGCTCAATTCGGCCAAGCACGAATACATGTGACCACCAACCTGTCTGGTCTGGCCCTCGTACGGCTGGGGCGCTGCAAATCAGCGGCCGAACTCGAAGCTTGGTCCTCATTTGGCTCCTGGGCTGGCCTGACCACAGGAGGGGGGATCGACGGATCAGCCCTGGAATGTGGCTGCTGAGGGCCGTAAAAGGCTGGATCTCGATTCACCACAGGTCGTTTTCCGTCGCTCTCCACTTGTCTGTGTGGTTTCGACAGACAGTCTGTCAGGAGTACTCCAATTTCGGGGTGCTTCTTGAGGAAGTCGATGAACCCCTTGGTGTACCCATGGACAAAAGAATGGGCTGGTTCCCAGTTGTTGTGACTGGAATCAAAGCCCCTCCACTCACACAGAAATTCCCATTCGCCCTTGGCGTCACGTCTTGCTTCACCAATCCTCTTAAGTTCATACTTCCCCCCTTCGATGACCCGATCAGACAAATGTTTCGCAGTCCAAAAAAGGGGTTTAACCCGATCCTTGGGGGAGAGGATCTCTCTCTTGAGGCGATCGCCCGAAACGTCAATTTCCCTGCTGACATCCACACGAATCCTCCACCTGTTCTCACCAAGACGCGCTGTAACAGCGAATGGCCCCTCCCACAAGGGAAGAAGCTTATCATCTCCGTCCAGGGTGGTTTCGGATTTTCGAAGCCAAACTCGATCATCGACTTCAAAATTGTGGGGGTTTTTTCGACCTTGATTCTGAACCCAAAGCCGGTCAGCTTGATGCTTTTCGATTAATTTCAACACAGTTTTATCTGCTCGTTGGACGTCGTCCAAAAACAACGAAGCATCTTTACAGGGGCGAGGATTATTCAACGGCATGTTCCACCAACACTTCTTTCGTCCAAAGACAATTTCATTTGGAGAAAGGCCATGGTACAAAGGCGTGTTGTGGTAACGGCGAAGCAATGCGAAGAGAACTTCGAGCCAGTGGAAATCCTTCTCACTCGCGAGCTCCTCACGAAGCATATTAATTATAGAGCGGCCGGCTCTTTCGCCAGGCAGCGCTCGATGCGAGTGGATTTCACACCTGAGGTGGTGGATTCCAAGGCGAGCACATAATTCTCTCCACCATTCGGAGGTGTACTCTTTGCCTGAGTCCGTAACCACCTCGGATGGGACGTCCCAACCTCCCATCCAGGTCTGCGCGCACCATTTGGCGGCAGCCTTGCCAGTCATCGACTCGATGTTGCAAGGCAACACCTGCATGTAGCCGGAATGACGGCACTGAATAAGGAGCACACCATTGACTTTTTTGTTAGTCCAATGGCACTCTTCGTCATCGAGTTCACCGAGATAGAAGAAATCACTTGTGACTCTGTTAAAGAGGCGCTCCGGAATAGGATGAGGCCTCAGATGGCCGTGCTTCTTCGCGCTGGGGGGCGTCGAGACAGCACATTGGGCACATCCGGCGGCTACTTTCATGCAGTGAGTATATAGCCGTGAGCCAAACAACCTATGTTTAATCATCGACCACAGTCGACGGCCATGTGCGTTGGGGGACTCCCATTTGTGCCACCAGTTTAACACTCGGGGGGCTAGGGCGTCTGGCACACACAATTTACCCTCCATCCACAGCTTCCCCCCATCCAACGAATACTCAGGAAAAATCCCATCCTTGTGAGCATCTTTGGATTTGAGATTTCCAAAGACCTCTTTAAACATGGGATCCTGCAGGTAATCGGACGTCCAGTCACGGATTATCAGGAAATCTTTAGGCAGGGGTGGAGTTTTGGCCGGATCTCGACGCTTAATGCCCTGGATCAACCGAAATCTACTTACTCGTCGGATGTAGTCAAACCGTTTCACACTCCCTGAGGAGGGATCGGTGACCTTTTCCACGACTTTCAGTGTTTTGGTGCAGATCTCATGAGCATGCGCCGGATCTGAGATGGCCGTGATGTCGTGACACGGTAATGCGTGCTGTTTAACAGCGCATTGCATGCATGCACGTCGAATGAGTTTCTTTTCTTCCTGATCCCATTCGATGATGACATGGCGGTCCTGCTCCGTACCATGGATGTTGGTACTTTGCAGCCCCTCTGAAGCGGGGTAAGCCCATCGGCTCAGAGCATCCGCTACCGTGTTATGTTTACCAGGCAAATACGACACATGGAGGTCAAACAGAGAGAGAAATTCGTGCCATCTGGCCCGTCGACCAGCTGGGCTCGCGACAGTATCAATGTGTTCGGTGGCCCAATACTCCAGAGATCGATGATCCGTCAGGACCTCGACTCGATTGGTGCCAACCCACGATTGGTACTTTTTTAGAGCGCAAATTATGGCGTACGTTTCTTGCTCACGCGGCGACCATTGCATTTGGCGTGGGGCTAGCTTCCGAGACCAAAATGCAAGAGGGTAATGATCGCCGGTGGCTTCATCAACCTGTTCAAGGACAGTTCTGATCGCATACCTAGAAGCGTCGGTTCTAATGTAGAAGGGTCGGTCGAATTGGGGCACATGCAACGTGGCGACTTCGCAGAGGGCCGCCTTCAAGTGATGGAATGCCTCCTCGCACTCGTCAGTCCACTTGACACGAACCTTTGAACCTGCCTTGCCCGCATCTCTCCCTACCTTCAATAATTCAGTGAGGGGGGCAGCAAATTTGGCATAATTCGGCACAAAAGTGTGGTAAAAATTGCAACAACCCAGGAATCCTCTCAATTCCGTGATCGTCTCAGGGCGCTTCCACTTCTGAATAGCGACGAGCTTCCCTGGACTGGGTCGTCGGGTGCCATTCTCTAGGAGAGAACCACAAAATTCGACTGATTTTAAAAATAATTTTCCCTTCTTTGGCCCACAAATCAGCTGATTGGCATCAAGAATGTCCAAAACTTGGTTCAGCTGCTTCTCATGTAGGGCCACCAGCTCAGCTTCGGTCAGTCCCTCCCCTTCCGTCGCGATGATTATGTCATCTATGTACACGCTCACGAAGGCACGAAGCTCAGGATGAGCTGAAAAAAGTACATCCTCCATCATTCTTTGAAAAAACGAAGGGGCGTTCTTCAGGCCCATGGGCATGACCGTCCACTGGACCGGGCCACATGGCGTGCACATACAGGTGAGAGGTCGGCTGTCCTTCCTCAACGGCATTTGGTGAAAGCCGTGACGGAGATCCAGCACAGAAAACAAACGACCTCTTGCCCTCTTGGCGATTTCTTCCTCAATGAGGGGCAGGGGGTGTGAATCCGCCTTGGTTTCGGCGTTGAGATTGCGAAAATCAACAACCATTCGCCAACCATCTATAGTGTTCTGGTCTGCAGGCGGCGGCTTCGGGACTGTGAAGGGTGCACAGCACCATTCGCTGGTCATACAACCCTCAAGCCAACCAAATTCCCTGGGATTTCTCTCAATTATTTTTCTGAGGATCTCATGTTTATGTCCATGGTTCTCATAAGGGCGCTGTTTTCTTGCCTTGTACCCTTCACGAAGCTCGATGAAGGCTTCACCGAACTGCCCACGGACAGGGGGGTCTTTGATCAACTTCCCTGAAAGGGTTGTGTCCTTCCGTTCCTCAAAAATCTTGTCTCTTTTCTTGGAACACAATTCAGTGTCCACCTGATCGCCAGGAATTTTTGTCGAAAAAACTTTGGCGACTTCTTCGGCTTTGGCAGGAAGATTCTTCTTACGGATGTCCCTAAAGAGGTCCGTATCAACTGCCTCTTGAAGATAGGTGGGTCGAGTGTCGACATTCCAGAGATTCTCGTCGTGATCCAGCTCCTCGAAAGGATCTATGAAAGCTTCCACAGGGGTTTTTCATAAAAAACTCTGAATTTGCGGCGTGATTTGGAATTTTTCTTCGCCCGTGCACTGAAGATTCTTTTCGATGTCGATCGTATTGGGGAAGAGGGAGGCGAGGCGGATCCATTTGTCGTTGGATCACCTTGGGTATCTGACGGACAAAAATCAGAAAAAATAGATTCATCATCAGTACCACGCTCAACCTCAGATTCAGACCCAACACAAGAATCAGTACCAGAATCAGCAGAATTAGAGTCAGAAAGCTTTCCATCCACCAGGAATGCAAGCGAACTCCAGGACCGCTGTGGCAGGGGACCTGTGTCGTCCCTGGCATACAGCTTAATCTTCCTGGAAAGTTCGATGTAATCTACACAAATGTCCTGTAATTCCTGAAACCAAGGTTTGTCGTCCCACAAGGGCACAACTAAAATCGCCTGGGTTTTATCTTGCTTGATTTTGTGGATGACCTGCTGGATTAAGTGAAACGGAGGATTAATCCATAACTTCTTGTCCCATTTATGGGTCCAAGCGTCGCGAAAGTGCTTGTCAAAGCGCTTGTTCTCGCGGTTAGCAAAGGCATCATACTGTGGCCAAAAGGAATGGTGTTCATGAAAATATTCACAAATTGCATCGCGCCATTTGTCGACAACTCTGTAGGATGAAGAGTGCCAGCGCGAAGGGCGTCGTGGCTGGGAGTCCCTACGAAGACATTCTAACTCTCGGGAGTAATCAACACTCCCATTCACCTCTGCAATGGTGACATCTTGACCAAATTTTGGTGTAACTTTTTGCTTCAAAAATTCTTCTGCACTTTTAAACCCTGCGTGCAAAAAACGAAATTCAGGACGCTCCAAGGGACCCGACTCCAGCAAAAAACAACGACGATGACCTACGGGCGCTACCCTGTTCTTGCGAAGCCAAGGATGGCCCAAGTAAAGGTCATACTTTATGTCGGCACGATAGAAGTAGTCATCCTTAAGGACAACTTCTTCCACATTTTGCTCTTCCCAAAGGTCTTGAGCGACCAAATGAGTTGATATATAACAACCGCGTTGCCCACCTGCGAGAGAATGTCCAGAAACTCCCTCGAGGGTAACAGGATGAGGCGACTCAAACACGCAGTCGTCTGGTAAGAAAGAATTGGATTGGAGATTTACCTCTGATCCATTGTCACACAAACAAGTGGCGAGATGGAAATTTCACTTGCAATCAGAGACCCACAGCTTTGTGACGAACTGACGGGCCCTGTGCTTGGACTGTACACCAACCTCGTCCACTACAACAGAAGGATCCGCTGCCGGATCCAAGGGAGAGGAGACAAGCGACCCTACATCAAGTAATGGTCGCGATGGAATCTGGGGATCATGCCTGAAATCGCCTGGGGAGGGGCGATTTTCGTGGCTCCCCTAGGCGTTCTGACCTCCAGTGTTTGCGTTAACGTTGTGAACACACCCTGATTCGTCGACCCACTCCTCTTGGAACGGATCATCCGCTGGATTCAAGGCATTTTCAACGTAATCTCGATCCGCATCGGACACCTGATCTGCACCTGAGACCTGATCCACACGATGGTTGCCCTTTCCAATTCCACGGCCACGGCCGCCGGATGATGGACCTCCACCGTCGCCACGCCCTCTGCCCTTACCAGAGAAAGGGGTTCCCGAAGGATTTCCCTTACCTTTACCCTGTGATCCTGGAGCATTTCCTTTGTTTGTACCGGATTGAGGGGTTTGGCCTGGATTTCGATTTCCGCCTCCGGCGTTGCCATTGGGACTTTTCTGGCCGTTCGGCTGCCCACCGGAGCCGGATGGAGTCCGATTTCCTGTGCCTTGGGACCCGCCAGGGCCTCCGGTATTTTTGTTTCCACCGGAGGGGGGCGAATTACCCTTTCCCCCCTTTCCACCATGCACCTGTCTGTCATTCCTGTCTGAATTCTGAGGATTACTGATATTTTCACCAATCACCTTGTGATCGTAAGGAGACCATCGGTGATTACTAGTAGAATGCGACTTAGCTCGGTTCGTAGAACCTAAAAGAAGACAGATGCTACAGTGATCCTGAACATTCCGGGTGTCATTCACCTTTTTGTTGCCCTTTTGGGCCCCATTTTGGGTGTTTTGCTGGGTATTCTTGTTTCCCCCAAGACCCTCATGGAAATTTTGATTGGCGGCGTCAGCGAGCCGCTCAACCTCTTCCCACAATTCCTTCGGGGTGAACGAAAACACCCAGTTCCTGGCCTTCAGGCGAGTGCCATGGTAGCTTACTCCCCTATTGAGGACTTGGACAAACAAGTCCCGATCCTCGTGTTCATTGAACTTGATTTTCCACGTGTTTTCAGTGAATTTCACCTTGGAAAACGACGTGGGGGAGCACTTTTGAAGTGCCTCCCTGACCGTAAACCTGTTGGCCGAGGCATCAAAGCCTTCGACCTCCGCCCACCAGGTCTTGACCTTTTCTTCGGACTGTTTATTTCGAAGGGTGGCGGCAGTTTCGGAGGGGATCTTGTCAAAAATCAAATTTTTCAGCTCAGCACTAGAAAATTTTTCGCCTGAATGTTCAGACTCTTCCACTAAATTCCAGAAGCGCTGTCTCTTGTCTTGCACTTCGTGCAAGATCAGTCGAGAGAATGAAGGAAAATTCTTCAACATCTGGTGGTAATGGTCCTCTGGCAGCCGGGATCCACGTACCTCCAACTGTTCCCACACCTCATCAAAGGTAAGAGGGGAACTTGAATCCTCACGATCACTCCAGGTCCTGAGCCAAGTGTTGGCTGGCGCTCCCTCAAGGCAGTCCAAGAGGGCCATCAGGAACTGATCATCTTGGAGTTTTTGAGTCTTAACCCACAGTTTAAATTCCCGTTGGAACTGAGGCCAACATCTGGGGTTCCCATTATACTTCGGTTGCTTGGCAACCTGACGAAGTCGCAATGAAGTGGGATTAAGGAGCGAATCCAGCCCAACACCGGCCGTAATGGCAGACACCTTGGCGGCATCATTCGCCACACCAGCTCCGGCGAGGGTCTGGGCGAGCAACAGCTGGGCTAATGCATTGGAATCAGCAGCAGGAGGGGCAGTACGGGAGGCAGTTCGCTTGGCATTCTGAGCCTCAGTCCTAGCCTTCGCCGTCCTACTCTGAGATCGAGAGATTGTAACCCTTTCCTTTAGTTTGGTCCTGCTGATCCTTGCATCGGTGGTCTTGGAGTCCACCGAAGGAGCAATTGAAAAAATTTCTGTCGACTCCTCCGACGGTTCTGTTGCTTGTTCCACCGATGATGCACCCTCAGATCGCATGTGCGTCTTGAAAAGATCTTTAATTCCCAGCGTTTGAATGATGAGTTGCATTTGATCTTTGAGCAATTGAAGCTCAGTATCTCGCTGGGATCTGCAAGAGCAGTCGGCAGGACAGTACATACCGTGTCCTGAAGGGCCTGAACAGGCTGTCGGACCGCTATTCTCAGTGGTTCGCAGCCAGGAGTCCACTTGGGGAGCTCCTTCAGCCCTAATTTCCAGGCTTGCCTGCCTGGCCGCCTCTAAAATTCCTTCCTCAACCGCGGCGGCTAGATCGTCGCGGATGGAAACAGGGGGATGAGGGGCGGAGGGCCCGGCAACCGGTGCCTTGGTCTTCTCCTTCGGGAAGGGACTCGCCTCCCAGATCTGCAAAAAAATGGCAAAAGAGTCATCTTCTTGAGAACGCCACCACATCCTGGTATTAATTTCTTCTTGAAGAAGGAAAAAATATTCGAATAAGAAATCAGAGGCGATTCTTTCTTGTCCGATCAGCTTAGACGTAGCTAATAGACACAGGGCCTCAAGGCTCTGAAGGTTACGGGTCACTTCTGAAGACAAATGGTTGTCCAATTGTGCCCAAGAGGCTGGTCGATTGTAGCTAGGTACCTCACCTGGACCACCCATCTCAATGTCGTCAATGTCGGCTTCGATGGTCTCGAATGTGGGACATTGGTAAGGGATGTGGGTACCTGCCAGCTCCGTAAGGTCCACCGGAGCGTTGCCATCGCCGTAGGCTGGGGGATTCCAGCTGCTTGATGGCCAATTTCGACTGGGATTGGGATGATTTGGGTCCCCACAGCTGCTGATTTGTGCCCTTCTTGGGCAGCTTGGGCTAGCGCAAGGCATTCCCTTCAAGGCCTCGTTCGCACAGCACCAGGGCAACGTAATCGTTACTTCTCCAGGGGCGGCGGAGTCTACGGGGCCGTACTGGGGAGCTAACTGTGGTTGGGACACCAAAGGAACAACATTCAGGTAGCCTCTGCTACCATGAAAGTGCTGCCCTGGGTCGATGTTTGTGCCGGAGGGCTCGGGGCCGGCAAGACCAGTGGGGCAGGCACGCGAGGAGTCTCCCTGGACGTTGTTATTGGGGGTAGAACCGGATACTCGAACACCAACGGAGGCGAGAGCAGCAACAACTGAAGCAAGGTCCATGCTGATTGTGGTCCGGCAGAAAATCCCAGTCTATGAAGAAAATTGACGCGGATAATTCTATGCACATCTGAGTGTCCATATCTGTCTCAAAAGATTTAAATAAATCCGATTATGTAAAAAAGTTTGGCCGATCTGGCCCGCGAGCGCGCGTCAGCGGCAAATGGCGATTCCAGCTAAATGATCGGAACGCGGCGGATTTACGGGGAATGGACCGCGGAATCAAATCCGGCATATCAGAAATATATAGGAAATATCCTGAGACTGAGCTGCGAGGCGGCGATTCCGCCGAAGCAAAGAAAATGACCAAAATGTAGTCAATCTGGGTTAAATCAGTGAAAATCTGAGCAGATGGGGGTTAGCCGCACTTACAGGGCGGGGGGGTCCTGCATGCTTTGAGGGGCGGGAGGGCGGTGCATCGGGTAGCTACCACAGGTGGATAAAAGCCATGCTGTTTGTTGTCAAGTGGGGTACGTGGTGGCAAGGGTTCGGCTGAACGGCAAGGTGCACAAGTTGTGGGGCGGCGTCGGTTGGAAGAGAAAGAGCATGCCACATTTGTGTGCCAATTTTCCAATTTGTTGACTCTCGATGGCCTTTTGGTGTAGGTATGCGGTGAACAACATGCATGCATATGTATTGCCAACATTTTTAAATGGGCAAACAATGAGGGCCAACATGTTTGCCGGGCAATTTGTGTTGTTTTGCGGCACTAAACAACCGTTGTTTTTCGGGCAAAAGGCAAAGGCACCCCCCCCCCCCCCCTCGGGCGCCTACCCAAAGGGGCATCGAGTCGGAAGCGCGCCACAAGTATTTTGCTACGGAAAGGTTTCAACATTTATGGCACCTATTTGTTTGCCATACAGCCATCACTTGCCACAAGGTGGCCCCTACATTGCTCTCACCATCTTTGGCCCTAATGTTAGGCTCAACAACATATCCCGAACATTGCTTTGAAAATATTTCCCCCAAATGTACAAGGAAACAAAGGGCTGTCCGTGGTATGTATCACGTCCAAAAACAACCCCCCCAATGCAGATTGCTCACCCTCTAGACCACCGCCTTCATCCCCTTGTTCAAATTGGGCCCTCGGCCCGCCTTGCCACATGCGCGGAGAGGGGGAGGGGCCCCCTCCGCACAAGTCACTGGCCACCTCTCAACCCCCTATAATAGGGAACCCCATGTGTCGTTGACGGCGGTTCTATCAACCCTACACACTTACCCCTCAAAATGACCGCCTCAACGTGGCGATCATGCCGTGCACCTTGGTTTTTGTCATCTATGGTCGTTTTAAATAGTTAGGAGCCCTTGAAGTTGGTAGTTTGTAAGCGCGGAGAAGAGTGGTCCTCACCTGGGGTTGTGAGTGATGGCGACGTGCCAAGGATCCAAGAATTCCTGTATGTGTAGGGGTCGGATTTAATTGTACCCGACCAAAGTTGATATGCAAACTGATGTAATGTATGAATCTCAGGGCTGAAATCGTAAAAAATCGAATCATAGGGTTAATTAATTTCTAGCACTGGCGACAGCGCTCTTGGCGGCGGCGCGTACTCGCAGCACTTCAATAAATTCTGGTTGGCAAAAATAAAAGGTGAGTGATTGTCATTTGCGGTCAAAAAGAAAAATCTGGTGGTTTTCATTGCGGTCGTGGCTTTGCTCTTCGTGTTTCGTTTCGTGTTGGCTGTTTGCTCTTTGCCGTGCCCACTCCAGCCGCTGACATGAAGATCGCAGACGAGCCGCAAGCTGTTGACCACTGCCGACGGCTACTGGTGTGATGCCCGGTGTTGATTTGGCGCTGGGTGTGTGTCTTTGGTGTGTTGGCGCGGTGTGTGTGTGTCATTCGTATGTCAGCGCGCTGTGTGTGTGATCTGTGTGTCAGGGCACTGTGTGTGTGTCAGCGCGCCGCGCAAAGTGTTAGTGTGTTTGCCGCGCGCTGGGTGTGTGATGCTGTGTCTGGTTCAGGTTTGAGGTTTCAGGTTGGAGATTGAGTTCCGGTTCAGGGTGAGTTACGAGAGTGTGTGTGTGTGTGTGTGTGTGTGCTTGTGTTACGAATGTGCTTGTAGGTGAGTTACGAGTGTGCTTGTGTTGCGGATGTGTTGGTGGGTGAGTTACGAGTGTGACGGTGTTACGAATCTGCCTGTGGGTGAGTTACGAGTGTGTGGGTGCCACGATTGTGCTTGTGGGTGAGTTACGAGCGTGATGGTGTTACGAATCTGCCTGTGGGTGAGTTACGAGTGTGTGGGTGCCACGATTGTGCCTGTGGGTGAGTTACGAGTGTGCTTGTGTTACGAATGTGCCTGTAGGTGAGTTACGCGTGTGCTTGTGTCACGAATGTGCCTGTGGGTGAGTTACGAGTGTGTGGGCGTTACGAATGTGCCTGTGGGTGAGTTACGCGTGTGCTTGTGTCACGAATGTGCTTGTGGGTGAGTTCCGAGTGTGTTTGTGTTACGATGGTGCCTGTGGGTGAGTTACGAGCGTGCTTGTGTTACGAGTGTGCCTGTGGGTGAGTTACGCGTGTGCTTGTGTTACGAATGTGCCTGTGGGTGAGTTCCGAGTGTGTTTGTGTTACGATGGTGCCTGTGGGTGAGTTACGAGCGTGCTTGTGTTACCAATGTGCCTCTGGGTGAGTTACGAGCGTGCTTGTGTTACGAATGTGCCTGTGGGTGAGTTACGAGTGTGCTTGTGTTACGATTGTGCCTGTGGGCGAGTTACGAGTGTATTGGTGCTACGAATGTGCCTGTGGGTGAGTGACGAGTGTGTTGGTGCTACGAATGTTCCTTTGGGTGAGTTACGAGTGTGGTTGTGTTACCAATTTGCCTCTGGGTGAGACACGAGCGTGCTTGTGTTAGGAATGTGCTTGTGAGTCAGTCCGAGTGTGTTTGTGCTACGAATGTGACTGTGGGTGAGTTACGAGTGCATAGGTGTTTGTCTAGTGCGATCGTTCTGATGTGTCTGTGTCATTTGTGTCTGACCTTTTGCCATCTCCGTGTCATTTGTGTGTCTGCCATTTTGCCATCTGTGTGTCATTTGTGTGTCTGCCTTTTGCCATCTGTGTGTCATTTGTGTGTTGTGTGATGTGTTTTGTTTTTGCTCCACTGAAAGCAGAGGTGGTTTTTTTTCGAAACAAAAGGCTTTTTGTCAATGTTCATGAGAGAAAGCAGTAAAATTTGGTGACAGGGGGAGCTTTGTACATTTGCATTTAGAAACAACAACGTTGGATGGCAGGGAATAAGTGAAAGGGGCGAAATGATCAAATACGTTGATGGCAAGTGCAATGTCACAGAAACATTGTTTCTACACACAACGCTGTAAAACAGATCAAGTGCATGATTTTGATTCCCATCGGGCAGTTGGTGAAGAAACTGGTGTTGCACCCCCAAGCTTAGGAGTGGTGTGCACATTGCTGGTGTTGTTTTGCATAACCTCATGAAGAATTTTAGCCATTTTGACCATCTTTTTATGGCATGTTTAGTTGTACTTCACGTTCCGGCAACTTTTGCCCCAGCTAGGGGAAAACTAACTAGTCCACCAATCCCCCCCCCCACGCCTTCGCCGGGAGGGGGAACACAAAAAGAGAGGGGGGGTGGATGCGATGGTGCATGGCACCATCGCATCCACTCAAGTATCCACTCACTCATCGCATCCACTCAGGTATCCATTCACTTACCTCAGGAAATTGCGTGACTGGGGGGGGGGGGGGCGTGGGGGGGCCTGCATGCTTTGAGGGGGTGGGTGCGGTAGCTACCACATGTGGATAAAAGCCATGCTGTTTGTTGTCAAGTGGGGTACGTGGTGGTATGGGTTCGGCTGAACGGCAAGGTGCACAAGTTGTGGGGCAGCGTTGGTTGGAAGAGAAAGAGCATGCCACATTTGTGTGCCAATTTTCCAATTTGTTGACTCTCAATGGAATAATTATCCAATTGGCCTTTTGGTGCAGGTATGCGGTGAACAACATGCATGCATATGGATTGCCAACATTTTTAAAGGGGCAAACAATGAGGGCCAACATGTTTGCCGGGCAATTTGTGTTGTTTTGCAGCACCAAAGAACCGTTGTTTTTCGGGCAAAAGGCAAAGGCACCCCCCCCCCCCCCCGGGTGGCTTACCCAAAGGGGCATCGAGTGGGAAGCGCGCCACAAGTATTTTGCTACGCAAAGGTTTCAACATTTATGGCACCTAATTGTTTGCCATACAGCCATCACTTGCCACAAGGTGGCCTCTACATTGCTCTCACCATCTTTGGCCCTAATGTTAGGCTCAACAACATATCCCGAACATTGCTGTGAAAATATTTCCCCCAAACGTACAAGGAAACAAAGGGCTGTCCGTGGTATGCATCACCTCCAAAAACAACCCCCCCCATGCAGATTGCCCACCCTCTAGACCACCGCCTTCATCCCCTTGTTCAAATTGGGCCCTCGGCCCGCCTTGCCACATGCGCGGAGAGGGGGAGGGGCCCCCTCCGCACAAGTCACTGGCCACCTCTCAACCCCCTATAATAGGGAACCCCCTAACGTCGAAATTCCGGTTCTATCACCCCTACAGACCTACCCCTCAAAATGACCGCCTCGACGTGGCGATCATGCCGTGCACCTTGGTTTTTGTCATCTATGGTCGTTTTAAATAGTTAGGAGCCCTTGAAGTTGGTAGTTTGTAAGCAAGGATCCAAGAATTCCTGTATGTGTAGGGATCGGATTTAAGGGTGCGCGACCAAAGTTAATATGCAAACTGATGTAATGTATGAATCTCAGGGCTGAAATCGTAAAAAATCGAATCATAGGGTTAATTAATTTCTAGCACTGGCGACAGCGCATTTGGCGGCGGCGCGAACTCGCAGCACTTCAATAAATTCTGGTTGGCAAAAATAAAAGGTGAGTGATTGTCATTTGCGGTCAAAAAGAAAAATTTGGTGGTTTTCATTGCGGTCGTGGCTTTGCTCTTCGTGTTTCGTTTCGTGTTGGCTGTTTGCTCTTTGCCGTGCCCACTCCAGCCGCTGACATGAAGGTCGCAGACGAGCTGCAAGCTGTTGACCACTGCCGACGGCTACTGGTGTGATGCCCGGTGTTGATTTGGCGCTGGGTGTGTGTCTTTGGTGTGTTGGCGCGGTGTGTGTGTGTCATTCGTATGTCAGCGCGCTGTGTGTGTGATCTGTGTGTCAGGGCACTGTGTGTGTGTCAGCGCGCCGCGCAAAGTGTTAGTGTGTTTGCCGCGCGCTGGGTGTGTGATGCTGTGTCTGGTTCAGGTTTGAGGTTTCAGGTTGGAGATTGAGTTCCGGTTCAGGGTGAGTTACGAGAGTGTGTGTGTGTGTTTGTGTGTGTGTGTGTTACGAATGTGCTTGTAGGTGAGTTACGAGTGTGCTTGTGTTGCGGATGTGCTGGTGGGTGAGTTACGAGTGTGATGGTGTTACGAATCTGCCTGTGGGTGAGTTACGAGTGTGTGGGTGCCACGATTGTGCTTGTGGGTGAGTTACGAGCGTGATGGTGTTACGAATCTGCCTGTGGGTGAGTTACGAGTGTGTGGGTGCCACGATTGTGCCTGTGGGTGAGTTACGAGTGTGTGTGTGTTACGAGTGTGCCTGTGGGTGAGTTACGAGTGTGCTTGTGTTACGAGTGTGCCTGTAGGTGAGTTACGCGTGTGCTTGTGTCACGAATGTGCCTGTGGGTGAGTTACGAGTGTGTGGGCGTTACGAGTGTGCCTGTGGGTGAGTTACGCGTGTGCTTGTGTCACGAATGTGCTTGTGGGTGAGTTCCGAGTGTGTTTGTGTTACGATGGTGCCTGTGGGTGAGTTACGAGCGTGCTTGTGTTACGAGTGTGCCTGTGGGTGAGTTACGCGTGTGCTTGTGTTACGAATATGCCTGTGGGTGAGTTCCGAGTGTGTTTGTGTTACGATGGTGCCTGTGGGTGAGTTACGAGCGTGCTTGTGTTACCAATGTGCCTGTGGGTGAGTTACGAGCGTGCTTGTGTTACGAATGTGCCTGTGGGTGAGTTACGAGTGTGCTTGTGTTACGATTGTGCCTGTGGGCGAGTTACGAGTGTATTGGTGCTACGAATGTGCCTGTGGGTGAGTGACGAGTGTGTTGGTGCTACGAATGTTCCTTTGGGTGAGTTACGAGTGTGGTTGTGTTACCAATTTGCCTCTGGGTGAGACACGAGCGTGCTTGTGTTAGGAATGTGCTTGTGAGTCAGTCCGAGTGTGTTTGTGCTACGAATGTGACTGTGGGTGAGTTACGAGTGCATAGGTGTTTGTCTAGTGCGATCGTTCTGATGTGTCTGTGTCATTTGTGTCTGCCATTTTGCCATCTGTGTGTCATTTGTGTCTGCCATTTTGCCATCTCCGTGTCATTTGTGTGTCTGCCATTTTGCCATCTGTGTGTCATTTGTGTGTCTGCCTTTTGCCATCTGTGTGTCATTTGTGTGTTGTGTGATGTGTTTTGTTTTTGCTCCACTGAAAGCAGAGATGGTTTTTTTTCGAAACAAAAGGCTTTTTGTCAATGTTCATGAGAGAAAGCAGTAAAATTTGGTGACAGGGGGAGCTTTGTACATTTGCATTTAGAAACCTGTGTGTGCCTGTGGGTGAGTTACGAGTGTGTGTGTGTTACGAGTGTGCCTGTGGGTGAGTTACGAGTGTGCTTGTGTTACGAGTGTGCCTGTAGGTGAGTTACGCGTGTGCTTGTGTCACGAATGTGCCTGTGGGTGAGTTACGAGTGTGTGGGCGTTACGAGTGTGCCTGTGGGTGAGTTACGCGTGTGCTTGTGTCACGAATGTGCTTGTGGGTGAGTTCCGAGTGTGTTTGTGTTACGATGGTGCCTGTGGGTGAGTTACGAGCGTGCTTGTGTTACGAGTGTGCCTGTGGGTGAGTTACGCGTGTGCTTGTGTTACGAATGTGCCTCTGGGTGAGTTCCGAGTGTGTTTGTGTTACGATGGTGCCTGTGGGTGAGTTACGAGCGTGCTTGTGTTACCAATGTGCCTGTGGGTGAGTTACGAGCGTGCTTGTGTTACGAATGTGCCTGTGGGTGAGTTACGAGTGTGCTTGTGTTACGATTGTGCCTGTGGGCGAGTTACGAGTGTATTGGTGCTACGAATGTGCCTGTGGGTGAGTGACGAGTGTGTTGGTGCTACGAATGTTCCTTTGGGTGAGTTACGAGTGTGGTTGTGTTACCAATTTGCCTCTGGGTGAGACACGAGCGTGCTTGTGTTAGGAATGTGCTTGTGAGTCAGTCCGAGTGTGTTTGTGCTACGAATGTGACTGTGGGTGAGTTACGAGTGCATAGGTGTTTGTCTAGTGCGATCGTTCTGATGTGTCTGTGTCATTTGTGTCTGCCATTTTGCCATCTGTGTGTCATTTGTGTCTGCCATTTTGCCATCTCCGTGTCATTTGTGTGTCTGCCATTTTGCCATCTGTGTGTCATTTGTGTGTCTGCCTTTTGCCATCTGTGTGTCATTTGTGTGTTGTGTGATGTGTTTTGTTTTTGCTCCACTGAAAGCAGAGATGGTTTTTTTTCGAAACAAAAGGCTTTTTGTCAATGTTCATGAGAGAAAGCAGTAAAATTTGGTGACAGGGGGAGCTTTGTACATTTGCATTTAGAAACCTGTGTGTGCCTGTGGGTGAGTTACGAGTGTGTGTGTGTTACGAGTGTGCCTGTGGGTGAGTTACGAGTGTGCTTGTGTTACGAGTGTGCCTGTAGGTGAGTTACGCGTGTGCTTGTGTCACGAATGTGCCTGTGGGTGAGTTACGAGTGTGTGGGCGTTACGAGTGTGCCTGTGGGTGAGTTACGCGTGTGCTTGTGTCACGAATGTGCTTGTGGGTGAGTTCCGAGTGTGTTTGTGTTACGATGGTGCCTGTGGGTGAGTTACGAGCGTGCTTGTGTTACGAGTGTGCCTGTGGGTGAGTTACGCGTGTGCTTGTGTTACGAATGTGCCTCTGGGTGAGTTCCGAGTGTGTTTGTGTTACGATGGTGCCTGTGGGTGAGTTACGAGCGTGCTTGTGTTACCAATGTGCCTGTGGGTGAGTTACGAGCGTGCTTGTGTTACGAATGTGCCTGTGGGTGAGTTACGAGTGTGCTTGTGTTACGATTGTGCCTGTGGGCGAGTTACGAGTGTATTGGTGCTACGAATGTGCCTGTGGGTGAGTGACGAGTGTGTTGGTGCTACGAATGTTCCTTTGGGTGAGTTACGAGTGTGGTTGTGTTACCAATTTGCCTCTGGGTGAGACACGAGCGTGCTTGTGTTAGGAATGTGCTTGTGAGTCAGTCCGAGTGTGTTTGTGCTACGAATGTGACTGTGGGTGAGTTACGAGTGCATAGGTGTTTGTCTAGTGCGATCGTTCTGATGTGTCTGTGTCATTTGTGTCTGCCATTTTGCCATCTGTGTGTCATTTGTGTCTGCCATTTTGCCATCTCCGTGTCATTTGTGTGTCTGCCATTTTGCCATCTGTGTGTCATTTGTGTGTCTGCCTTTTGCCATCTGTGTGTCATTTGTGTGTTGTGTGATGTGTTTTGTTTTTGCTCCACTGAAAGCAGAGATGGTTTTTTTTCGAAACAAAAGGCTTTTTGTCAATGTTCATGAGAGAAAGCAGTAAAATTTGGTGACAGGGGGAGCTTTGTACATTTGCATTTAGAAACAACAACGTTGGATGGCAGGGAATAAGTGAAAGGGGCGAAATGATCAAATACGTTGATGGCAAGTGCAATGTCACAGAAACATTGTTTCTACAAACAACGCTGTAAAACAGATCAAGTGCATGATTTTGATTCCCATCGGGCAGTTGGTGAAGAAACTGGTTTTGCACCCCCAAGCTTAGTAGTGGCGTGCACATTGCTGGTTTTGCTTTGCATAACCTCATGAAGATTTTTAGCCATTTTGACCATCTTTTTATGGCATGTTTAGTTGTAGTTCACGTTCCGGCAACTTTTGCCCCAGGTAGGGGAAAACTAACTAGTCCACCAATCCCCATCCCCCCGCCTTCGCCGGGAGGGGGAACACAAAAAGAGAGGGGGGTTGGATGCGATGGTGCATGGCACCATCGCATCCACTCAAGTATCCACTCACTCATCGCATCCACTCAGGTATCCATTCACTTACCTCAGGAAATTGCGTGACTGGGGGGGGGGGGGTGGGGGGGCCTGCATGCTTTGAGGGGGTGGGTGCGGTACCTACCACAGGTGGATAAAAGCCATGCTGTTTGTTGTCAAGTGGGGTACGTGGTGGTATGGGTTCGGCTGAACGGCAAGGTGCACAAGTTGTGGGGCAGCGTTGGTTGGAAGAGAAAGAGCATGCCACATTTGTGTGCCAATTTTCCAATTTGTTGATTCTCAATGGAATAATTATCCAATTGGCCTTTTGGTGCAGGTATGCGGTGAACAACATGCATGCATATGTATTGCCAACATTTTTAAATGGGCAAACAATGAGGGCCAACATGTTTGCCGGGCTATTGGTGTTGTTTTGCGGCACCAAACAACCGTTGTTTTTCGGGCAAAAGGCAAAGGCACCCCCCCCCCCCCCCCGGGTGGCTTACCCAAAGGGGCATCGGGTGGGAAGCGCGCCACAAGTATTTTGCTACGCAAAGGTTTCAACATTTATGGCACCTATTTGTTTGCCATACAGCCATCACTTGCCACAAGGTGGCCCCTACATTGCTCTCACCATCTTTGGCCCTAATGTTAGGCTCAACAACATATCCCGAACATTGCTCTGAAAATATTTCCCCCAAACGTACAAGGAAACAAAGGGCTGTCCGTGGTATGTATCACCTCCAAAAACAACCCCCCCCATGCAGATTGCCCACCCTCTAGACCACCGCCTTCATCCCCTTGTTCAGATTGGGCCCCCCGGCCCGCCTTGCCACATGCGCGGAGAGGGGGAGGGGCCCCCTCCGCACAAGTCACTGGCCACCTCTCAACCCCCTATAATAGGGAACCCCATGTGTCGTTGACGGCGGTTCTATCACCCCTACACCCTTACCCCTCAAAATGACCGCCTCGACGTGGCGATCATGCCGTGCATCTTGGTTTTTGTCATCTATGGTCGTTTTAAATAGTTAGGAGCCCTTGAAGTTGGTAGTTTGTAAGCAAGGATCCAAGAATTCCTGTATGTGTAGGGATCGGATTTAAGGGTGCGCAACCAAAGTTAATATGCAAACTGATGTAATGTAGGAATCTCAGGGCTAAAATCGTAAAAAATCGAATCATAGGTTAATTAATTTCTAGCACTGGCGACAGCGCTCTTGGCGGTGGCGCAAACTCGCAGCACTTCAATAAATTCTGGTTGGCAAAAATAAAAGGTGCGTGATTGTCATTTGCGGTCAAAAAGAAAAATATGTTCCCCCATATTGCGGTCGTGGCTTTGCTCTTCGTGTTTCGTTTCGTGTTGGCTGTTTGCTGTTTGCTCTTTGCCGTGCCCACTCCAGCCGCTGACATGAAGGTCGCAGACGAGCCGGGTGACCCAGACGTCGTGTGTGGCACCAACACCAAAGGCGAAGTTTGTTTAAGTGGTGGGGCGTGCACTGCCCTGTCTGGCCCACTTGGCGGCCATCTTGCATTAACAGCTCAGGAGCATGAGGCCCTGAGCATGCTACGCATGGCATGCAGCATGCATCTCTCCCAACGGGCCCTTTTGCGAATGCCCCGCCGTTGCACACAACGGGACCTAAGGACCGTTCGGCAACGGATCATGCCCTACTTTCCCCAAACCACCATTGTAAAGTCTACCACAGGCCGCAATAGG
Source organism: Eutreptiella sp. 'Long Island Sound 2002' (assembly GCA_964036045.1). Lineage (NCBI taxonomy): Eukaryota > Euglenozoa > Euglenophyceae > Eutreptiales > Eutreptiaceae > Eutreptiella > Eutreptiella sp. 'Long Island Sound 2002'. The sequence goes on from OZ038389.1 coordinate 25,827,763, forward strand.
GCAGCTGCCCATGTGCCTTTGCAATCAATTGTGCAAAATGCAATATCTATGGCCCGAGTTATTGGGAAACCCCCCCCTAGTGGCGTTGCCATTATTGTTATTTCAGTTGATGCGACTTCCTTGTGGAAGGCATCCTCTACCCGTGCGGATGTATGGGTTAATGTATGGGGGGGGGCAAAATATGCTTCGAAGGTGAAGCTATGGGCCTCATGGTTTTGCATGGATGGCGGGGATGAACAGGCTTTTTTGAGAAGCCTGGACATCTCCGCCAACCTCAACCAAGAGGTGAGGGATGTGGAAGAGGACGTTGTCCTCTTTCAAAACCAATTTTTGACTTGCACTGTCATTTTGACAGGGGATGGGAAGGGGATGCAAGCAATGGGGGGGGCTGGGTCTAAGTGTTGGTTGTGCAAAGACCCCAATGGGATTGTTGAGCAAAGGGGGGTGGAGTCCACCTCAAGATGGGGGTCATTCTTGAGAAATGTGACCCCTGATAGGCGGCCGGGGGACTACCAACATGCAGCATGCCGCATCCTAAACGGCATTGCAAAGCGCATTGAGACCACCCTCCAGGCCCTCCCCCCTAGTACCCCTGGTAAGGCCCAAGCTCTTGCAGCTTTGCAGGCCTTCAAACAAGCCCTCAAGGATGAGACCGCAGGCATCCCTCTTAGGGAACGCCTTCCTTCGGCCTCGAGGGCCATAGAAAAAGATTTCGATCTAACCAGCACCAAAGTTTTCCTAACCTCCCCCCCCTTCCAAAGGCAATTTGTGGAATGCCTCAAAGAGCATGTCCCCACAGTGAGGACCCCTGGGGGACCTATGTTATGGGTTGTTGTGCATGTCATGGTGAAATGCATTGAGGGTTTGTATGAGCTTTGGAGGGTGAGGGAGTTGTACACTCTAACCCAAGTGGAACGCCACCGTGCGTTGACCACAAAATTTTCAAAAGCGTGGGGAGACTCAGGTTGGTCCCCCACCAGGTGGATCCATTGGTGCTTGGCACATTCCACCTTTTTTGCCGAGAAATGGAGGAACATTTTTCAGTTTTCCTCCATCCCAACGGAGTATCGGCATGGGCCTTACAAGAGGAGGCTCAAAAATTGTTTTAAGGGTTGGTCTTTGGTGAGGCCAAGTATGTCCCTCCGCCACATGCACCATTGCATGTCCATGAACGCCCTGGAGCAAGGGCTTTTGGGACTGGAGGCAGCCAAGGCCTCAGACATTGATGACTTTGTATGAAAAACGACCACAGATGCTTTGTGCCAAGTGTTTTGTGTTGTTTGTCCTAGGGAGGGAGGGAGGAGGGGTGCGCGATAACTACCCGCGATAACTGCGCGATAACTGAGTTATCGCGCGATAACTAGCGCGATAACTAGTTAGAGCAAGGTGCTCTAACTGCGTTCTAACTCTGTTCTAACTGTGCTCTAACTCTTTGACCCCCCCCCCAAAAACCACCCCCATGATGCGGGTTATGTGGGGAAAGAAAGGGGATGGGGGGTTTTTGAGGGTGCTGAATCCATTTTTTTAGGTGGTTTGCCCCAAAATTGAGGGTAGGTGGGTGTTCCAGAAATTGCGTTCTAACTAGGGGTTCCGCACCACGCCCTAGAACGCTGCATCCCAAAGGAAAGAGTCACGGTTTGGATGAAGGATGCATGTGCGGTATTAAAGCAGTATGTGACGGCGGTTCCGAAGCCGAGTAGGCCAGCAGACGTGGGAGGTAAGCAAGGAGAACAATTAAGTCTCGGAGATGCGTTGGCGTACAGAATGTGGAAAGTCCTCATTGTTGCACATGCGACTTACGTGATGAGGTATTCGCCGGGACAAGCATCGGGGCCCAAAGGAAAATCGGAAAATTTTGATGAGGCCATGGCGAGTGGGGGGGATTCCTGGAGATACAAGAGTATTCAATTCAAGAAAAGGGACGGGGTGGCCTACTGGTTATCCAAGGCCGGAGACTGGATACCGGTGGACGCACAACCCAGCGAAGATTCCCGTAGATGCACGGCGGCGGGAAAGCTGGAGAATTTGCGGCACTGGTGTTTCCGGTGCCCATTGTGGTCGTGACGAGAAAACCCGTGGCGGTATCGAGATGCCGTCGCGGGGATCGAACCACCGGGAGAGCAGAGGCCGACGTACCGGTGGTTGGCGCTTGAGTTTGAGTCGCACCGACGTGAGGAAGAACCCACAACACCTGTGGGTGTTGCAATTCGGGGTTGGAAGCCGTCTACGACGGCTGGATACGCGTCCAGTTTGCGAAGGTTGGGAGACCTTGAGGAATCCTTGGGAGAAGAGGGCAACTTGCCTTCCATCCTATCTCGGAAACTCGCTCAGCACGTTCAAAATGCTGGCAGCTCAAGTGGGGCAAGAGGCATCATCTCGGCAGTGCGGGCTTGTGAGGACCTCCAAATGGTTGCAGGGGTCGTCAAACCACTGCATTGGCGGCTTGCTAAAGCGGGGGCCCAAGCGGGAGTCCAAGAATATGCAAGTCCTGTACTGCTGCGTCATTTGGTGGATAGAACGACTTCGGATGGCGAAAGGGCGGCCGTGGCAATGGCCCTGGTGTCTTATGTTTGTTTTCTTAGAGTGGCGGAGGCTGCTAGCGTACGTGTTGGGGATGTACGTGACAGCAGCTATTTGGTTTTTTGGAATAGTAAGACAGGACATGAAGGGTGGCAGAGGAGGCCGGTGCCTCCTTGGGTCAGGCCGTTTGTTGAGTGGCTTCACGACTGGGCTGAGGGACGAGGGTGCGCCAGGGACGACTTGCTCTTTCCTGCAAGGGCTTCTCAGCTCGAGAAAACAATGGCGGATTTGGTGCGTGGGACAGCATGGTCCCGGCATCGGTGGCACTGTTTCCGACGTGGAGGAGCTGCAGCGTGCTGGAAGAGAGGACCGGCCCTGCCTCATTTTAAATGGTGGGGCAGATGGGCAGCAACGGCGACGGCAATGGCGTATGCGCTCGGGTACCGAGATGAAGAGGTCGTGGCCCTGCTTTGTCTACCACAGGTTTGGGGTTCCGTATCAGCGGAGGCTTTCGCGGATCCGCAGCAAGTATGGGGAGACATCATGTTCGATGAGCGGCATCAGGACAAGCACCGGCCGGTGTGGGGCCGGAGCGAGCGACGCCGAGCAGCGCCCAGTATGTTCAGGGGTAAGAGATTTGCAGGGGAACCGAGATCTGATGCGGCAGACTTGGGCAGTTCATCGGAGGACACGGGATCGGGAGTATCGGCCGATGATGGGCCGAGTGTGCGTTCGGGTGTACGGAGGACTGCAGAGATTGTTTCAGCGCCAGAGACAAGAAGGAATTCAAGAGCAGGACCGACGATGGGGAGGCCAGGTGTCGCTGAGCGGGGACTTGCGAGTCCTGCCGGTCCACTGCCCAGTGGGGGATCGGATGCCGGCGATGCAGCGAGTGCTGGGCAGCAAGTGCCCGGCAAGGGAGGAGAGAGGGCAAAGTTCAGATTCACGGTGCGGCCGCTGGGACGACCGAAGGCGCCAGCGAAGTCGGGGCCATGGCGGTCAGCCGCTGAGCCTACCCGAGGGCACCGAGGAGTCAAGCGTACGGTGGGTGGCAGAGCCCTTTCAGTACCAGCAGGGCGGAAGGGTGGCGCGGCGGTGGCGGTGGAGACGCCTTCAGCAAGACGCCCGGTTGCCACAAGGGTGGCGGGAGCTGCACGACGACCGCGGCACAGCGATGGAGAGTCCGGACCGGGACGGAAGCGATTCAGGACTCTACCCAGTGGAGCCGGCAGCGCCAGGGGGGGGGCTCGCCAGCAACGGTGACCAGCCCCTGGGCTCCCCCTTGAGAGTGCCTGGGATTCTGGGGGGTTGGGTGGGTACGGAGGCTAGCCTGCATCTTAAAGGTGGAATTCTCCTGACCATCATGGCTGTGCTGACCCAACACTTCTGGTGGCTCAAGTGTAGGCTACAGTGTGCAGTAGGGGTTCTGGTGCGTCGTCTATGGATACTGTTGAATCGCGTTATTTCTGTTTGTGAGGACTTTCGGTTGGATGAGCCACTGGGGATTTGCCTGATGGCCGTACAGTGCCTCTCGCCAGGGGTTTGGGATTCTGTTAATCACCTCTCCACCTCTCCCAAGCCTAGGGAAGCGAAGGTTACCCCGGAGATTTTGGAGGCTGGTATAGGTAATGTAGGGTGCTATGCGATGTCTGACGCGGAATGGGATGCTGCGGTGCCCCCGGAGTTTTTGGAATTCATGAGAACTTTTGATCTGCGGGAGGCTGACAGGGGAAATGGGAGGGTGCGAGCAACGGTGAGTGGAATGACGGACGCCATTCGAAGGACTAGTGTTTTACATGATGAACCACCCTCTCTACCGCCAACCTGTTTTCCTTTTGTAATACCCAAAAATGATATTAAGTGCTCCTTGATTTTAAGTTGCGTAGGTATTCACAGGGGATTGCACCTCAAGCCACCAAAGTTTTCGCTAGCGTCTTGGGAAGGAATAGGTAGGTGGATGGCGGAGCAGCCGGCTAGGGTGGAACAGTACGGTACTCATATCGACCTCTCAAATGCCTTCTGGTCGTTCCTGTTGCCCAGAAAAGCGAGACGAATTTTCCGCTTCTTTACCCACCAGAAGGGGGGGCTCGTGTCGCTGGACCGCCTCCCGTTTGGGTGGGCCTTTTCGCCCTATCTGTGTCAGAAGATACTGGGGCGGGTGGTGGGAGATGCAGTGCCGGATGGGGTCTTTTTGGTGCATTACTTGGATGACTTTATTTTGTTATCCAGCGACAAACCCCTGCTTGGGACAACCACGAGTCGCTTGAAAGACCGTATCGTGCGGGCGGGATTCTTGGTTAGTGCGAAGAGCACACTGGACCCCGTCCAGAAGCTACAGGCCTTGGGGAAGGTGGTTGATTTGAATGAGCGTTCCATCCAAGAGCAGCCTTTTGTGTTCCTCCAGTTCCTGGTTGCGTGGTTGCGACTGGCCACGGGGGGGTACTCGAAGCGGCGGCTGGACAAGCTGCTGGGTACCCTACAGTGGCATTTGCGGCCACGACGCGGGTTTTCAGGGGTGCTCGCAGGAGCGTATGCCTGGTCGAGATTTGGACCGGAAATGGCGCCAGCCACCCCTGTTAAAGTGTTGGAGGGATTGGCGACAGCAATTGCTAGGGATGCAGATTCGCAGCGAATTCAATTTGAATTCGCCGAATTCGCTGCGAATTCGTTCGCAGCGCGAATTCGCTGCGAATTCGGCCTGAAATTCTTAGTACTGCGAATTCGGGGCGAATTCGCTGCGAATTCGCAGGCGACGGCAAAATGATCACGCATGCGCCGTCTTTTCTCCAGATGAAAAACTAACTTTGAACTGTGCAATGCAATAATTTTTTTGACTTGACAAAATGAAAACTATGATGACTCCGCGTCGATTGAGCCGTTCGTTTTCTTGTGCGGTGCCTGGGTACCCGTTTTCGAAAACAAAATTTACTTTTGAGTTTTGAACACACCGCTGTGTCCGCCTAGCTCCACCGAACACGGCGGTACCCTCCATTCTCCCCAGAAGTTCATCAGTTTGAAGAAAACCCCGTCCCGAACTTTTGAGTTTCGACTTTTTTTTTCTAATTTTTGACAGTCAAAACGCGTTGTTCCTTGGCAACCACGCACTGTCGGGCGTGTGTGGAAGGAGAAGCAGCCGAGAGCAGCCCGACGTAGCCGCAGTGAGGCCCTGGGAACCCACAACGATGTGCACGGAGCTAACGACGTGCACCGAACTGCACCCAGCCAGCGCACCTGCTCCAACCTCCCTATAAGCTATGTACGTAGCCCCGTGTAGCCCTTGCGTATCCTTGACAGCGGTACCCTCCTTACCTTTCCCGGTGCCGTGTATGCTCTCTCTTAGATTACTTCAAGTCCAACGATTCAATTCAAGAGTGCAATGAATGAAGGCCCAACAAGGGCAACAAGTGGTTCACATATGATGGTTTGTGTGTGGATTGGTGATCTTGCATGCTTCGTTCCTGCTTCTTTTCCAAAAGGCATTTGAAAGAAGCAAGGAACTTTGGAATTCTTGGTTTTGATTTGCTTTATTTCTGTCAAATCGTCAAATCGTTTCAGCATGGTAAATGCAAGCAACAACAAACAACAAAAATTGCAAGGTTACGGAAGCTTTTGGGAAATCTTTTATGCGATATGGTACCGGGTAGTGGCATACCCATATGTAAACAGGTGAAGTGCAACCTAGAAGGTAAATTGTAGGTGCCTATGGATTCAATCAAGCGAATCAGGGAGGATTCGAATTTGAAGTTGCGAATTCGAATTTGGAGTGGTCCACGAATTCGTGCGAATTCGGGGCGAATTCGAATTCGAGCGAATTCGTGCGAATTCGAACCTGCATCCCTAGCAATTGCACGCATAGGCCAGAAGTGGAGACCGCTGTCGGAGTCGCGCACGCGAAGGGTACGGCAGTTGGGAGGTTGGTGCCTCTCTGAAAGGCCGGCATCTAGAGGCGATTTGTTTGGGGCTGTGATATTGGTGGATGCCGCCAAAGACGGTGTTTGCTACAGGGTGGGTGGTGTGTTGCCTGCTAAACAGTCTGTGCGAACATGGGTATGCCCGGACGGACCCTGTAACCAGCAGGTGGCGGAGCTCATGGGCATAGCGTGGGCGGTGAGATTGGCGGTGCGGTTGGGTTGGAAGGTTTTCACTGTCTTCGCCGACAGTATGGTGGGCATTGCCTAGGTGAGGGGTTTGAAGGCAGCATCCCATCTGCGTACCCAGTTGCGTGTGTTGCGCGCACTGACGTGGGTGCTGTATAACACAGGAGTGATAGTCCGTCTAATTTGGGTGCCGTCAGAGCTTCATCGTGCCGATCCAATGAGTCGAGTGGACATGGGTTTCGGGGGGCGGGTGCACCAAGCTGAGTTGGAGGCGTGGGAGAGATGGCGAGTATTGCAGAAGTATCCTGAACTCTGCTGGGTGCAAGGCCTAGCTTATGTATGACGCCCACCTGGGTCGCGCCGCGGGTGTCAGAAGCCAGCCTGGTAAAGCTTTCGGGTGAGCCGAGGCAAGCATTTGAGTAGTATTGTTTCGTGCATGCACTAGGGTTAAACTCGTGTTTTTTGAGCTTGCTCAAAACACTGGTTTAACTTAATTACCTCTTCATTAGGCATTTGTCAGTTTGTTCCCCCCCCCCCCCCCACCCCCAGCCACTAATCGGGGCAGGTGTCTGCCACACTTCATAGCTGTTTTGTGGAGTGGGAGCGGTGGAATGTCCAGCTTAAGAGCGACAGTAGTGGACGCAGGGGGGGGTTTTTGAAGGTGAGAGGGTGGCCTGCTCTGACCCCACCCACCCACCCCCTGCTGCGATTGAGATACATCCGCGCATGACCAGCTATGATGGGCAGGCACGGGGCACTGTATGTTGAATGTAACTTTGATTTCGTCGGCGGGACATGACAGAATACGCGGGTGAGTGAGTGCGTGAACCTGTGGGTATTGGTCGGGTCCCATGCGGGGAGGCGAACACTGTCGGTCACAACGATGTTATACTGGCCACTACGGTGGCAACTGAACAGGCCAGTGAGCCGATGCAAGCATTTGAGTAGTATTGTTTCGTGCATGCACTAGGGTTAAACACGTTCCGGCAACTTTTGCCCCAGCTAGGGGAAAACTAGCTAGTCCAACACCCCCCTGTAAGTGCGGCTAACCCCCATCTGCTCAGATTTTCACAGATCTGCCCCAGATTGACTACATTATGGTCATTTTCTTTGCTTCGGCGGAATCGCCGCCTCGCAGCTCAGTCTCAGGATCAGGCCTATATATTTCTGATATGCCGGATCTGATTCCGCGGTCCATTCATCGTAAATCCGTCGCGTTCCGATCATTTACTTGGAATCGCCAATTGCCGCTGATGCGCGCCCGAAGCCAAATCAGCCAAATATTTTTTCACAATCGGATTTATATAAATCTTTTCAGATAGTTTTGGGCACTCAGATGTACTTAGAATAATCCGCATCAATTTTCTTCATAGACTGGGATTTTCTGCCGGATAACAATCAGCATGGATCTTGCTTCCGTTGTTGCTGCTCTCGCCTCCGTTGGTGTCCGTGTATCTGGTTCTACCCCCAACAACAGCGTTCAGGTCGACTCCTCGCGTGCCTGCCCCACTGGTCTTGCCGGCCCCGAGCCCTCCGGCACCTTCCACGACCCAGGGTAGCACTTTCATGGTAGCAGAGGCTACCTGAATGTTGCTTCACAGCCCTTCAGTCCACAGCCCGCTCGCCAGTACGGCCCCGTAGACCCCGCCGCTTCTGGAGAAGTAACGATTACGCTGCCATGGTGCTGCGCGAACGAGGCCTTGAAAGGAATGCCTTGCGCAAGCCCAAGCTGCCCAAGAAGGGCACACATCAGCAGCTGTGGAGACCCAAATTACCTTAATCCCAGTCGAAACCGGCCATCGAGCAGCTGGAATCCGCCGGCCTACGACGATGGCAACGCTCCGGTAGACCTTACGGAGCTGGCAGGTACCAACATTCCTCACCAATGTCCAACATTTGAGACCACGGACGCCGATCTGGACGACATTGAGATGGGCGGTCCAGGTGAGGTACCTAGCTACAATCGACCAGCCTCTTGGGCACAATGGGACGACCATTTGTCCCTAGAAGTGACCCGTAACCTTGAGAGCCTTGAGGCCCTTTGTCTCTTAGCCACGTCTAAGCTGATCGGACAAGAAAGAATCGCCTCTGATTTTTTAATGGAATATTTTTTCCTCCTTCAGGACGAAATTAATACCAGGATGTGGTGGCGTTCTCAAGAAGATGACTCTTTTGCCATTTTTTTGCAGATCTGGAAGGCAAGTCCCTTCCCTAAGGAGAAGACCAAGGCACCTGTTGCCGGGGCCTCCGCCCCTCATCCCCCTGTTTCCATCCGCGACGATCTAGCCGCCGCGGTTGAGGAGGGAATTTTAGAGGCAGCCAGGCAGGCAAGCCTGGAAATCAGGGCTGAAGGAGCTCCCCAAGTGGACTCCTGGCTGCGGACCACCGAGATCAGCGGTCCGACAGCCTGCTCAGGCCCTTCAGGACACGGCATGTACTGTCCTGCCGACTGCTCCTGCAGATTCCAGCGAGATGCTGAGCTCCAAACGCTCAAAGATCAAATGCACCTCATCATTGAAACGCTGGGAACAAAAAATCTTTTCAAGACGCACATGCGGTCTGAGGGCGCCTCATCGGTGGAACAAGCAACAGAGCCGTCGGAGGAGGCGACGGAAATTTTTTCAATTGCTCCTTCGGTGGACTCCAGGACCACCGACGCAAGGATCAGCAGGACCAAGCTAAAGGAAAGGGTTAAAATCTCTCGATCTGAGAGTAGGACGGCGAAGGCTAGGACTCAGGCTCAGAATGCCAAGCGAACTGCCTCCCGTACTGCCCCTCCTGCTGCTGATTCCAATGCCTTAGCCCAGCTGTTGCTCGCCCAGACCCTCGCCAGAGCTGGTGTGGCGAATGATGCCGCCAAGGTGTCTGCCATTACGGCCGGTGTTGGTGTAATGGGAGTGTGCCCATAAGGCCAAAAGCTGTTGTATTTGACAGCAGAGCACTGCCTTGCAGCGCTGAGGCTATATTCGGCGGCCTTTTGGCGCCAGAAGGACAGATCGCGCGCACGCATGGATTGCGTGTGAGTTCATGATACAGACAATGAACAGAGCCGATAAATACCGTTTTATATTGCGTCTGTTATTGTTTTTATTATTGTCTGTGATGCTGCAGTGCCTTCTCATTTATTACAGGCACTTTCAGCATATTTAATGAACTCGTCAGCAACTCGATCAATATTCAACTAAGCAGTTCGTCTTCGTGTGCCGCCGTGGTTCTGTGAGGTTTGCTGTGAGTACAGTGCGACTATTTCATTTTACGGTGAAGAGCAAAGTTTTGCAGCTTGGTCAAAAGAGCAAGGTTTTGCAGCTTGGTCAAGAGAGCAGGGTTTTGCGGTGAGATCAACTAAGAAGTTTTGTGTGTTCGGCACTTTGCAGCATATTTCAAGAATCAAAATAAAACCAGCTTTGGTCAAACTTTTATAATCAGAAAGAAGACAAGAAGCAAGGTTTTATTACAGTTCATTAAATTGCCTGATGGACGAAGACGAGTCTGCGCTCGAGTTTGGGACGAATTCAGGGTATGTTGAGACCATACGGCAGTTGGCGAAAGAGGGCAAACAAGAGGAGTTGAGCCGTGAGGTGCAGGCCTAGGTGCATGATAGCTGGAGTTGGCTGCCCGGAGGACGTACGCCGCACGAGGCACGTGAAAGGATTGCAGAGCAAGAGTTCAGCGAGCGGATGGTGCTGCTGGAGCGTTTGGTCATCTTGCTGCAGCCCTTTTTGCGACAGTGTGCGACGGCAGCTTTCTGGCAGCTCCAGGATTCGTTGCGCAGCGTGCAGCGCGACGTGTCAGCGCTGCAGAGCAACTCCAATGCGGTGCACGAGGCTGTGGAGCAGTTGCGGCGCGAAGTGGAAGCGCTGCGCATGCCTGCGGTGCAGTCTCACGGAAATGAAGAACCTCAGTCTCCTGTCTGCGTTGCTGTGGCGCCAAGCGCCCCTGGGAGCAGCTCTTCGCCAAATTCATCGTTGGGGAGCGCTGATGCTACGCCGCAGTCCAGTCCCAAGGGCAAACGAGGACGACGTGCTGGACAAGCAGTGCGCCGACGTCAGGCAGCACAGTCCTTGCTGGAGATATTGGACGGCATCGCGGCGCCAGCCAAAGGCGCTCGACACTCAAAGGGTTAAGGCGCTGTAAGCGCCATGTTGCTACCTGAGGCGCTCCATGCGCCAAGCCACGTGGGCTTGTTAGGCGCTAGGCACTTTGTTCAGTGCCATGGTCAGTGGCGAGAGCAGGGCGTCCACGACAGGGCTGCTGCTCTCACAGTGAGCAGTGGCGTTGCCTCAAGGCGCCAGAGGCCTGTACGCGTCCGTGGCACTGGAGCTGTCACTTCTGTGGGCAGTCCTGGTGTCCCAAGGCGCAAGATGCCTTATTTTTTTCTGCTCGGTGGCGGCCATGTGCCTTTGGCACACATGTCAGGAGATCTGATGTAGATTTACTGGCATCTCAAAACGACTTGGTGAACCAAGGCCGCAGCACGCTTCATTTTGTTTTCTACGTGCTTGTATATGGCCATGGGTAGTCGTCTTTGCCTTTATTTTAATTGTAATGCCTTAGGCTGTCTGTTTCGCGCCATTGGCCTTGTACGATTATTATAAATTCCCTCCTGGGCACTACACTGTACGCGCCACGATATATGTGCAGTTTTTAGTGGGTATACACTGCTGTGTGAGTCCCACATAACAAAGGTTTCTGTGTATGCATAAAGCATTTGCACTGCACGGCACACTGTGCACCATACAGCAGAGCACCATACACCAAGCACTCCACACCACTCCATCCGCACAGCACTATAGCATATGCTTATACCAACCACGGTTTGACGTTCATCTCTACGGGTGTTGGCCTGGTGCCTGAGGCAGCATTGTTTTTGCGCCTTTATGTATGGTCACCCACCCATGTTTATGGATTATCAGCTTGTCTGCACACTCCTCTAAGGGTCGTGTGCAGAAGCTTAGGAGGGGAGTGTAACGGGAGTGTGCCCATAAGGCCAAAAGCTGTTGTATTTGACAGCAGAGCACTGCTTTGCAGCGCTGAGGCTATATTCGGCGGCCTTTTGGCGCCAGAAGGACAGATCGCGCGCACGCATGGATTGCGTGTGAGTTCATGATACAGACAATGAACAGAGCCGATAAATACCGTTTTATATTGCGTCTGTTATTGTTTTTATTATTGTCTGTGATGCTGCAGTGCCTTCTCATTTATTACAGGCACTTTCAGCATATTTAATGAACTCGTCAGCAACTCGATCAATATTCAACTAAGCAGTTCGTCTTCGTGTGCCGCCATGGTTCTCTGAGGTTTGCTGTGAGTACAGTGCGACTATTTCATTTTACGGTGAAGAGCAAAGTTTTGCAGCTTGGTCAAAAGAGCAAGGTTTTGCAGCTTGGTCAAGAGAGCAGGGTTTTGCGGTGAGATCAACTAAGAAGTTTTGTGTGTTCGGCACTTTGCAGCATATTTCAAGAATCAAAATAAAACCAGCTTTGGTCAAACTTTTATAATCAGAAAGAAGACAAGAAGCAAGGTTTTATTACAGTTGGGCTGGATTCGCTTCTTAATCCTACCTCATTGCGACTTCGTCAGGTTGCCAAGCAACCGAAGTATAATGGGAACCCCCGACGCTGGCCTCAGTTCCAACGGGAATTTAAACTGTGGGTTAAGACTCAAAAACTCCAAGATGATCAGTTCCTGATGGCCCTCTTGGATTGCCTTGAGGGAGCGCCGGCCAACACTTGGCTCAGGACTTGGAGTGATCGCGAAGATACAAGTTCCCCCCTTACCTTTGATGAGGTGTCGGAACAGTTGGAGGTACGTGGATCCCGGCTGCCAGAGGACCATTACCACCAAATGTTGAAGAATTTTCCTTCATTCTCGCGATTAATCTTGCACGAAGTGCAAGACAAAAGACAGCGCTTCTGGAATTTAGTGGAAGAAGCTGAACATTCAGGCGAAAAATTTTCTAGTGCCGAGCTGAAAAATCTGATTTTTGACAAGATCCCCTCAGAAACTGCCGCCCCCCTCTCGGAACAAACAGTCTGAAGAAAAGGTCAAGACCTGGTGGGCGGAGGTGGAAGGCTTCGATGCCTCTGCCAACAGGTTCTCCGTCAGGGAGGCACTTCAAAAGTGCTCCCCCACGTCCTTCTCCAAGGTGAAATTCACTGAGGAGACGTGGAAAATCAAGTTTAATGAACACGAGGATCGGGACTTGTTTGTCCAAGTCCTCAACAGGGGAGTAAGCTTCCATGGCCATCGCCTGAAGGCCAAGAACTGGGTGTTTTCGTTCACCCCGAAGGAACTCTGGGAAGAGGTTGAGCGGCTCGCCGACGCCGCCAATCAGAATTTCCATGAGGGTCTTGGGGGAAACAAGAATACCCAGCAAAACACCCAAAATGGGGCCCAGAAGGGCAACAAAAAGGTGAATGACACCCGGAATGTTCAGCAGCACTGTAGCATCTGCCTTCTTTTAGGTTCTACGAACCGAGCTAAGACGCATTCTACTGATAATCACCGATGGTCTCCTTACGATCACAAGGTGATTGGTGAAAATATCAGTAATCCGCAGAATTCAGACAGGAATGACAGACAGGTGCATGGTGGGAAGGCTGGAAAAGGGAATCCGACCCCCTCCGGTGGAAACAAAAATACTGGAGGCCCTGGCGGGTCCCAAGGCACAGGAAATCGGACTCCATCCGGCTCTGGTGGGCAGCCGAACGGCCAGAAAAATCCCAATAGCAACGCCGGAGGCGGAAATCGAAATCCAGGCCAAACCCCTCAATCCGGTACAAACAAGGGAAATGCTCCAGGATTCCAGGGTAAAGGTAAGGGAAATCCTTCTGGGACCCCTTTCTCTGGTAAGGGCAGAGGGCGTGGCGACGGTGGAGGTCCATCATCCGGCGGCCGTGGCCGTGGACGTGGAAAGGGCAACCATCGTGTGGATCAGATCTCAGGTGCAGATCAGGTGTCCGATGCGGATCGAGATTACGTTGAAAATGCCTTGAATCCAGCAGATGATCCGCTCCAAGATGAGTGGGTCGACGAATCAGGGTGTGTCCACAATGTTAACGCAGTCACTGGAGGTCAGAACGCCTAGGGGAGCCACGAAAATCGCCCCTCCCCAGGCGATTTCAGGCATGATCCCCAGATTCCATCTCGACCACTACTTGATGTAGGGTCGCTTGTCTCCTCTCCCCTGGATCCGGCAGCGGATCCTTCTGTTGTAGTGGACGAGGTTGGTGTACAGTCCAAGCACAGGGCCCGTCAGTTTGTCACAAAGATGTGGGTCTCTGACCGCAAGGGCAATTTCCACCTCGCCACTTGTTTGTGTGACAATGGATCAGAGGTAAATCTCCAATCCAACTCCTTTTTGCCTGACGACGGCTTGTTTGATTCGCCTCATCCTGTTACCCTCGAGGGAGTTTCTGGACATTCTCTCGCAGGTGGGCAACGCGGTTGTTATATATCCACTCATTTGGTCGCTCAAGACCTTTGGGAAGAAGGTAATGTGGAGGAAGTTATCCTTAAGGATGACTACTTCTATCGTGCCGACATAAAGTATGACCTTTACTTGGGCCATCCTTGGCTTAGCAAGAACAGGGTGGCGCCCGTAGGTCATCGGCGTTGTTTTTTGCTGGAGTCAGGTCCCTTGGAGCGTCCTGAATTTCGTTTTTTGCACGCGGGGTTTAAAAGTGCAGAAGAATTTTTGAAGCGAAAGGTTACCCCAAAGTTTGGCGAAGATGTCACCATTGCAGAGGTGAATGGGAGTGCCGATTACTCCCGAGAGTTAGAATGTCTTCGTAGGGACTCCCAGCCACGACGCCCTTCGCGCTGGCACTCTTCATCCTACAGAGTTGTCGACAAATGGCGCGATACAATTTGTGAATATTTTTATGAACACCATTCCTTTTGGCCACAGTATGATGCCTTTGCTAACCGCGAGAACAAGCGCTTTGACAAGCACTTTCGCGACGCTTGGACCCATAAATGGGACAAGAAGTTATGGATTAATCCTCCGTTTCACTTAATCCAGCAGGTCATCCACAAAATCAAGCAAGATAAAACCCAGGCGATTTTAGTTGTGCCTTTGTGGGACGACAAGCCTTGGTTTCAGGAATTGCAGGACATTTGTGTAGATTACATCGAACTTCCCAGGAAGATTAAGCTGTATGCCAGGGACGACACAGGTCCCCTGCCACAGCGGTCCTGGAGTTCGCTTGCATTCCTGGTGGATGGAAAGCTTTCTGACTCTAATTCTGCTGATTCTAGTACTGATTCCTGTGTTGGGTCTGAATCTGAGGTTGAGCGTGGTACTGATGATGAATCTATTTTTTCTGATTTTTGTCCGTCAGATGCCCAAGGTGATCCAACGTCAAATGGATCCGCCTCCTCTCCCTCTTCCCCGATACGATCGACATCGAAAAGAATCTTCAGTACACGGGCGAAGAAAAATTTTAAATCGCGCCGCAAATTCAGAGTTTTTTATGAAAAACCCCGTGTGGAAGCTTTCATAGATCCTTTCGAGGAGCTGGATCACGAAGAGAATCTCTGGAATGTCGACACTCGACCCACCTATCTTCAAGAGGCAGTTGATACGGACCTTTTTAGGGACATCCGTAAGAAGATTCTTCCTGCCAAGGCCGAAGAAATCGCCAAAGTTTTTTCGACAGTAATTCCTGGCGATCAGGTGGACACTGAGTTGTGTTCCAAGAAAAGAGACAAGATTTTTGAGGAACGGAAGGACACAACCCTTTCGGGGAAGTTGATCAAAGACCCCCCTGTCCGTGGGCAGTTCGGTGAAGCCTTCATCGAGCTTCGTGAAGGTTACAAGGCGAAGAAACAGCGTCCTTATGAGAACCATGGACATAAACATGAGATCCTCACAAAAATAATCGAGAGAAATCTCAGGGAATTTGGTTGGCTTGAGGGTTGTATGACCAGCGAGTGGTGCTGTGCACCCTTCACAGTCCCGAAGCCGCCGCCTGCAGACCAGAACACTATTGATGGTTGGCGAATGGTTGTTGATTTTCGCAACCTCAACGCCGAAACCAAGGCGGATTCACACCCCCTGCCCCTCATTGAGGAGGAAATCGCCAAGAGGGCAAGAGGTCGTTTGTTTTCTGTGCTGGATCTCCGTCACGGCTTTCACCAAATGCCGTTGAGGAAGGACAGCCGACCTCTCACCTGTATGTGCACGCCATGTGGCCCAGTCCAGTGGACGGTCATGCCCATGGGCCTGAAGAACGCCCCTTCGTTTTTTCAAAGAATGATGGAGGATGTACTTTTTACAGCTCATCCTGAGCTTCGTGCCTTCGTGAGTGTGTACATAGATGACATAATCATCGCGACAGAAGGGGAGGGACTGACCGAAGCCGAGCTGGTGGCCCTACATGAAAAGCAGCTGAACCAAGTTTTGGACATTCTTGATGCCAATCAGCTGATTTGTGGGCCAAAGAAGGGAAAATTATTTTTGAAATCAGTCGAATTTTGTGGTTCTCTCCTTGAGAATGGCACCCGACGACCCAGTCCAGGGAAGCTCGTCGCTATTCAGAAGTGGAAGCGCCCTGAGACGATCACGGAATTGAGAGGATTCCTGGGTGGTTGCAATTTTTACCACACTTTTGTGCCGAATTATGCCAAATTTGCGGCCCCCCTCACTGAACTATTGAAGGTAGGGAGAGATGCGGGCAAGGCAGGTTCAAAGGTTCGTGTCAAGTGGACTGCCGAGTGCGAGGAGGCCTTCCATCAATTGAAGGCGGCCCTCTGCGAAGTCGCCACGTTGCATGTGCCGAAATTTGACCGACCCTTCTACATAAGAACCGACGCTTCTAGGTACGCGATCGGAGCTGTCCTTGAACAGGTTGATGAAGCCACCGGCGATCATTACCCTCTTGCATTTTGGTCTCGGAAGCTAGCCCCACGCCAAATGCAATGGTCGCCGCGTGAGCAAGAAACATATGCCATAATCTGTGCGCTGAAAAAGTACCAATGGTGGGTTGGCACCAATCGAGTCGAGGTCCTGACGGATCATCGATCTCTAGAGTACTGGGCCACCGAACACATTGATACTGTCGCGAGCCCAGCTGGTCGACGGGCCAGATGGCACGAATTTCTCAGTCTGTTTGACCTCCATGTGTCGTATTTGCCTGGAAAACACAACACGGTAGCGGATGCTTTGAGCCGATGGGCTTACCCCGCTTCAGAGGGGCTGCAAAGTACCAACATCCATGGTACGGAGCAGGACCGCCACGTCGTAATGGAGTGGGATCAAGAGGAAAAAAAGCTCATTCGACGTGAATGCATGCAATGCACTGTTAAACAGCACGCATGCCCGTGTCACGACATCACGGCCTTCTCAGATCCGGCGCATGCCCATGAGATCGTCACCAAATCACTGAAAGTCGTGGAGAAAGTCACCGATCCCTCCTCAGGGAGTGTGAAACGGTTTGACTATACCCGACGTGTAAGTGGATTTCGGTTGATTCAGGGCATTAAGCGTCGAGATCCGGCCAAAACTCCACCCCTGCCGAAAGATTCCCTGATCATCCGTGACTGGACGAACGATTATGTTCGTGATTCCATGCTTAAAGAGGTCTTTGAGAATCTCAAATCCAAAGATGCTCACAAGGATGGAATTTTTTCTGAATATTCATTGGATGGGGGGAAGCTGTGGATGGAGGGTAAATTGTGCGTACCAGACGCCCTGGCCCCCCGAGTGTTAAACTGGTGGCACAAATGGGAGTCCCCCCACGCACATGGCCGTAGATTATGGTCGATGATAAAACATAGGTTGTTTGGCTCAAGGCTATACACTCATTGTATGAAAGTAGCCGCCGGATGTGCCCAATGTGCTGTCGCGACGCCACCCAGCGCGAAGAAGCACGGCCATCTGAGGCCACATCCTATTCCGGAGCGCCTCTTTAACAGAGTCACCAGTGATTTTTTCTATCTTGGTGAACTCGACGACGAAGAGTGCCATTGGACCAACAAAAAGGTCAATGGAGTGCTCCTTATACAATGCCGTCATTCTGGCTACATTCAGGTGTTGCCTTGCAACATCGAGTCAATGACTGGCAAGGCTGCCGCCAAATGGTGCGCGCAGACCTGGATGGGAGGTTGGGACGTCCCATCCGAGGTGGTTACGGACTCAGGCAAAGAGTACACCTCCGAATGGTGGAGGGAATTATGTGCTCGCCTTGGAATCCACCACCTCAGGTGTGAGATCCACTCACATCGAGCGCTGCCTGGCGAAAGACCCGGCCGCTCAATTATAAATATGCTTCGTAAGGAGCTCGCCAGTGAGAAAGACTTCTCTTGGCTTGAAGTTCTCTTCGCATTGCTTCGCCGTTACCACAACACGCCTTTGTATCATGGCCTTTCTCCAAATGAAATTGTCTTTGGACGAAAGAAGTGTTGGTGGAACATGCCGTTGAATAATCCTCGCCCTTGTAAAGATGCTTCGTTGTTTTTGGACGAAATCCAACGAGCAGAAAAAACTGTCTCGAAATTAATCGATAAGCGTCAAGCTGACTGGCTTTGGGTCCAGAATCAAGGCCGAAAAAACCCGCACAATTTTGAAGTCGATGATCGAGTTTGGCTTCGAAAATCCGAAACCACCCTGGACGGAGATGATAAGCTTCTTCCCTTGTGGGAGGGGCCATTCGCTGTTACAGCGCGACTAGGTGAGAACAGGTGGAGGATTCGTGTGGATGTCAGCAGGGAAATTGACGTTTCGGGCGATCGCCTCAAGAGAGAGATCCCCTCCCCCAAGGATCGGGTTAAACCTCTTTTTTGGACTTCGAAATTTTTGTCCGATCGGGTCATCGAAGGGGGGAAGTACGAACTCAAGAGGATTGTAGAAGCAAGACGTGACGAAAAGGGCGAATGGGAATTTCTATGTGAGTGGAGGGGCTTTGATTCCAGTCACAACAACTGGGAACCAGCCCATTCTTTTGTCCATGGGTACACCAAGGGGTTCATCGACTTCCTCAAGAAGCACCCCGAAATTGGCGTACTCCTGACAGACTGTTTGTCGAAACCAGACAGACAGGTGGAGAGCGACGGAAAAAGACCTGTGGTGAATCGAGATCCAGCCTTTTACGGCCCTCAGCAGCCACATTCCAGGGCTGATCCGTCGATCCCCCCTCCTGCGGTCAGGCCAGCCCAGGAGCCAAATGAGGACCAAGCTTCAAGTTCGGCCGCTGATTTGCAGCGCCCAAGCCGTACGAGGGCCCGACCAGACAGGTTGGTGGTCACATGTATTCGTGCTTGGCCGAATTCAGGGAGATCCGTCGTGACTTGAGTCGCCGACGCCATAATCTGGGTAACAGTCGTCTAGTCCAGGGCGTCATGGCACTCGTCGCTAGGGCTCAAGGGTGTAGGTTCGAAACCCTTGCATGTCCAACTCCTACAAAAGCTCCAGCCTCGCCCCGTCGACCACTTATTCCAATGTGAGTGTTCTGACGACTTGAAAAAACCACATTCTGCTCAATCCACTGTTCAATCTTCCTGATTTCGAAATGATGTGGAGAACTGCAAATGTTTGATAATTTGACGTCAATCAACTTTTCTTTGGTCTCCGTTCGGCAGACAAGGCGTAGATACGCTGCCGAAAGCCACGGAGTGTGCTGCCGTGTTCAGAAAAAACCAAACTCAGGCTTAAATTAGGCAGATTCGGGGTAATCTTGTCTCCGTTGGTCTGTGCATCTTTGGAATTTGGCTACTCGTGCAGATGGAAGCAAATGTACATAGTAAAAACGCCGGCCGGCGACATTCACCCCTACAGGTACCCCCTGTAGTACTGGCTGCACTAGATGCGACGCCAGGAACTCAGATCTTACCTTCATTTGCCGTGATGCTGAAGTCAAAGTCCAGATTCAGATCCAGATTCCTTGAATTTACCTTGAATTCCTCAGGTTTGTCCATCATTCTGCCACTGTTGCACGAAACCCAGACGTCAATTGTTCAGACAACCTTCAGATAGGAGCTCTAGGGACTTCTAACAGCAACCTCTGAAGTCCGTAAGCTTCGTTGTATTTTTGGCACACGCCAATGTGAGCTCAATCCGACCTGAAACTGTCGAAAATGGTGAATCCAAGTGTCTTGTGGGACTCAATCCAAAGATGGGCCTTTTCCAAGTCGATTGACACCACCGCCACTGTAAATAAAGGACTATTCGGTGTCTCTCAGTTATATACTGTCAGTAAAGCGCCTTCAGCGAACCTTCGGCGCGTTACATGCCAAGGATCCAGGGCCATCATGTCCCATCATGATGCATCATCACATGATCCACATTTTCATAGAATCTGTTGGATGCTCGCGAACCAACGTGCCGGAAAGCACAATTGAGCTGAATAAACGACAATATATATTAACTCTAGTCTAAACGAAGATGTTAGTAGTTTCAGTTCTAGACATTCCGCTTCATTTCCTCATTATAGGACAGTTTAGGTTGATTTCCTTGTCATCTCCTCTCTTTCCTCGAAGATCTGTTTACGGCTTTGCCTAACTTCGCTGACGCTGATGTTTTTCTATTCACTTAGGACCTGCAGAATACATTTGTATTTGTGTTCCCTCTCTGTGATTGTTTCATCTCCTTCATCTCTGCTCAAATTCATTCTCAATCTTGCTGAATCTTGTGATCATCCACCGGATGCGCCAAATCTGAAGCACATGCTGCACTTTTCAGAACGAGAAAAGCGGGAGTAACACGATGTAGAGTTCGGCGAGGACACCGTAGCGTGCCCGCGACAGCGAAACTGTGCCAGAGCGCTGAGATGTCACTCCATTTCTTGATTCCCCCACTCAATCCACCAATAATCTACCTCACTCTCAACCAATGCATGGTTTGGTATCGATTCTCGATACGTTTGCATGCTTTTTAGCCCTTAACCTAATGTTTTACTGCACGGAGGACTGTTCGTCACTCCTCATTCTGTCTCATTTCAGGTTCATCCATCCTGATTCAGTGCCAATTCAGCCCAAATCAGGTCAGATCAAGCAGATTTCGCCCCATCGAGGCTACATTTCTATTTTTTTCTGGGACTTACCCGCACTACGTTCTTCGTTGACGTAGCGACACACCCCGGTGTGTTTTTGGAGGGGGAGTGTAAGTGCGGCTAACCCCCATCTGCTCAGATTTTCACAGATCTGCCCCAGATTGACTACATTATGGTCATTTTCTTTGCTTCGGCGGAATCGCCGCCTCGCAGCTCAGTCTCAGGATCAGACCTATATATTTCTGATATGCCGGATCTGATTCCGCGGTCCATTCATCGTAAATCCGTCGCGTTCCGATCATTTACCTGGAATCGCCAATTGCCGCTGATGCGCGCCCGAAGCCAAATCAGCCAAATATTTTTTCACAATCGGATTTATTTAAATCTTTTCAGATAGTTTTGGACACTCAGATGTACTTAGAATAATCCGCATCAATTTTCTTCATAGACTGGGATTTTCTGCCGGATAACAATCAGCATGGATCTTGCTTCCGTTGTTGCTGCTCTCGCCTCCGTTGGTGTCCGTGTATCTGGTTCTACCCCCAACAGCAGCGTTCAGGTCGACTCCTCGCGTGCCTGCCCCACTGGTCTTGCCGGCCCCGAGCCCTCCGGCACCTTCCACGACCCAGGGCAGCACTTTCACCCCCCCCCCCCCGCCTTCGCCGGGAGGGGGAAAACAATAAGAGAGGGGGGGTGGATGCGATGGTGCATGGCACCATCGCATCCACTCAAGTATCCACTCACTCATCGCATCCACTCAGGTATCCATTCACTTACCTCAGGAAATTGCGTGACTGGGGGGGGGGGGGGGTCCTGCATGCTTTGAGGGGCGGGAGGGCGGTGCGTGGGGTAGCTACCACAGGTGGATAAAAGCCTTGCTGTTTGTTGTCAAGTGGGGTACGTGGTGGTAAGGGTTCGGCTGAACGGCAAGGTGCACAAGTTGTGGGGCAGCGTTGGTTGGAAGAGAAAGAGCATGCCACATTTGTGTGCCAATTTTCCAATTTGTTGACTCTCGATGGCCTTTTGGTGTAGGTATGCGGTGAACAACATGCATACATATGTATTGCCAACATTTTTAAATGGGCAAACAATGAGGGCCAACATGTTTGCCGGGCAATTTGTGTTGTTTTGCGGCACCAAACAACCGTTGTTTTTCGGGCAAAAGGCAAAGGCACCCCCCCCCCCTCGGGCGCCTACCCAAAGGGGCATCGAGTGGGAAGCGCGCCACAAGTATTTTGCTACGGAAAGGTTTCAACATTTATGGCACCTATTTGTTTGCCATACAGCCATCACTTGCCACAAGGTGGCCCCTACATTGCTCTCGCCATCTTTGACCCTAATGTTAGGCTCAACAACATATCCCGAACATTGCTTTGAAAATATTTCCCCCAAACGTACAAGGAAACAAAGGGCTTCCGTGGTATGTATCACCTCCAAAAACAACCCCCCCATGCAGATTGCCCACCCTCTAGACCACCGCCTTCATCCCCTTGTTCAATTTCCCCTGCAGGGGCCGTAGTGATTCGGCTTCGGCGGGAAGGGTACCCGCTGAAGCGCAATTCACGACTGACAAGTGTGTTGATGGCAGATCGCGCGTTTTTTTTTTCGCCGTTCTCAAAATGTGTGAAATATGCCCCTCAAAAAGAAAAGTTTATAGTGTTTTCAGCACTGTGTTTTTGCTTCTCCTGCTGCTTGCTGTTGCTGTAGGGTGTCCTGCTGCTTGTTTTGGGAGATGAAAAGCTTTTGTTTATTGAAATACAGTAAGTCCAAGTCAATCCAGGATAGCCCAAGCCAGAAGTGTGCAAGGAGAAGGTAATTCAGGATCAAAGCATGAAGGGCTGCAGTGTAAACAGTGAAAGATGATTGGATATTCACAGAAACTGCAACTCAGGTCACAAATGAATGCATATTCACAAAGATAGCTGAAATGTTTTGGGAAAAGAGTTAGAAAACTGCCCCATGGTCACTCTCTCTCCATAGTGCCATCTCAGGAGATGTGCACTCTTTGTTTTGGGTCCCATATGTGCTGAGGTGGCATGGTATGTGGCGATGAGGTCACTGCCATGTCACATGGGATCTTCCTACTTAGCTAGGCTGACCAGGAATTGAACCCAGGACCTCTCAAAAAGAGGTGCCCAGCCCCCTAGGGTGCATACCACTAGGATAGCTAAGAATTCATGGAAAAACATAGATAAATTCATAGGCTCTACTGAAGCGGTATGGGGTGCTTCACCCATACCCGCTGCACAGCCTGTGGCGCTCTTCGCCAGGCCAGATCAGGAATTTTCCTGCTGATGCTACGGCATCTTGATTTCTGTGGGATTTCTGTAAAATACCCCAGAAATCGTCATTTTACGTCTTTTTTGGGCTGGCGACGACAGTCGTCGCCTGCGCGACGCAGCCCCAGATCGAGAATTTAACTCTCGATTTCTAAAGATTTTAGGCAATTTTATTATTGTTTTATCGTTTTTAGAACTAAAAGATTATAGCGTGACCTTTTTCGCGGCGTTCCGCGAAGGTCAATTTTTGCGAAAAAAGTCACGTTCACGCATTTTTCAAAAAATGCTGAGGCGATTCCAGGAATCGCCCAGACGCCCATGGCGTAGCCCAACAGTGGGCCTTTTCATATGTAGGTTGAATTGGTACAGAAACGCGTCGTGTCGGCTACGCGACGCGTTGGGGGGAGACGCGTGAATTGAGTGTTTTTGACTCAAAAATCACTTTATTTCATTGTTTTTCGCCCAAAAATCACTGTTTGGCCCAGTTTGGGCAGGATCTCAGTGGAGATCCTGATGGCAACGACTCGTAGCCGTCAGTTTTTCTGATGGCGGCGACACCGCCACCATCGTTTCGTCCCTTTTTCTAAGCTATTTTATAGTTTAGAGGTGATACATATACATTGTACATGTCAACACATTTATTTTGTTACATATACCATCTCTTTGTCCATAGACGCCAGATTGTGTCCGCGGACGCTCCCCGTGGGGTGAGCAAGGATTCCAAGACCATTTACGCAACTCCAATGGAATCGAAGTTTGGAATAGACTTCATGTAGTACTTGGAGAGGTTGGGGAAATGGGTTGAAGGATTTTCGATTTTTCTGTGGACGCACGGACATCACCCCCGCCGAAAATGCTTCAAAATGGTCTTGCCGCTGTCCGCGTGGTTCACTGGCGGACCTGTCGATGAGCTCCCACAACGTCGAGGTCCTGCCCTGCTGCCTGGTTTTCGACAACTCCCGCAGCGCAACAGACTGCAGCCTAAGGTATTGGTGGAAATACAGTGCAAGAAGGGACGCCTGGGCCAAGACTGGCCCCCAAGGCAACAGCAGCGACGACAACAGCCCTGAGATCAGCTCCAGGAGCTCCTGCGGTGACGACGACGATCCCAGCAGAGGTCTTGAGGAATTCTGGACCCTGCAGCAGCTTGACAAGTGGCGTGGACTTCTATGATGGTTGATCCTTGAAGCGACGACAGCATGCTGCGCGGAAGGCGCTGCTCGTCCACCAGTAACCAAATCAGGCGAGTTAATTCGTCGCCTTGGGTTGGTTGACCCTCCGGGAGGTCCCTTCCTAAATAGGCGTGGGGCGCCTTGGGTAGGAAATGACCCTAAATCCCCCAAATCAGGTGCGTTCATTCGTCACCTTGGGTTGGGAATCGACCCTAAAAGGCACGAGGAACTCGTCGCCTTGGGCAGGAACTGGCCCTAAATTCAGGCGCGAGGAAGTCGTTGCCTGAGGTAGCTCTTGTCCCTCTTGCACTGGTCTTGGTTGACCAGGAGGGGTTCAAGGCGTTTCTCCAGGCGCTTGTAGATATCCCCAAACTCCTTCAGGTACTGTGATTGTTGGAGTCCATCCAGGGGGCGTATCATGGTCATGTTCAGGTCCAGGTGTACGTCCATACGGCTGAACGCCTCCTTAGCCAGCGCTTCAGAACGGGCACCAATCAGGGCGTCGAAGTTGTTGCGGCTGATGTAGTCGGCGCACTCGTTCTTCACTCCCTGGATATGGTGTACCGTCAGCCGTAGTTGACTGAGGTAGGTCCACCAGCGACGTAGCTTGGCCTTCTCAGGTGGGGGGCCCTTCTGGAAACTGCGGACCGGTTCTTGGTCGCATAGCCAGACCACAGGGTTACTCCCCAACAGTCGTGCTTGTGAGGATAGCACCAGCATACCCGCGAGCAATTCCTGCTCATAGGTGGAGTAGTTACCCCTGGCCTGGTTCCACTTCCAGTTCCAGTGGCCCAGAGGTACTAGGACCCACTTGTCGTCAGGGTAGATGTGCTTGAGGGTTCCATCTCGGTTGAGACATTCCGTCCCCCATTGGGAAAGGGCCGAGTCGAGCTCCTCCTTCTCCAGTGCTTGCCATTGGAACAACGTTCCACCACCGCCCACATTGCTGGCGTCGGTCACCAGGATAATCTCCCCTTGTGCCCTAGGCACGCCCAAGCACTTAGCGTTGGCTACCATGTCTTTGAGCTCGTCAAACGCTTGTTGCTCTTGTGGGCCCCAGCGCCAAGTAGTACTCTTCTTGATCAAGTCCGTCAGAACGGCGCTGGTATAGGTGAAGTTCTTGATGTGGCGGCGATAGAAGTTGCACGCCCCAATGAAACTGCGTACATCATGAAGTCCTTTCTTGGGGTCTTCGTGTCGTACCTTGGCATCCATCAGGGGTTTGGCCTTAGAGGCCGCTGGGGTCCACCACCCATAGCCAACGTCAAACCCCAGGTACTGCATGGTCTCCTGCATGAACTCACACTTCTCCAGCTTGAGTCGTGTGTGGTTCTCCTGGCAGACCGCAAAGAACTCACCCAAGAGGATTAGGTGATCCTCGTGGGTATTGGTCCCAAGGCATACATCGTCGATGTGAGCCTCCATCTGGGCACCACGGGATATGACCTCCTGCACCTTAGGTCTCCTTCGTAGGATGGACAAGATCTTGTTCATCAGCTCTTGGAACAGAGCGGGTGCGTTAGCCACGCCAAATGGCATGACCTTCCACTTGAATACCCTCCCCTGAGGGGTGATGAAGGCCAGTAGTTCCTGCGCGTTGGGCGTCACGTCCACTTGCCAGAATCCACTTCGCTTGTCCATCTTGGTCTTGTAGCGACAGGAGGCTATCTTCTCCAGGGTAGACTCCATATTGGGAATGGACCCTGAGTGGTTCAGCGTCTTCTTGTTCAGCTCTCCGTAGTCCACTACCAGCCGTTTGGCTGTAGACCCAGGTTTAGCCACCAGGAAACAGGGGCTGCAGTGTAGGGGGTAGTCCCCGTCCTTGTACTCCAGGACTAGGCCAGCGTCGATACATTCTTGTATCTGTCGCTCGATCTCGTCGGCCTACTCTTTGGGAGCTGGATAGGGTCTCCTCCGGATCTTGTGACCCAGGAACTCGGGTTTCAACTTGAGGTCCATCTCTACCAGCTTGTCACATGAGGCTGGAGGGGGTAGTTCTCCGAACACCTCCAGATAGGTCCTTATAAGCTTCTGTACCCGCGGGTCCAAGACCTTGATCTTGTCCTCCATGTCCTCGTCAGAGTGTAAGTTGCTTGCCCCCTGAGTAATAGACGTCGGGAGGTGGTCCTCCACCGACTCTTCGCCCTTGGTAGTATCCTTCAACCCTTGGTAGGCATACAGAAGGTCTTGTTCAACCATCTCCGGTGGACGATGGCAACATAGGCAAGCTCGAGGGGGTTCACATACACATTCGTCCGAGAGGTCGTCCTCCTCTGGGGTCCTCACATGGGCGCCCCATACGCTCTTCATGAGCTTGAGATCTACCTCTCTTTGCCAGGTGGTGATCTTCTGTTCGAGGTCCTCCTTCAGTTGGGATAGGTCTCCCATACGTCCTTGCTTCAGTGGCCAGGAGCTGCGGGTAGGCTTCGCGTAGCATAGCTTTTTCGCCACCAACTTCCTCTTGGAATCCACATACTCCCTGAGCCTGGATCGAGGGTCCAGCTCCTCGTCCACGGGGTTTTCCACCCTCATGGAGAGTAGGGGTTTCAGTGGGGCGACATACTCGGCGTGCCCCACTTCCTCCACACAGGTCTGCACGAAGAAGGCGTCGTGCTCAGTTTCGTCATCTGAGTGGATAGAGCTAGGTAGCTCAGATAGTCCACACTCAGAGACTCCATCAGGAACAGGTACATGACAGGGAGAGTTGGGGGCGTTGGTGTCAGTCACGACGTACTCATCTCCTCCGGGTGTAGTCTCAACAGCATCTTGAGGTCGTAGGCGATCCTTCAAGTCACCCAAGGCGAGTCCATCGCTTTCTCGTTGTATAGCCTGGACCAGAGTCGGGTCCAGGTCCTCCCAGGGGATGGTGGTAAGACTTCCGTCCACCACGCTGAGCATACTCCCCCATCCGGGCTTCCCAATAGGCGTCTTGCGTCCCAAAGGTACATAGATGGCCTCATCAGGCAAACGTACAGAGCTGATAGTCAGCCTGTCCAGGAGGTTTCGCCAGTACTCGTTGCCCCCATGGGCTCCCCAATCGGGGGAACACAGGACCATACGGGAACGTTCCAAGGCCACCTTGGTCAGCACCTTCCCCAGTTCACTGAACCTGGGGTTCCCGTAGGCCATCCCGAAAGAGGGCCAGTAAAATTTGTAGCTGCAGTTCTTCCCCTTGCTGCAGTATAGGTCCAGTACATGCTGCTTGTCGCTGGCGAACAGCTCCACACTTAGGTCTTCTCGAGAGTAACCCAACTCCTTCAGACCTTGGTCTAGGACTTCCCCCAATAGTTGATAGTCCTCAGTTTTGGAGGCCGCCATCATGTTCGAGGGCTCCTCCTTCGATAATCTCAGGTAACTCGAGGTATGTTCCGACTGCTCCAGTGGCACAGACTCTCTGCCACTGCCGTGGTCCACGTAGAGGAGGTAGGGCGCTTGCAGCGTCAGGGATTGTATCTGGGAGTGCTGTACGAAGAAGTCAGTACCCAGTACAAAGTCGAAGGCCTCAGTGTCCATCACATAGAACCGATGGGCGATACTTCGAGAGCCCATAGGTACCTCCACTTCACAGTCCCCGCAGCTGTGCACCACATGTCCATCCCCCATGCGTATAGCGGCGGTGGTCATGGTGTTCTTCAGGCTCCCACAAGGTAAAATTTTCTTGGCCACTATAGATATTGTGGCGCCTGTATCCAGTACCCCCAGGTATTCACATCCCCCTAGTCGGATACGTACCCAAAACACCAGGTCTTGGGTACCACCAGAGCGTCCCCGTCAGAACTCCGCGGGACAGGTCACCTCGAACCCCTTGTTCCGCAATTTGCGGGCCATCCTCATGAAACGGCTCCTCTTCTTAGCGTTGCCGTCATCACCACCTTCATGCTCACGCTTGGCTCCTTGTTCTTGCTGGGCCTGCGTCTGTGAGCGTGTGGTAGGACCAGACTGCCCTCCAGAGGGCTCGGAGTTCCCCCCTGGATTAGGGTTGGGGTTGCCTCCGTTCTTGTCCTTGTTCTTGTTGTCGGGCTGGCGGTTAGCGCCTCCTCCTCGTCCACCTTGACCCTTGTCTTGACCACCTTGACCACGTCCTTTCGACTTGCCCTTGCCGGAGTCGTTGCCTTTGGCCTTGCCTCCACCTTTGCCTGAGCCTTTGCCAGGATCTTCCCCCTTAAGCTTCGCCGATAGGCGTTGGTTATGGTAGCACTCATCCTCGTAGTGCTTCCGCTTACCGCAGAATGCACACGTGATGGTGCAGCGGTAATGATCCGGCAGCTTCGCTTTGGCGCCGGTGTTCTTCTCCTGCTGCTTCCCCTGGACGACGAAGCAGTCTCGCTGCTCGCAGTCAGAGGCGTGCTGCAGGTGGCCCTGCTCATCTCTGGCATCACACCAGAATAGCTCCTTCACGTTCTCCATTAGACGGGCGTGGGCGTGTTTGGGGGTAGTCCCCTGCCCAGGTCGGGACCCTTGGTACCCTTTGCCTCCAGAACCTCCACCACCAGGACGGTAGTTGTTCAAGTGCTGATCGCTCTCCTTCTCCAGCGCCATCTCCAGGAGCAGCACGCATAGATCCTCGTAGCGGAGGGATCTAGCCTTGCGCTCAGCCGTCAAACGGCACTCGTCCCATAGCTCTCGGGGGAGCTTGGCGCACAACCAGAACAACAGGTCGTCGCTGCTGTAGGAACCGGGCGTCAGTCGTCCAGCCCAGTGATCCAGGTCAGCCAACAGCTCGGAGACCCTGCCAGGTTTGGGGTTGTTGGGCAGCACGGGCAGGTTCTGGATCTCGGCCCTGATGGAGAGGTTGGTTTCGTAGGTTGGGTACTGCCTCTCCAGGGCAACCAACACATCGGCAAAGGTGGCGGAGTTAGTTACGATCTGCCTGACCTGCTTCTCCAGGTACTTGGTCTTGCAGCACTGCAGGAGCAGATCGCACTTCACTCGCCCACTCGCGTGGGTTTGGCCGGTCAGTCGTAGGAACCGGCCAAAGTTCTCAGCGAACTCGCTGAGGTCCTTGCCTGCGAACTCAGGCAGGTTCACCACTATCTTGGAGGTGGCAATAGCCTTCGCCTCCTGAGCTCGGCGTCCTTCAGGGCGTCGGGTCTTCTTCTTCTTCTTCTTCTTCTTCTTACCTTTGGGGTCCTCGGGGTCCTCAGGGTCATCGTCATCTGAGGGCGAAGAAGAATCCATCGACGGCGGCTCGTCATCGGAGGGGTCTCTGCCAAGATCACTAGAGCCATAAGGCTCTACGTCCACCATAGCCCTTAAGGCTGTCAGCCCCAGCTGGTCCAGCTCGGCCCTCGTCGAGTTCGTCACGTGGCTGTAGGGCGGCTGGGCCGTTCTCGGGACGAATGGACTTCTCGGTATTGCTGCAGGAGTCGGCATCGGTCGGCTCCTCAGGCTCCCCAGGGTATTTGTCAACCCTGCCGCCAGGTGGTTAGCCTGTACTCGGTGGGGTGACATTCCCACCGTCGTAGGTGACGCATGGGACGGGATCATCAGGGGCTCCAGTTTCTCCCTGATCTCTTGCGTGAGGTCGCCCACGATTTTTGAAGTGGCTCCTCGGAGCACCTCGTTGATCTCCGACCGCGTGAGGGACCTGTTGGAGGATCTTCCCGATCCTCTACTCCTGCCTCCAAGAGACTCTGGTCCTCTCCTCAACCCACTCAAGGGTGCATACCCAGGTGCATACCCAGGAGCATACCCAGGAACATCCATGTAGGTTCCAGTAGCGTGTAGTGGATGGGGATAGTCAGCCGCATACCATCGCGGCGCAGAGCTGGAAGCCACAGGCTCACTGGAAGTAGTTGCCTCATGGAGCGCAGTGGTAGGTGGGCCCATACCATAGGCGGGGTAGTGAGGCATGCCAGTAAAGCCTGTGCCCTCTGCCATAGGCGGGTTGGTGGTGGAAGTGGATGTTGCGGCGGCTGGGAGTGTGGTGGTTATGGGAGAGGGTGATGCGTGGAGGCCAGAAGCGCTTGGTGCGCCTTCGAAGGTAGGGATACTCGTCAGGTCTTGCCCTTGTTCCTCTCCTTCGTCTGCTCCTTCTCCCGCATCCTTCTCGCTCTCGTTCTCTCTCTTCCTCTTCACAGGCTGAGGTTGAGAGACCACTTCTTCGACAGACAGGGCCCCGAAGGCCGTCTGAAGCCCATCCAGGGAGTCCTCAGCCGCATCCACTGGCCCATGTAAGGGCTCCGCCGAAGGTACAGCGCCAGGTGCCGGCCTTGCTGGTGCCTCAGGCGCTGGCGCTGTCTTCACGTCAGCGTCCTCCTTTCCTGGATCCATCTTCTTTCACCCTTCAGCTTATATTTGCCCGTACTCGGCGCACTGGTTGTACGGCACGGGGTTGCTGCCGGTGCGCAGAGACAGGCTGCCTCTTGCTACCAGAAAAGTTTATAGTGTTTTCAGCACTGTGTTTTTGCTTCTCCTGCTGCTTGCTGTTGCTGTAGGGTGTCCTGCTGCTTGTTTTGGGAGATGAAAAGCTTTTGTTTATTGAAATACAGTAAGTCCAAGTCAATCCAGGATAGCCCAAGCCAGAAGTGTGCAAGGAGAAAGTAATTCAGGATCAAAGCATGAAGGGCTGCAGTGTAAACAGTGAAAGATGATTGGATATTCACAGAAACTGCAACTCAGGTCACAAATGAATGCATATTCACAAAGATAGCTGAAATGTTTTGGGAAAAGAGTTAGAAAACTGCCCCATGGTCACTCTCTCTCCAAAGTGCCATCTCAGGAGATGTGCACTCTTTGTTTTGGGTCCCATATGTGCTGAGGTGGCATGGTATGTGGCGATGAGGTCACTGCCATGTCACATGGGATCTTCCTACTTAGCTAGGCTGACCAGGAATTGAACCCAGGACCTCTCAAAAAGAGGTGCCCAGCCCCCTAGGGTGCATACCACTAGGATAGCTAAGAATTCATGGAAAAACATAGATAAATTCATAGGCTCTACTTTAGGTATGTCAGTGCTCAGTCAACTCAGGAAAAGATGTTTTACTTCACATTGAAAGGGGATTAAGGGGTCCACTCCATATCCTGATTGGGTGTTTGGTTCCATAGGTCAAAATGTGTTGTCACCACTTTTGGTGGGACCAATACTAAGATAAAAATGCATGGATGCTCAGTGCATCTCTAATACAACTAGAGTATGCCTCAAAGCAATGGAAAAGCACTTTTTCTTACTCAAAATGATCGCAGCGAAAATACAACTACGCGACGTTTCGAGTTTTAGGCCAATGGTAGTCGTTTTGGTGAAAGAGCACCGTTTTAAGCGGTTTTTCAACCAGTCTCCGCCGAATAAGGGCTGAATTTTGTACTGGCTGCCATTTGCGGATTTGACCCATGTTGTTACCCCTTAAAATGATCAGCTCATGCCAAAACGTCGGGAAATCAACTTTGTTTGCCAAATTTGGTGCCGTTTTGTGGTTTTGCAGCAGTTTTGAGCGTTTTTGGGGCCGTTTTGTAGCAAAATGATGCAAATTGTTACTAAAAGCGCAGATTCAACCCGTTTGATGGTATCGGTGCCCCTCGATGCATAGTTTGCAAGAAGGAGCAGTGGCTAGGCTCGGTTTCTGTGGGGCTTGCCCCACAGAAACCGAGACTAGCAGGCGTGAAGCTCGTTTTCCTAGGGTTTTTTGTGCTTACAAACCCATCTGTATGGATTGTACGTTGCTGTACAATGGTGGCAGAAGTACCGTATGGTGTGCATACTCCAAAGAGGAGCGGGCCGTAATTCTCCGTGATCCGCTCTTGTTCCATCTCCCCTGCAGGGGCCGTAGTGATTCGGCTTCGGCGGGAAGGGTACCCGCCGAAGCGCAATTCACGACTGACAAGTGTGTTGATGGCAGATCGCGCGTTTTTTTTTTCGCCGTTCTCAAAATGTGGTACATATGCCCCTCAAAAAGATTGCAGCGAAAATACAATCACGCGACGTTTCGATTTTTCGGCCGCTAGTAGTCGTTTTGGTGAAATAGCACCGTTTTAAGCAGTTTTTTCAACCAGTCTCCGCCGAATCGGGGCTGGATTTTGTACTGGCTGCCATGAGCAGATTTGACCCATGTTATTACCCCTCAAAATGATCAACTCGTGCCAAAGCGTCGGGATATCAACTTTGTTTGCCAAATTTTGTACCGTTTTGTGGTTTTGCGACAGTTTTGAGCGTTTTTGGGGCAGTTTAGTATCAAAATGGGGCAAATTGCTACTAAAAGCGCACATTCAACCTGTTTGAGGGTATCGGTGCCCCTCAATGCAAAGTTTGCAAAAAGGAGCAGTGGCTAGGCTCGGTTTCTGTGGGGCTTGCCCCACAGAAACCGAGACTAGCAGGCGTGAAGCTGGTTTTCATAGGGTTTTTTTGGCTTAGAAACCCATCTGTATGGATTGTACGTTGCTGCACAATGGTGGCAGAAGTACCATATGGTATGCATACCCCAAAGAGGAGCGGGCCGTAATTCTCCGTGATGCGCTCTTGTTCAAATTGGGCCCCCCGGCCCGCCTTGCCACGCGCGCGGAGAGGGGGAGGGGCCCCCTCCGCACAAGTCACAGCCCACCTCCAACCCCCTATAATAGGGAACCCCCTAACGTCGAAATTCCGGTTCTATCACCCCTACACACTTAGCCCTCAAAATGACCGCCTCGACGTGGCGATCATGCCGTGCATCTTCGTTTTGGTCATCTATGGCCGTTTTAAATAGTTAGGAGCCCTTGAAGTTGATAGTTTGTAAGCAAGGATCCAAGAATTCCTGTATGTGTAGGGATCGGATTTAAGGGTGCGCGACCAAAGTTAATATGCAAACTGATGTAATGTATGAATCTCAGGGCTGAAATCGTAAAAAATCGAATCATAGGGTTAATTAATTTCTAGCACTGGCGACAGCGCTCTTGGCGGCGGCGCAAACTCGCAGCACTTCAATAAATTCTGGTTGGCAAAAATAAAAGGTGAGTGATTGTCATTTGCGGTCAAAAAGAAAAATTTGGTGGTTTTCATTGCGCTCGTGGCTTTGCTCTTCGTGTTTCGTTTCGTGTTGGCTGTTTGCTGTTTGCTCTTTGCCGTGCCCACTCCAGCCGCTGACATGAAGGTCGCAAACGAGCCGCAACCGTTGTTGACCACTGCCGACGGCTACTGGTGTGATGCCCGGAGTTCATTTGGCGCTGGGTGTGTGTCTTTGGTGTGTTGGCGCGGTGTGTGTGTGTCATTCGTATGTCAGCGCGCTGTGTGTGTGATCTGTGTGTCAGGGCACTGTGTGTGTGTCATCGCGCCGCGCAAAGTGTTAGTGTGTTTGCCGCGCGCTGGGTGTGTGATGCTGTGTCTGGTTCAGGTTTGAGGTTTCAGGTTGGAGATTGAGTTCCGGTTCAGGGTGAGTTACGAGAGAGAGTGTGTGTGTGTTTGTGTTTGTGTGTTACGAATGTGCTTGTAGGTGAGTTACGAGTGTGCTTGTGTTGCGGATGTGCTGGTGGGTGAGTTACGAGTGTGATGGTGTTACGAATCTGCCTGTGGGTGAGTTACGAGTGTGTGGGTGCCACGATTGTGCTTGTGGGTGAGTTACGAGTGTGATGGTGTTACGAATCTGCCTGTGGGTGAGTTACGAGTGTGTGGGTGCCACGATTGTGCCTGTCGGTGAGT
Source organism: Eutreptiella sp. 'Long Island Sound 2002' (assembly GCA_964036045.1). Lineage (NCBI taxonomy): Eukaryota > Euglenozoa > Euglenophyceae > Eutreptiales > Eutreptiaceae > Eutreptiella > Eutreptiella sp. 'Long Island Sound 2002'. Next base: position 25,861,426 of record OZ038389.1, read on the forward strand.
TACGAGTGTGTGGGCGTTACGATTGTGCCTGTGGGTGAGTTACGAGTGTGCTTGTGTTACGAATGTGCCTGTAGGTGAGTTACGCGTGTGCTTGTGTCACGAATGTGCCTGTGGGTGAGTTACGAGTGTGTGGGCGTTACGAGTGTGCCTGTGGGTGAGTTACGCGTGTGCTTGTGTCACGAATGTGCTTGTGGGTGAGTTCCGAGTGTGTTTGTGTTACGATGGTGCCTGTGGGCGAGTTACGAGCGCGCTTGTGTTACCAATGTGCCTCTGGGTGAGTTACGAGGGTGCTTGAGTTACGAATGTGCCTGTGGGTGAGTTACGAGTGTGCCCGTGTTACGATTGTGCCTGTGGGCGAATTACGAGTGTATTGGTGCTACGAATGTGCCTGTGGGTGAGTGACGAGTGTGTTGGTGCTACGAATGTTCCTGTGGGTGAGTTACGAGTGTGGTTGTGTTACCAATTTGCCTCTGGGTGAGACACGAGCGTGCTTGTGTTAGGAATGTGCTTGTGAGTCAGTCCGAGTGTGTTTGTGTGTCATTTGTGTGTCTGCCTTTTGCCATCTGTGTGTCATTTGTGTGTTGTGTGATGTGTTTTGTTTTTGCTCCACTGAAAGCAGAGATGGTTTTTTTTCGAAACAAAAGGCTTTTTGTCAATGTTCATGACAGAAAGCAGTAAGATTTGGTGACAGGGGGAGCATTGTACATTTGCATTTAGAAACAACAACGTTGGATGGCAGGGAATAAGTGAACGGGGCGAAATGATCAAATACATTGATGGCAAGTGCAATGTCACAGAAACATTGTTTCTACAAACAACGCTGTAAAACAGATCAAGTGCATGATTTTGGTTCCCATCGGGCAGTTGGTGAAGAAACTGGTTTTGCACCCCCAAGCTTAGTAGTGGCGTGCACATTGCTGGTGTTTTTTTGCATAACCTCATGAAGATTTTTAGCCAATTTGACCATCTTTTTATGGCATGTTTAGTTGTACTTCACGTTCCGGCAACTTTTGCCCCAGCTAGGGGAAAATTAACTAGTCCACCAATCCCCCCCCCTCACGCCTTTGCCTGGAGGGGGAACACAAAAAGAGAGGGGTGGTGGATGCGATGGTGCATGGCACCATCGCATCCACTCAAGTATCCACTCACTCATCGCATCCACTCAGGTATCCATTCACTTACCTCAGGAAATTGCGTGACTGGGGGGGGGGGGTGGGGGGCTGCATGCTTTGAGGGGGGTGCGTGGGGTAGCTACCATAGGTGGATAAAAGCCATGCTGTTTGTTGTCAAGTGGGGTACGTGGTGGTATGGGTTCGGCTGAACGGCAAGGTGCACAAGTTGTGGGGCAGCGTTGGTTGGAAGAGAAAGAGCATGCCACATTTGTGTGCCAATTTTCCAATTTGTTGACTCTCAATGGAATAATTATCCAATCGGCCTTTTGGTGCAGGTATGCGGTGAACAACATGCATGCATATGTATTGCCAACATTTTTAAATGGGCAAACAATGAGGGCCAACATGTTTGCCGGGCAATTTGTGTTGTTTTGCGGCACCAAACAACCGTTGTTTTCCGGGCAAAAGGCAAAGGCACCCCCCCCCCCCCCCCGGCTGGCTTACCCAAAGGGGCATCGAGTGGGAAGCGCCCCACAGGTATTTTGCTACGCAAAGGTTTCAGCATTTATGGCGCCTATTTGTTTGCCATACAGCCATCACTTGCCACAAGGTGGCCCCTACATTGCTCTCACCATCTTTGGCCCTAATGTTAGGCTCAACAACATATCCCGAACATTGCTCTGAAAATATTTCCCCCAAACGTACAAGGAAACAAAGGGCTGTCCGTGGTATGTATCACCTCCAAAAACAACCCCCCATATGCAGATTGCCCACCCTCTAGACCACCGCCTTCATCCCCTTGTTCAAATCCCCCCCGCAGGGGGCTGGCTTCTGTGGGGGTCGGGGTGTGAGGGGCCCCTGACCCCGCGCCAGAAGCAGTGACCAACTACTACGTTACGCGACCCCCCCCCCCCCCTGGAAGACAGCCCTTCTCAAAACCCTGCATTGCAGCCCCTTTAAAATGATCGCAATCGAATTCTAAGAACGCGACCCTTCTTTATTTTGGCCGACGATGGTCGTTTTGGTGAAGTAGGATCGTTTTAAGCCGTTTTTCGGGCAGTCTCCAAAAATTTGGGGCTGAATTCCGTATTGGCTCTTGCTTGCGAAGTTACATCATGTTGTAGCCCCTTAAAATGACCAGCTCGGGCCAAAACGTCAGAAAATCAACCTCATTGGCCAAATCTGGTGCGGTTTTGATGATTTATGGTCAATTTTACGCGTTTTTTGGCAGTTTTCTGCCATTTTTTTCGCCGTATTTGGCATGTATACTTGCTGCCCATCTGGCAAGCCTTTTTTGCCAATGGGGCAACCATATTGTGCAAAAGGCAGGAGGCAGCTCCCGCTAGGCTACGTTTTTGTGGGGCTTGGCCCACAAAAACGGAGCCTAGCGGCCGGCGCTGGCGCCGTTGCTCCCGTGTTTTCATGGTTTTCTCCTTCTCCGCCTTTGAATGGTCCTTTTGCCTTTGTGCTCCTTGTCCTCCCCGTTCTAATCTGAGCACCCGTGCGACCCCACCTCGTGCAATTTCCCCCCGCTTGTTGAAATCGCCCACTGGCGACAGATGTGTGGAACGGCCGCTGCGGGGAGGGACCCGCGCGGGCGCCGACGTCTGTGAAACTCCGGCAAGTGTGATCCGCAGAAATGCGTTTTTCTGCGGATAAGGGCTTATCCGCAGAAAAACCCGCCGGAGCCGGATTTCTGACAGAAAAATGGCGCCGGAGCCGGATTTCTGGCAGAAAAATGGCGCCGCCGGCTGCTGCGCAGCGGCTAGGGCGCCCGGGAATCGAACCGGCGACCCCTGCTGCCGGCGACTTACGCTCTGACCAACTCGGCAGCGCCGAAAACAGGCGGCGCTCCAGAAATAACGCTTATTGATTTGTCCTAGTATGATCGAAAATTTCAAAAAAAGCAAAGGCCCCGGGCGATTCCCGGGGCCATGCTCACACTTGCGCTGCGCTTTCCCTGCTTGACACCCTCCCATGACATGCATGCACATATTCGACCAGAATTTGGGAGGTAAGGGAGTGTGTACGTAGGGCAAAGTGGGTGTTTTTAAGGTGTCTGAGTGTTTTGGTACCATGGTGCAACAAGCAGGTTTCCCAAAGTACCGGGGGGGTAACTTGGCGCCACCGGCTCGGTTTTTGGCGCTTTTTTTTGCAATGACACCGCAAAAGTGTCTACTTTTTGAATAATAAGACCCGGTTGGATGTTTTGACCGCATTTTTTCGCCCCCGGACCGTTTTTGGTCGGGGGTCCCACCCAAAATTGCCTAACCCTACTGGTTTTCACAAGCAGGTTTCCCAAAGTACTGGGGGGGTAACTTGGCGCCACCGGCTCGGTTTTTGGCGCTTTTTTTTGCAATGACACCGCAAAAGTGTCTACTTTTTGAAGAATAAGACCCGGTTGGGGTGATTTGACCGCACTTTTTCGCCTCCGGACCGTTTTTGGTCGGGGTCCCCCCCAAAATTGCCTCACCCTACTGGTTTTCACAAGCAGGTTTCCCAAAGTACCGGGGGGGTAACTTGGCGCCACCGGCTCGGTTTTTGGCGCTTTTTTTTGCAATGACACCGCAAAAGTGTCTACTTTTTGAATGATAAGACCTGGTTGGGGTGTTTTGACCGCATTTTTTCGCTCCCGGACCGTTTTTGGTCGGGGGTCCCCCCAAAAATTGCCTAACCCTACTGGTTTTCACAAACAGGTTTCCCAAAGTTCTGGGGGGGGTAACTTGGCGCCACCGGCTCGGTTTTTGGCGCTTTTTTTTGCAATGACACCGCAAAAGTGTCTACTTTTTGAATAATAAGACCCGGTTGGGGTGATTTGACCGCATTTTTTCGCTCCCGGACCGTTTTTGGTCGGGGTCCCCCCCAAAATTGCCTCACCCTACTGGTTTTCACAAGCAGGTTTCCCAAAGTACCGGGGGGGGTAACTTGGCGCCACCGGCTCGGTTTTTGGCGCTTTTTTTTGCAATGACAACGCAAAAGTGTCTACTTTTTGAATAATAAGACCCGGTTGGGGTGTTCTTACCGCATTTTTTCGCTTCCGGACCGTTTTTGGTCGGGGGTCCCCCCAAAAATTGCCTAACCCTACTGGTTTTCACAAGCAGGTTTCCCAAAGTTCTGGGGGGGGTAACTTGGCGCCACCGGCTCGGTTTTTGGCGCTTTTTTTTGCAATGACACCGCAAAAGTGTCTACTTTTTGAACAATAAGACCCGGTTGGGGTGTCTTGACCGCATTTTTTCGCTCCCGGACCGTTTTTGGTCGGGGGTCCCCCCTAAAACTGCCTAACCCTACTGGTTTTCACAAGCAGGTTTCCCAAAGTACCCGGGGGGGTTTTGTTGCACCATGGTACATGAAATGGATTGGGCACGTTGACAAGATGATGTCATAAGATAGTGAAATGCAATGAAATCTCGGTTGGCTTGAAAAACAACACATCCGACTACAGTGTGACATGGAGGTGGCGCTCATACCATTTGTGTGTAGACGTACACAAGCAATGTTGAGCACCGGCCGTTGCTGTACAGTTGCACAGCCTTACCCCAAGAGATGGTAAGGAGACATGTATGGCGGCATCGGCCCATTGAAAGGAAGCGGGAAGGCCGCGGGTTGCCACAGCGGCTGCGTGCAAGATTGAGACAGGCCTGCCGGTGCAACAAAAGGTTGAGAGGCCGATGCCATGCCCATGGTGTCGAAGAATTGAGGAGTCAAGGGTGCTAGCGGTGGCACCACGGATGCATTCTGGAGAGGAGCTACAGGGAGGGCCGGGGTATGGTGCGGGCACAGGATTGGACGGGACCGTATCCTCTGAGGGTGGTGCACTTGTGGAAGCAGTATCCGTCCGTTGCCGCTTTGCACCACCACCACCACCACCACCACGACCACCATTGCCTCGACCACCACGCGCACGCTTGGGAAGTGTAGGTGGGTTTGCAACATCCGGGGGAGGTGGGGCACCAATCGTAGCACCAAGAGCATGCAAGCCAGACTCCAAATGCGCACATGACTCGGGACCGGCATCCACCGCCGCAGTAATGACCTTGCGGGCCAAAGCTAGGAGGTTGTTAAACATCCTACCCTTGTTGGCTACTATGGCCTCATCCGTTCGATTCTCATCAATGGATGGTGGCATCTCAAGCACGGGAACATCGCGTGTCGGAGTTGGCAAAGGACGCGACACCAAGCACTGGACAACAGGCAAATGTGGCTGGGATGGTTGGATCATGGGCACTGGGGCAACAAAAGTAGGTTGTTTCACAAACCATTGCTCATGGAACAAACCGATGTGGAAATACACGGGTATCATTCCTCGCTGCAGGACTGCAAAATAGTGGCGGCATGGCTCACCCAACCGTTGATGACCACATGTACAAACAAATTGTTTGTAACCCAACACTTCACTTCCATCGACAAGGGGATCGAAGAAAGCCAAATGTTGGGGAAGGCCAGCACACCCCGTGGAAGGCAGCAAGCTAACCGTAGCGGTGGCAAATTGCCTGTTGTCCAGGTCTTTGGGTGGCTCCCACCCATCCAAAGAGCGTGCAGGCATGCCATCAAACCTACCGTGGTCCAACGCACTAGGTGCGGCAACACCTAGCTTGGAAGGGTCATACTTCCCCACCTCATACATTGTCGTACCCATATCCACTTGCAACAAAAACCGTTGCAAAGCATAGGTAGTCAATGTATCCTTGACAAGGGGGATGGCAGATGGCAAGGCCTTTTTGGCAATTTCCACAGTTTGTTTCAAATCCTGAATGGCAAGGCAACCTTCTTGTGTCTTCATTTGACATTTGACAAGCCGCTCGACAGCATCAAAAATCTTATTGACACCACAACGTTTCCGAACCTTTGAACAAAGAGCCTTCACCCACCTGTTTGTGTTCTCCCCTCTCTGTGAACTTTGGATGCCATTGGTGAAGAGGTCAATGTGATAACATGTGGCCCAGTACTTACAATGTTCTCCCCCCCACGTGTTGTGGAGGTATGTGTAAGCCCATTGATGCGTAGGTAAGAGAGATGCTAGCAAGGTAGCCCAACCCTCCTCAAAGGCTTTTATATTCACCTCCTTACGGAGGTCATGGAAACGACTCATGAAGTTTTGGATGCCATGCTTCCCAAGCCTGCGAGCCATTTTCTTGCGGATGTTCTCCATGATGTGCCAAATGCACCAAAGGTGCTTGGTGCCCAACAACAGTGTTCGGACAGCCTTGGCACAAGCAGGGTCAGCATCCGTCATCAAAACCTTGGGGGCACTGGGAGTGTGCCTTAGCCATTGGGTCACTTGCCACTCGTAGTCACAGTCCCTTTCCCTCAGAACCAGTGCTTGGCCCACTATCAACGATTTTCCATGCTCATTGATAGTCGTAAAACAACCAAGATGGAAAAACATGTTGCAATTGTATGTATTGTCATGGATAACAAGGTAATTGAACCTTGAGGCCACCTCAACTTGACTGGGGGTCATCCAGAACAAGTGAGTCAAGCGGTTTGTACCAGGTTCTTTTTCCACCTCAACAACCCAACGGGGGTCCTCCTTTTGCTTTTCGCGAAGGCGCCTCACCAATTCATGGCAATCGGTGGCAGCCTTATAGCCATGCTTATAGTACACATTAGAGATGTCCCGCGGCTCAATTTTAGCATTGCGGAAAGTATCCCCAAAATGTTTTTCCAAAAGTTCCAGGCAGGTGGAGGGAGACAAACCCAACGCACCGTGGTCCTTTATCATATCAACCCACTCGGGCTTGATACACCGCTCCTCCCGAGCTACTGCACGAGCGGAGAGTAGGTTGTGGCCTTTGTGGGTCAAGTCCAGCTTTTGCACATGCCAAGATTCCTCTCGGAATTTTAGACCAATGCGACAGGGGCACTGGAGTTTGGAATTCTTGGCCTCGGTGCTTTCATCCGGCAGTTCCTCCACAATCTCAGGCTCCGTGTCGGTTGGCTTGTCTCCAGGCTTCCGACGTTTGGTCGTCCTGTTCCTCGACTTGTCCACATCACCTCCACCACTAGCTCCCCGGGTATCCGGACGCCACTTTACCGCGTAAGGGCATTGTAGATATAGGTAATCCTTGGACGATGTGCTAGTACTCAACGGGTAGCCCAGCCTACGGCGAACCTGGAGGGGGAATAATATGAACAATGGGGGCAACCCAAGGAAAAGGGTGACACATCAACGAGATATTGCAGTAGGTTGCAATACCTCTGCTCTCACACTGTCCTTGGTCTTGCCCAAGATGTCACCAACTTTGATCAATGGCTCAACCTTGTCCTCGGCACCACCACTACTTGGGGGGGTTTCTTCAATATCTTCTTCATCATCATCACCTATATCTCCAATGTCTTCACTAGCATCGGCAGCATCTTGAGCAAAATCCGACTCATCGGAGTCCGACAGCCCATTGTAATCATCTTGAGGCTCAACATCGCTCTCAACTTCATCCGCACCAACCTCCACCCTCACTTCCTCCACATCATCATCGGACTCTTCTTTAACTTTTGGCTTATAAGTGAAAGTGCTGCCCTGGGTCGTTGATGGTGCCGGAGGGCTCGGGGCCGGCAAGACCAGTGGGGCAGGCACGCGAGGAGTCGACCTGAACGCTGCTGTTGGGGGTAGAACCGGAGACACGGACACCAACGGAGGCGAGAGCAGCAACAACTGAAGCAAGGTCCATGTTGATTGTTATCCGGCTGAAAATCCCAGTCTATGAAGAAAATTGATGCGGATTTTACTATGCACATCTGAGTGTCCATATCTATCTGAAAAGATTTAAATAAATTTGATTGTGAAAAATATTTGGCCGATCTGGCCCGCGAGCGCGCGTCAGCGGCAAATGGTGATTCCAGGTAAATGATCGGAACGCGGCGGATTTACGATGAATGGACCGCGGAATCAGATCCGGCATATCAGAAATATATAGGTCTGATCCTAAGACTGAGCTGCGAGGCGGCGATTCCGCCGAAGCAGAGAAAATGACCAAAATGTAGTCAATCTGGGGCAGATCTGTGAAAATCTGAGCAGATGGGGGTTAGCCGCACTTACACTCCCCCTCCAAAAACACACTGGGGTGTGTCGCTACGTCAACGAAGAACGTAGTGCGGGTAAGTCCCAGAAAAAAATAGAAATGTAGCCTCGATGGGGCGAAATCTGCTTGATCTGACCTGATTTGGGCTGAATTGGCACTGAATCAGGATGGATGAACCTGAAATGAGACAGAATGAGGAGTGACGAACAGTCCTCCGTGCAGTAAAACATTAGGTTAAGGGCTAAAAAGCATGTAAACGTATCAAGAATCGATACCAAACCATGCACTGGTTGAGAATGAGGTAGATTATTGGTGGATTGAGTGGGGGAATCAAGAAATGGAGTGACATCTCAGCGCTCTGGCACAGTTTCGCTGTCGCGGGCACGCTACGGTGTCCTCGCCGAACTCTACATCGTGTTAGTCCCGCTTTTCTCGTTCTGAAAAGTGCAGCATGTGCTTCAGATTTGGCGCATCTGGTGGATGATCACAAGATTCAGCAAGATTGGGAATTAATTTGGGCAGGGATGAAGGAGTTGAACCAATCACAGAGAGGGAAAACAAATACAGATGGAGTCTGCAGGCCCTAAGTGAATAGAAAAACATCAGCGTCAACAAAGTTAGGCAAGGCCGTATACAGATCTTCGAGGAATGAGAAGAGATGACAAGGAAATCACCCTAAATTGTCCTAAAATCAGCAAATTTCCTAAGATGAAGGTGAAATGAAGCGGAATGTGTAGAACTGAAACTACTAACATCTTCGTTTAGACTAAAGTTAATATATATTGTCGTTTATTCACCTCAATTGTGCTTTCCGGCACGTTGGTTCGCGAGCATCTAACAGATTCTATGAAAATGTGGATCATGTGATGATGCATCATGATGGGACATGCTGGCCCTGGATCCTTGGCATGTAACGCGCCGAAGGTTCGCTGAAGGCGCTTTACTGACAGTATATAACTGAGAGACACCGTATTTACAGTGGCGGCGGTGTCAATCGACTTGGACAAGGCCCATCTTTCGATTGAGTCCCACAAGACACTTGGATTCACCATTTTCGACAGTTCCAGGTCGGATTGAGCTCACATTGGCGTGTGCCAAAAATACAACGAAGCTTACGGACTTCAGAGGTTGCTGTTAGAAGTCCCTAGAGCTCCTATCTGAAGGTTGTCTGAACAATTGACGTCTGGGTTTCGTGCAACAGTGGCAGAATGATGGACAAACCTGAGGAATTCAAGGTAAATTCAAGGAATCTGGATCTGAATCTGGACTTTGACTTCAGCATCACGGCAAATGAAGGTAAGATCTGAGTTCCTGGCGTTGCATCTGGTGCAGCCAGTACTACAATGGGTGCCTGTAGGGGTGAATGTCGCCGGCCGGCGTTGACACTATGTACATTTGCTTCCATCTGCACGAGTAGCCAAATTCCAAAGATGCACAGACCAACAGAGACAAGATTACCCCGAATCTGCCTGAATTAAGCCTGAGTTTGGTTTTTCCTGGACACGGCAGCACACTCCGTGGCTTTCGGCAGCGTATCTACGCCTTGTCTGCCGAACGGAGACCAAAGAAAAGTTGATTGACGTCAAATTATCAAACATTTGCAGTTCTCCACATCATGTTGTAATCAGGAAAAATGAACAGTGGATTGAGCAGAATGTGGTTTATACAAGTCGTCAGAACACTCACATTGGAATAAGTGGTCGACGGGGCGAGGCTGGAGCTTTTGTAGGAGTTGGACATGCAAGGGTTTCGAACCTACACCCTTGAGCCCTAGCGACGAGTGCCATGACGCCCTGGACTAGACGACTGTTACCCAGATTATGGCGTCAGCGACTCAAGTCACGACGGATCTCCCTGAATTCGGCCAAGCACGTATACATGTGACCACCAACCTGTCTGGTCGGGCCCTCGTACGGCTTGGGCGCTGCAAATCAGCGGCCGAACTCGAAGCTTGGTCCTCATTTGGTTCCTGGGCTGGCCTGACCGCAGGAGGGGGGATCGACGGATCAGCCCTGGAATGTGGCTGCTGAGGGCCGTAAAAGGCTGGATCTCGATTCACCACAGGTCTTTTTCCGTCGCTCTCCACCTGTCTGTCTGGTTTCGACAAACAGTCCGTCAGGAGTACGCCAATTTCGGGGTGCTTCTTGAGGAAGTCGATGAACCCCTTGGTGTACCCATGGACAAAAGAATGGGCTGGTTCCCAGTTGTTGTGACTGGAATCAAAGCCCCTCCACTCACATAGAAATTCCCATTCGCCCTTCGCGTCACGTCTTGCCTCTACAATCCTCTTGAGTTCGTACTTCCCCCCTTCGATGACCCGATCGGACAAAAATTTCGAAGTCCAAAAAAGGGGTTTAACCCGATCCTTGGGGGAGGGGATCTCTCTCTTGAGGCGATCGCCCGAAACGTCAATTTCCCTGCTGACATCCACACGAATCCTCCACCTGTTCTCACCGAGACGCGCTGTAACAGCGAATGGCCCCTCCCACAAGGGAAGAAGCTTGTCATCTCCGTCCAGGGTGGTTTCGGATTTTCGAAGCCAAACTCGATCATCGACTTCAAAATTGTGGGGGTTTTTTCGACCTTGATTCTGGACCCAAAGCCAGTCAGCTTGATGCTTATCGATTAATTTCGAGACAGTTTTATCTGCTCGTTGGACGTCGTCCAAAAACAACGAAGCATCTTTACAAGGGCGAGGATTATTCAACGGCATGTTCCACCAACACTTCTTTCGTCCAAAGACAATTTCATTTGGAGAAAGGCCATGGTACAAAGGCGTGTTGTGGTAACGGCGAAGCAATGCGAAGAGAATCTCAAGCCAATGAAAGTCCTTCTCACTGGCGAGCTCCTTACGAAGCATATTTATAAGTGAGCGGCCGGCTCTTTCGCCAGGCAACGCTCGATGTGAGTGGATTTCACATCTGAGGTGGTGGATTCCAAGGCGAGCACATAATTCTCTCCACCATTCGGAGGTGTACTCTTTGCCTGAGTCCGTAACCACCTCGGATGGGACGTCCCAACCTCCCATCCAGGTCTGCGCGCACCATTTGGCGGCAGCCTTGCCAGTCATCGACTCAATGTTGCAAGGCAACACTTGAATGTAGCCGGAATGACGGCACTGAATAAGGAGCACACCATTGACCTTTTTATTGGTCCAATGGCACTCTTCGTCATCGAGTTCACCGAGATAGAAAAAATCACTGGTGACTCTGTTAAAGAGGCGCTCCGGAATAGGATGTGGCCTCAGATGGCCGTGCTTCTTCGCGCTGGGTGGCGTCGCGACAGCACATTGGGCGCATCCGGCGGCTACTTTCATACAATGAGTGTATAGCCTTGAGCCAAACAACCTATGTTTAATCATCGACCATAATCGACGGCCATGTGCGTGGGGGGACTCCCATTTGTGCCACCAGTTTAACACTCGGGGGGCCAGGGCGTCTGGTACGCACAATTTACCCTCCATCCACAGCTTCCCCCCATCCAACGAATATTCAGAAAAAATCCCATCCTTGTGAGCATCTTTGGATTTGAGATTTCCAAAGACCTCTTTAAACATGGGATCCTGCAGATAATCGGACGTCCAGTCACGGATGATCAGGGAATCTTTCGGCAGGGGTGGAGTTTTGGCCGGATCTCGACGCTTAATGCCCTGAATCAACCGAAATCCACTTACACGTCGGGTGTAGTCAAACCGTTTCACACTCCCTGAGGAGGGATCGGTGACTTTCTCCACGACTTTCAGTGATTTGGTGCAGATTTCATGAGCATGCGCCGGATCTGTGAAGGCCGTGATGTCATGGCACGGTAATGCGTGCTGTTTAACAGCGCATTGCATGCATGCACGTCGAATGAGCTTTTTTTCTTCCTGATCCCATTCGATTATGACATGGCGGTCCTGCTCCGTACCATGGATGTTGGTACTTTGCAGCCCCTCTGAAGCGGGGTAAGCCCATCGGCTCAGAGCATCCGCTACCGTGTTGTGTTTTCCAGGCAAATACGACACATGGAGGTCAAACAGACTGAGAAATTCGTGCCATCTGGCCCGTCGACCAGCTGGGCTCGCGACAGTATCAATGTGTTCGGTGGCCCAATACTCCAGAGATCGATGATCCGTCAGGACCTCGACTCGATTGGTGCCAACCCACGATTGGTACTTTTTCAAAGCACAGATTATGGCGTAGGTTTCTTGCTCACGCGGCGACCATTGCATTTGGCGTGGGGCTAGCTTCCGAGACCAAAATGCAAGAGGGTAATGATCACCTGTGGCTTCATCAACCTGTTCAAGGACAGCTCCGATCGCGTACCTAGAAGCGTCGGTTCTTATGTAGAAGGGTCGGTCAAATTGCGGCACATGCAACGTGGCGACTTCGCAGAGGGCCGCCTTCAAGTGATGGAAGGCCTCCTCGCACTCGTCAGTCCACTTGACACGAACCTTTGAACCTGCCTTGCCTGCATCTCTCCCTACCTTCAATAATTCATTGAGGGGGGCAGCAAATTTGGCATAACTCGGCACAAAAGTGTGGTAAAAATTGCAACAACCCAGGAATCCTCTCAATTCCGTGATCGTCTCAGGGCGCTTCCACTTCTGAATAGCGACGAGCTTCCCTGGACTGGGTCGTCGGGTGCCATTCTCAAGGAGAGAACCACAAAATTCGACTGATTTCAAAAATAATTTTCCCTTCTTTGGCCCACAAATCAGCTGATTGGCATCAAGAATGTCCAAAACCTGGTTCAGCTGCTTTTCATGTAGGGCCACCAGCTCGGCTTCGGTCAGTCCCTCCCCTTCTGTCGCGATGATTATGTCATCTATGTACACACTCACGAAGGCACGAAGCTCAGGATGAGCTGTAAAAAGCACATCTTCCATCATTCTTTGAAAAAACGAAGGGTTTTTCTTCAGGCCCATGGGCATGACCGTCCACTGGACTGGGCCACATGGCGTGCACATACAGGTGAGAGGTCGGCTGTCCTTCCTCAACGGCATTTGGTGAAAGCCGTGACGGAGATCCAGCACAGAAAACAAGCAACCTCTTGCCCTCTTGGCGATTTCCTCCTCAATGAGGGGCAGGGGGTGTGAATCCGCCTAGGTTTCAGCGTTGAGGTTGCGAAAATCAACAACCATTCGCCAACCATCAATAGTGTTCTGGTCTGCAGGCGGCGGCTTCGGGACTGTGAAGGGTGCACAGCACCATTCGCTGGTCATACAACCCTCAAGCCAACCAAATTCCCTGAGATTTCTCTCGATTATTTTTCTGAGGATCTCATGTTTATTTCCATGGTTCTCATAAGGACGCTGTTTCTTCGCCTTGTAACCTTCACGAAGCTCGATGAAGGCTTCACCGAACTGCCCACGGACAGGGGGGTCTTTGATCAACTTCCCCGAAAGGGTTGTGTCCTTCCGTTCCTCAAAAATCTTTTCTCTTGTCTTGGAACACAACTCAGTGTCCACCTGATCGCCAGGAATTACTGTCGAAAAAACTTTGGCGACTTCTTCGGCCTTGGCAGGAAGAATCTTCTTACGGATGTCCCTAAAAAGGTCCGTATCAACTGCCTCTTGAAGATAGGTGGGTCGAGTGTCGACATTCCAGAGATTCTCTTCGTGATCCAGCTCCTCGAAGGGATCTATGAAAGCTTCCACACGGGGTTTTTCATAAAAAACTCTGAATTTGCGGCGCGATTTAAAATTTTTCTTCGCCCGTGCACTGAAGATTCTTTTCGATGTCGATCTTATTGGGGAAGAGGGAGACGAGGCGGATCCATTTGACGTTGGATCACCTTGGGTATCTGACGGACAAAAATCAGAAAAAATAGATTCATCATCAGTACCACGCTCAACCTCAGATTCAGACCCAACACAAGAATCAGTACCAGAATCAGCAGAATTAGAGTCAGAAAGCTTTCCATCCACCAGGAATGCAAGCGAACTCCAGGACCGCTGTGGCAGGGGACCTGTGTCGTCCCTGGCATACAGCTTAATCTTCCTGGGAAGTTCGATGTAATCTACACAAATGTCTTGCAATTCCTGAAACCAAGGCTTGTCGTCCCACAAGGGCACAACTAAAATCGCCTGGGTTTTATCTTGCTTGATTTTGTGGATGACCTGCTGGATTAAGTGAAACGGAGGATTAATCCATAACTTCTTGTCCCATTTATGGGTCCAAGCGTCGCGAAAATGCTTGTCAAAGCGCTTGTTCTCGCGGTTAGCAAAGGCATCATACTGTGGCCAAAAGGAATGGTGTTCATAAAAATATTCACAAATTGTATCGCGCCATTTGTCGACAACTCTGTAGGATGAAGAGTGCCAGCGCGAAGGGCGTCGTGGCTGGGAGTCCCTACGAACACATTCTAACTCTCGGGAGTAATCGGCACTCCCATTCACCTCTGCAATGGTGACATCTTCGCCAAACTTTGGTGTAACCTTTCGCTTCAAAAATTCTTCTGCACTTTTAAACCCTGCGTGCAAAAAACGAAATTCAGGACGCTCCAAGGGACCTGACTCCAGCAAAAAACAACGCCGATGACCTACGGGCGCCACCCTGTTCTTGCTAAGCCAAGGATGGCCCAAGTAAAGGTCATACTTTATGTCGGCACGATAGAAGTAGTCATCCTTAAGGATAACTTCCTCCACATTGCCTTCTTCCCAAAGGTCTTGAGCGACCAAATGAGTTGATATATAACAACCGCGTTGCCCACCTGCGAGAGAATGTCCAGAAACTCCCTCGAGGGTAACAGGATGAGGCGACTCAAACACGCAGTCGTCGGGTAAGAAAGAATTGGATTGGAGATTTACCTCTGATCCATTGTCACACAAACAAGTGGCGAGGTGGAAATTGCCCTTGCGATCAGAGACCCACAGCTTTGTGACAAACTGACGGGCCCTGTGCTTGGACTGTACACCAACCTCGTCCACTACAACAGAAGGATCCGCTGCCGGATCCAGGGGAGAGGAGACAAGCGACCCTACATCAAGTAATGGTCGATCAGGAATCTGGGGATCATGCCTGAAATCGCCTGGGGAGGGGCGATTTTCGTGGCTCCCCTAGGCGTTCTGACCTCCAGTGACTGCGTTAACATTGTGAACACACCCTGATTCGTCGACCCACTCATCTTGGAACGGATCATCTGCTGGATTCAAGGCATTTTCAACGTAATCTCGATCCGCATCGGACACCTGATCTGCACCTGAGACCTGATCCACACGATGGTTGCCCTTTCCACGTCCACGGCCACGGCCGCCGGATGATGGACCTCCACCGTCGCCACGCCCTCTGCCCTTACCAGAGAAAGGGGTCCCAGAAGGATTTCCCTTACCTTTACCCTGGGATCCTGGAGCATTTCCCTTGTTTGTACCGGATTGAGGGGTTTGGCCTGGATTTCGATTTCCGCCTCCGGCGTTGCTATTGGGGTTTTTCTGGCCGTTCGGCTGCCCACCGGAGCCGGATGGAGTCCGATTTCCTGTGCCTTGGGACCCGCCAGGGCCTCCAGTATTTTTGTTTCCACCGGAGGGGGTCGGATTCCCTTTTCCAGCCTTCCCACCATGCACCTGTCTGTCATTCCTGTCTGAATTCTGCGGATTACTGATATTTTCACCAATCACCTTGTGATCGTAAGGAGACCATCGGTGATTACCAGTAGAATGCGTCTTAGCTCGGTTCGTAGAACCTAAAAGAAGGCAGATGCTACAGTGATCCTGAACATTCCGGGTGTCATTCACCTTTTTGTTGCCCTTTTGGGCCCCATTTTGGGTGTTTTGCTGGGTATTCTTGTTTCCCCCAAGACCCTCATGGAAATTTTGATTGGCGGCGTCGGCGAGCCGCTCAACCTCTTCCCAGAGTTCCTTCGGGGTGAACGAAAACACCCAGTTCTTGGCCTTCAGGCGATGGCCATGGAAGCTTACTCCCCTGTTGAGGACTTGGACAAACAAGTCCCGATCCTCGTGTTCATTAAACTTGATTTTCCACGTGTTTTCAGTGAATTTCACCTTGGAAAACGACGTGGGGGAGCACTTTTGAAGTGCCTCCCTGACTGAAAACCTGTTGGCCGAGGCATCGAAGCCTTCGACCTCCGCCCACCAGGTCTTGACCTTTTCTTCGGACTGTTTGTTCCGAAGGGTGGCGGCAGTTTCTGAAGGGATCTTGTCAAAAATCAGATTTTTCAGCTCGGCACTAGAAAATTTTTCGCCTGAATGTTCAGATTCTTCCACTAAATTCCAGAAGCGCTGTCTTTTGTCTTGCACTTCGTGCAAGATTAATCGCGAGAATGAAGGAAAATTCTTCAACATTTGGTGGTAATGGTCCTCTGGCAGCCGGGATCCACGTACCTCCAACTGTTCCCACACCTCATCAAAGGTAAGGGGGGAATTTGTATCCTCACGATCACTCCAAGTCCTGAGCCAAGTGTTGGCTGGCGCTCCCTCAAGGCAGTCCAAGAGGGCCATCAGGAACTGATCATCTTGAAGTTTTTGAGTCTTAACCCACAGTTTAAATTCCCGTTGGAACTGAGGCCAACGTCTGGGGTTCCCATTATACTTCGGTTGCTTGGCAACCTGACGAAGTCGCAATGAAGTAGGATTAAGAAGCGAATCCAGCCCAACACCGGCCGTAATGGCAGACACCTTGGCGGCATCATTCGCCACACCAGCTCCGGCGAGGGTCTGGGCGAGCAACAGCTGGGCTAAGGCATTGGAATCAGCAGCAGGAGGGGCAGTACGGGAGGCAGTTCGCTTGGCATTCTGAGCCTCAGTCCTAGCCTTCGCCGTCCTACTCTGAGATCGAGAGATTGTAACCCTTTCCTTTAGCTTGGTCCTGCTGATCCTTGCATCGGTGGTCTTGGAGTCCACCGAAGGAGCAATTGAAAAAATTTCTGTCGCCTCCTCCGACGGTTCTGTTACTTGTTCCACCGATGATGCGCCCTCAGATCGCATGTGCGTCTTGAAAAGATCTTTTATTCCCAGCGTCTGAATGATGAGTTGCATTTGATCCTTGAGCAATTGGAGCTCAGAATCTCGCTGGAATCTGCAGGAGCAGTCGGCAGGACAATACATACCGTGTCCTGAAGGGCCTGAGCAGGCTGTCGGACCGCTGATCTCGGTGGTCCGCAGCCAGGAGTCCACTTGGGGAGCTCCTTCAGCCCTAATTTCCAGGCTTGCCTGCCTGGCCGCCTCTAAAATTCCTTCCTCAACCGCGGCGGCTAGATCGTCGCGGATGGAAACAGGGGGATGAGGGGCGGAGGGCCCGGCAACAGGTGCCTTGGTCTTCTCCTTAGGGAAGGGACTTGCCTTCCAGATCTGCAAAAAAATGGCAAAAGAGTCATCTTCTTGAGAACGCCACCACATCCTGGTAATAATTTCGTCCTGAAGGAGGAAAAAATATTCCATTAAAAATTCAGAGGCGATTCTTTCGTGTCCGATCAGCTTAGACGTGGCTAATAGACAAAGGGCCTCAAGGGCCTCAAGGTTACGGGTCACTTCTGGGGACAAATGGTCGCCCCATTGTGCCCAAGAGGCTGGTCGATTATAGCTAGGTACCTCACCTGGACCACCCATCTCAATGTCGTTGAGATCGGCGTCAATGGTCTCAAATGTTGGACATTGGTAAGGAGTGTTGGTACCTGCCAGGTCCGTAAGCTCCACCGGAGCGTTACCATCGTCGCAGGCTGGCAGATTCCAGCTGCTTGATGGCCAATTTCGACTGGGATCATAATGGTAATCTGGGCCTCCACAGCTGCTGATTTGCGCCCTTCTTGGGCAACTTGGGCTTGCGCAAGGCATTCCTCTCAAGGCCTCGTTCGCGCAGCACCATGGCAGCGTAATCGTTACGTCTCCAGGAGCGGCGGAGTCTACGGGGCCGTACTGGGGAGCGAACTGTGGTTGGGACACCAAAGGAACAACATTCAGGTAGCCTCTGCTACCATGAAAGTGCTGCCCTGGGTCGTTGATGGTGCCGGAGGGCTCGGGGCCGGCAAGACCAGTGGGGCAGGCACGCGAGGAGTCGACCTGAACGCTGCTGTTGGGGGTAGAACCGGAGACACGGACACCAACGGAGGCGAGAGCAGCAACAACTGAAGCAAGGTCCATGTTGATTGTTATCCGGCAGAAAATCCCAGTCTATGAAGAAAATTGATGCGGATTTTACTATGCACATCTGAGTGTCCATATCTATCTGAAAAGATTTAAATAAATCCGATTGTGAAAAATATTTGGCCGATCTGGCCCGCGAGCGCGCGTCAGCGGCAAATGGCGATTCCAGGTAAATGATCGGAACGCGGCGGATTTACGGAGAATGGACCGCGGAATCAGATCCGGCATATCAGAAATATATAGGTCTGATCCTAAGACTGAGCTGCGAGGCGGCGATTCCGCCGAAGCAGAGAAAATGACCAAAATGTAGTCAATCTGGGGCAGATCTGTGAAAATCTAAGCAGATGGGGGTTAGCCGCACTTACAATAAGGTGAACTATCACTCAAGCAATCAACATCAATGATCTTTCTTCTAATGGATGGCATAGTGACAATTCACCCCAAAATTCTGCAATTCAGAAACAGAATAAAATTTGTGTTCAGGCATGTCATCCAACAGGCAGTCACCAGTACAGACAGCTCTGATCTGGCATTTCCCCAAAAAATCTGCTCAATTTCGCTTTTTTCTGCCAGAAATCCGACCGCCGCAGACATTTCTGCGGATAAGCCCTTATCCGCAGAAAAACGCATTTCTGCGGATAACACTTGCCTGAAACTCCAACCTAGTTTGTCCGGCGCCGACATTTTTTGGACGATCCCCCCCTTTTCGCCGAACAAACCGACACTTCCGCCCCTAGATTTGCTTGCATCGAGCTGGAGAATCAGGAAAATTCACTCTCGTCCCCAATCGCACGCAGAAATCCCGATGTGGCAGTGAAAATCGCCTCAAATCGAGATTCTGCCTGCCGAATCGTGTCCCGCAGGTCTTGTTGTTCATGTGTGGCCTGATGGAACCCGATTTCTGGGCCAGACTGCTTAGCATCCAGGAAATGGAAAGTGGCCAAGTCGCGTATTGCCGCCTAACTGAACGGCGCCAGGTAGTTTCAGAAGTCGCTTTTTTATCGCGTTTGCGGGTTTGCAACCTTTTGGTTTGCGAGGTTTGCAGAGGTTCGTGTGGAATGTTAGGAAAGATGTGATAGCTCGTGCTTTTCTTTGACCCCAGCCTCTCGTCCAACGAACGAAACCTGGGTTAGGGTTGGTCGGTTGGGGATTACTGGTAATACTTCCTGCCTGCCGGTGTTGGATAAGTGGACGAACGACACATATTGAGCCTTGCATGTCCACGCCCAGACCACCGCATCACAGTGGCCTGAAGGAATCCGCCTGCACTGCGTGCAACCGGTACTCCGTCCACGTCAGCAATCAGCAGTCAGTGTGGCACCAAGGCAGTAGCAAAACGATGACATCTGTGCACAAGCTTGCCTGCAATCCGCGCCCTACTTGCCTGCAATCCGCGCCCTGCTCGGTTGCATCCCTGGAGCTTGCTTGTGTGTGCCCGGTTGCGGTTTGGTCTCACGTTGGATGTGTGATTGTGTGTCCGGCGCGCGCTGGGTGTGTGATTGTGTATTTGCCGCGCGCTGGGTGTGTTATTGTGTGTGTGTGTCAGAGCGCTGTGTGTATGATTTGTGTGTCGGTGCACTGTGTGTGTGTCATTTCTGGGTCAGCGCGCGATGTGTTAGTGTGCTTGCCGCGCGCTGGGTGTTTGATAGTGTGTTTGCCGCGCGCTGGGGGTGTGATTGTGTGTCTGGCGCGCGCTGGGTGCGATCGTGTTACACCTTTCTCGTGCGCGTGAAGCTCTTCCCTTCCCAGTTGGCGTGCAAATGCTACCGTACGTCATTCCTCAACCCGTCGGATTGCATTTCTGTAATGCAGGGATGCATCGGGTACTGGTGGGAGACGGGTATGGGTGAGAGGTACGTGGGTGAGAAGGATTTTGCTGCGACATCCACGGCCGTCTTCGCGCGTGTCAATATCTGCCGGATCTGGGGTGCGTATGACAGCGGCTGGGTCGAAGAGTACGGCAAAGTCAAGCAAGTGCTGTTGGATGGAGAGCAAGGGGAAGCAACAGTCAAGGGCTCGAAAGTCAAAGGTTGCAACACATCGGGGCCTCGACCTCACTGGCGCATGCGGATGTATCCCGAGGAGGTTCATGACGTTGAGAATCCCGAAGCCGCGAAAGGCATCATGAATACGAGAATCAGCGAAAGGGCTGGGGAATGTGTGGGCTCCCAAATGTGAAACTGGGCCGAGATTTGACGTGCTCTTGCCCCATGGAGTCGATTGTCATCTCTGCTCAGCACTTGCAAGCGTCCCTCGATCGCGCAACCATGCAACAGTGCCTGGAGTTCGTCGGCCATGAGAGTCAAAAGCCCATCGGTGTTTCGCATTGCGAAGAGATCTGTGGTGAAGGGGAGTTCCAAATCGCGTACAGGGAGGTGCGGACCCTGGCCCAATGAAATTGTTGGAGCAGAAGACACGTGGCGCTTGCTCGCTTGCGTGCTTGCCTTCTGGTCGTTTTTTTTGGACTGTGTATGCCTGCTTGCTTGCGTGCTGCTTGCCTTTCGATCGTCTCTGCTCAGCACTTGCGAGCATCCCTCAATCGCGCAAGCATGCAACAGTGCCTGGAGTTCGTCGGCCATGAGAGTCAAAAGCCCATCGGTGTTTCGCACTGCGAAGAGATCCGGTGTTTCGCACTGCGAAGAGATCTATGGTGAAGGGGAGTTCAAAATCATGTACAGGGGGGTGCGGACCCTGGCCCAATGAAATTGTTGCAGCAGAAGACACGTGGCGCTTGCTCGCTTGCGTGCTTGCCTTCTGGTCGTTTTTTTGGACTGTGTGTGCCTGCTTGCTTGCGTGCTGCTTGCCTTTCGATCGTCTCTGCTCAGCACTTGCAAGCATCCCTCGATCGTGCAAGCATTTCTGGTCGTTTTTCTGGACTGTGTGTGCCTGCTTGCTTGCGTGCTGCTTGCCTTTCGATCGTCTCTGCTCAGCAATTGCAAGCATCCCTCGATCGTGCAAGCATGCAACGAGGCCTGGAGTTCGTCGGCCATGAGAGTCAAAAGCCCATCGGTGTTTCGCACTGCGAAGAGATCTATGGTGAAGGGGAGTTCAAAATCACGTACAGGGAGGTGCGGACCCTGGCCCAATGAAATTGTTGGAGCAGAAGACACATGGCGCTTGCTCGCTTGCGTGCCTGGCTTCTGGTCTCTGGTGGCAGGTACGCGGGGGTTTCAACATAACTGTGGTGTCATAAACCAGCGGAAGGAGATGTGTGTGCACGTGTGGGAGGTGGGCAGGCCTCACCCAATGCGAGAGCTCCCTCACCAAGCGTCCATGCTGAAACCATGCTGTGAACGAATCCATATGAGTTGCCTAGGCTGTCGTTTTTTTGGACTGTGTGTGCCTGCTTGCTTGCGTGCTGCTTGCCTTTCGATCGTGCTGGCTTGCTTTGCTGTCGAGTTGGTGCGTGCTGTGTTGCTCGCTTGCTCTGTTGCCTGCTTCGTCGCGCTTGGCTTGTGGTTGTTCGCTTGTGCCTGCTGGCTTGCTTGGCTTCGCTCGTGCTTGCTTGCTGCCTGCTCGCATTTCCGTGGTTGCCTGCTTTGGTTTCGAATCGTGACTGAGCCGGTGTGTGGTTCTATCTCTTGGCTGCTGTGGCTCCCGCATGTGTGCTTTCGATCGTGCTGGCTTGCTTTGCTGTTGAGTTGGTGCGTGCTGTGTTGCTCGCTTGCTCTGTTGCCTGCTTCGTCGCGCTTGGCTTGTGGTTGTTCGCTTGTGCCTGCTGGCTTGCTTGGCTTCGCTCGTGCTTGCTTGCTGCCTGCTCGCATTTCCGTGGTTGCCTGCTTTGGTTTCGAATCGTGACTGAGTCGGTGTGTGGTTCTATCTCTTGGCTGCTGTGGCTCCTGCATGTGTGACTACACTCTCATTCGCCTTTGCAGACTGTGGTTGCTTTGCCGTCGTGGTCCTGTCTGCCGTTTGTGTTGTGTCGTTGGTGTCTTGTGTCCCTAACCTGCCTGCTGATTTCTGCTTGCTGCTTGCTGACTGCTGCTTGCCGACTGCTGACTGGACTGCTGATGGCTGCTTGCTGCTTGTGTTGTTGGTGTCTTATGTCTGCCACCTCTGCCGACTGTGGTTGCTTTGCCATCGTGGTCCTGTCTGCCATTTGTGTTGTGTCATTGGTGTCTTGTGTTTGCCGTTTGTCTGGTGGGTGTGTGATTTGTGATCGTTTGCTGTTACGAATGTGCTTGTGGGTGGGTCCATATCCTTTCCGATCTTGTTTGTCTGTGTGTGCGCATTGTGTCCGTCATTCATGGGCTTGGCTTGTCTGTTGCTGTTTGGGTTTTGCCTGCTGGTTGCTGGTTGCTGCTTGCCGAGTGCGGGTTGTTGGTTGTTGATTGTTGCTGGCCTTTTGCTGCCTGCTGCTTGCTGATTGCTGCCTGCCGGTTTCTGCTTGCTGATTGCTGCCTGCTGATTTCTGCTTGCTGACTGCTGCTTGCTGACTGCTGAATGGATCGCTGATGGCTGCTTGCTGCTTGTGTCGTTGGTGTCTTGTGTCTGCCACGTGTCCGGCGGGTGTGTGCCGCGTGTGGTTTGTGCAGCAGACGGCCGGCAGCAATGGTCAAACAGCCTTCTGCAGGCAGCAAGCCGCAAGCAGCGATCAGCAAGCAGCAAGCAGCACTCAGCCGTCAGCAGTCAGCAACCAGCAAGCAGCCATCAGCCGTCCAGTCAGCCGTCAGCAAGCAGCAATCGGCAACCGGCAAACGGCAGGCAGCGACCAGCAACCAGCAGGTGCGACCAGACAGCAACGGACATCGCAAAGGACATTGACTCACCCACAAGCACATTCGCGACAGGAAAACGATCAACGCACAAGCTGCTGACTGATGGCTGCCTGCTGGTGGCTGCTTGATGCTTGCCGCTTGCTGACTGCTGCTTGCTGAGTGCTGCTTGCTGCTTGCTGATCGCTGCTTGCTGCTTGCCGCTTGCGGAAGGCTGTTCGCCGATTGCTGCTGTTTGCTGCCGGATGGAGTTGTTTTGTTGGAGGGGGCGCGGTGGTTTTGCTTTCGTCGTGGCGCAGGGGCTTTGCTCTGTGTGTTTGTTGTTGTTTGTCCGTTGCGATTGTGTTTCAGCAGCTTTCCTCTTCGTGTTTTGTTTCGAGGTGCTTGTGTGTGGTTGTTGTGTTTGCCGTTTCCTGGGATTGTCCTCAGGTGATGGGCGTTGCTGGCGCCCGAGGCTTTGGTGGTTACTATTCTGCGCGTGGGCGGCAGTTTGTCCGCCGCCGACTTCGATTCCATCTCCGGCTGGGTGCGACGTTCCACCTTATTAAGGTGTGGTGTTCCTCCGGTCTGCAGCGTGTATTGGCGATGTGGCGTCACCCTCCGGCGTATGCTGTCCGGAATGGTTTCCCTCCTTCTGTATCCCTCCTACAGCGATGGGCTGTGCACCTGTTTACGAGTGTGTTGCGTCGAAAGCGTTGGCGGCTGCGTGATACTGGGTGCATATTGGCCACCTCCAACAGAAAAAAAAATCCAACGGGGGCGGTACAATTTCCTTGAGACGGCAGTGGCGCTACCTCTGAACTGTGTGGTGGTATCAATGGCGTTGTGGCTCCTAGATTTGGGGTCTGACACCACGGTTCTGCTGACTGGTTCTGGTGACCGAACTGGGTACGCTGGACTCTGCTAAGTGTGGCCTGTGGGTATGGAAACGGGGCAGTGGTCTGCACCTGGGGATGTGGTGCTGCCAGGAGTGTTTGGATCAACTATCCAACCGTTTTGTTTTTTTTTTGATGCATGGGGGTTGCCCCCCGGGCTTCATCCAACCGTTGCGTGCAACTGGCGGTGCACGTGCCCATACGTCTGAGCCCCCCCCCCCCCTACCATTGTGCGAACTTTGAAGGAGGATCGTACATTTGAGCCAGCCGACGCTTCCACTCCGTTGCTGTGTGACGTTCTGCTATGAGCGAGTTCTCGCCGGTAGTGTCACGATGGCTGTGCATAGGCTTATGCGTCTTGGCTAGGAGGCTTGTACATTTGAACCCCCCCCCCCCTTCTCAAAAGAAGAAACATGGCCCCCTCACAAAGAATTTTTTTGGATTTTTTACGAGAAGTTGAGTCAATGGACCCCCCGTGCGCGTGTCAATGCCCCCCCCCCTTTGAAAGAAGAAACATGGCCCCCCTTGCCAAACCCCCCCCCCCCTCTCCCCCGGAAAGAAGAAACATGGTCCGGGCCATTGACACCGCTACCCACACACCCACCTGCGCCCGTGTTGCATGGCCCAATCCAATGGCCCAATCCTTACGCGACCTCCTGTGCTCATGTGAGCGGGTTCTTGTCCAACTACGGGTAGCTGCTAGCGTTGGTGTGGCCCGTGCAAACCGGGTGACGGGGGACTACCAACGGGTGGAGCAGACAATTGCCCCCCCCCCCCCCCCCCCTCCTGTGCCTCGCAGTGCCAGCCTAGAATTGGCAGTGTACACGCCTTTACGTGGTTGCTGCTCCGTTGCTGGGTGACACGCACAAACACTACCAAGATGCAAGAGGTACCAAGCAAGGGTCCCCACCACGCTTACACCGATGGCACAAGCTCGAAAATGCATACACAAAGATTTTTTTTGTTGGATTTTTTACGAGAACTTGAGTCAATGGACCCCCCGTGCGCGTGTCGATGGACCCCCCCCCCTCTTGAAAGAAGAAACATGGCCCCCCTTTGCCACCCCCCCCCCCCCCGAGAGAAGAAACATGGTCCGGGCCATTGACACCGCCACCCGCAGACGCACGTGCGCCCGTGTTGCATGGCCCAATCCAATGGACCGATCCTTACGTGACCTCTTGTGCTCATGTGAGCGGGTGCTTGTCCAACTACGGGTAGCTGCTAGCGTTGGTGTGGGCCGGTTGGGTGGGCTTCATCCAACCGTTGCGTCCAACTGGCGGTGCACATGCCCGTACGTCTGAGCTCCCCACCCCCCCCCCCCCCTACCCTTGTGCAAACTTTGAAGGAGGATCGTATATTTGAGCCAGCCGACGCTTCCACTCCGTTGCTGTGTGACGTTCTGCTATGAGCGAGTTCTCGCCGGTAGTGGCACGATGGCTGTGCATGGGCTTATGCGTCTTGGCTAGGACCCTCCTGCTCCGTTGACGCGTGCGTGCAAGTGGCGGTGCACACGCCCGTACATCTGAGCTCCCGCCCGCTGCCCTCTCACCCCCATGTGCTGTCACGGCCTGTGCCCTTGTTGACCAGAGTCGGCTGTGTCGGCGCCCCTGAATTGCCCGGCCTTGTGCAAACTTTGAAGGTGGCTTGTACATTCGAACCAGCCACCCCCCCCCCCCCCTTCTCGAAAGAAGAAACATGGCCCCCCTTGCTAGTGGATCCCCCCCCCCCCTCTTGAAGGAAGAAACAACCCCCTCCCCCTCCCCCCAGTTTTTTCACCAAATTGCACACGAACTGCCTTTTGTTGCCTAGTTTCCTGTGTGTGACATTGTGTGTCTCGTGCCTAATTCTCCACCCAGGTAGTTGCTAGCGTTAGTGTGGGCCGTGCAAACCGGGTGACGAGAGGCTACCAATGGGCGGACCCGACAATTTGTCTCCCCCCCCCCCCCCTCCTGTGCCTCGCCGTGCCAGCCTAGAATTGGCAGTGTATACGCCTGTACATGGTTGCTGCTCCGTTGCTGGGTGACACGCACAAACACCACCAAGATGCAAGAGGTACCAAGCAAGTGTCCCCACCACGTTTACACCAGTGGCACAAGCTAGAAAATGCATACACGAAGAAGTTTTTTTTGGATTTTTTTATGAGAACCTGACTCAATTGACCCCCCGTGCGCGTGTCCATGCCCCCCAACCTTTATGTGACCTCCTGTGCTGCTGTGAGCGGGTTCTTGTCCGACTCCAGGTGGCTGCTAGGGTGTGGGCCCCGCAAACCAGGTGGCGAGGGGCCACCAACGGTGGAGCAGACAATTGCCCCCCCCCCCCCCCCCTCCCGTGCCTCACAGTGCCATTATGGAATTAGCAGTGTATATGCCTGTGTATACGCCTGTACATGGTTGCCGCTCTGTTGCTGGGTGACTCTTTTCGGCTCCGAGCGGGTTCTTGGCGGTCTTGTGGTGGCATGGGGTGCCCTGCTGCTTCCGCCTGCGTGAAAGCACGCAGCCAACCCCCCCTCACCTCCTTTGTTTTGAGACGGAACGGCGGTGGTAGCAAGGGCGCTACACGTGCTAGACGGAAAAGACCGCGTGTTGCGGAGCAAGCTGTGTGGATTGGAGTGTTGTGTCACTCCGTTGTTTCGTAGGTGTTGTGCACGTCGGTGGATGGCTTGTTGATCCATGGATCACGTAGTTGTATTGACGATGGCTTGATTGGCCATGAGGCAGCCTTAGACAAGGGTGCTTGATTGTGCAAGCAAGCATGGAAGCATGCATTTGGTGTGCTGTCGGGGTATATTCCTCCCTGTGGTGCCAGAGCGAGTTCTCGCCGGTGGCATTGGTGGATGGGATGCAGCGTTCTAGGGCGTGGTGCGGAACCCCCCCAATTTTGGGTGTTGTTAATATGGTTGGAACCCGGAATTTCACATGTTACATGGGTGCACTATGATGCAACAATGTGCCTTCCATGTTTCGTTTGCTCGATATTGCCCGTTTTGCACTTTTTGCGATTTGATCTTTTTGTGCTCTAACTAGTTATCGCGGGGTTAGAACGGGGTTAGAGCACTAGTTATCGCGTGGGTTATCGCGCGATAACCTAGTTATCGCGGGGGTGTGTTCCAAGGCACCTTTGGCACGTACATGGACCGTGGAGATGAATGGTGGGGGTGCCCCCCTCTACCCCCCCCCCCCCCCCCGCCTGGTCCCAATTGGGCAATAGTGGCAAAGCGTGGGGGTGGCTGTTCCATGCGGGATTGCCCGAGCGTCAATTGACGTCGTCGCCTTTGGTAACAAGGATGCTACCCATGCCAGACGGGAAAGAACGTGTGTTGCGGCGCAAGCTGTGTCTAACATGGAACAATAGGTGTCAGGCGGAAAGGTGGCCCATGACCACCGTGCGCATGCTAGATGCATGGTTGGCTCTTGCCTGGGCCGTGACCAAGGCCCATGGTGCCTGTGGCGTTGTTCGCCTCGTCGCCACGTGTGTTGTCGGTTTGGGGGTCTTCTCGTTGCTCCGCATTGGAGTGCCGTGTCACTCCGTTGTTTCGTGGGTAATGTGCACGCCTGTCGTTGGATGAGTTGGTGATCCGTGGAGCACATATTTTCACTGAAGACGGCTTGCCCGGCCGCGAGGAAGTGGTAGATATGGGTGATTGATTGTGCAACCCCCCCCCCCCCCCGGTGCCAATTCGGCAATAGCTGCACAGCGTGGGGCCCGGTGATCCGTGGAGAATTGCCCGCGCGTCGCTTGAGGTCATAGCCTTTGAAAGTGACGCAACCCGTGCTTGACGGAAAAGACCGCGTGTTGTGGCGCAAGCTGTGTCCAACACGGGACAATGGCTGTCAGGCGGAAAGGTTGCCTCTAACCACCGTTCGCATACTGGATGCATGGTGTGGTCTTGCCTAGGCGGTGACCAAGGGCGGTGGTGCTTGTGGCATGTTATTCTTGGCAACGTCGCCATGCGTGCCGTCCGTTTGCGGGTTTTCTCGTTGCTCCGGATTGGAGTGTTGTGTCGCCCCGCTGTTACGTAGGTGCTGTGCACGCTTGTCGTCGGATGGGTTGGTGCTCCATGGGGCACGTGGTTGTATTGAAGGCGGGTTGATTGGCCACGAGGTAGTTTTAGACAAGCGTGATGGGTTGTGCAACTGTGGTGGTGCAACATCGGTGGAATGTATTCCGAGGCACCTTTGACATGTACGGTGGCGGTGGAGATGAATGGGGGGGTCGCCCCTTTTCCTGCCCCCCCCCCCCCCCCGGTGCCAATTAGGCAATAGTGGCACGGCATGGGGGTGGGTGTTCAGTGCACGATTGCCCGGGCATCGAGGTCATCGCCTTTGGTAGCAAGGATGCTACCCATGCCAAACGGAAAAGACTACGTGTTGCGGCGCAAGCTGTGTCCAACACAAATCAATGGGTGTCAGGCGGAAAGGTTGCCTCTGACCACCGTTCGCATATTGGATGCATGGTTGGCTTTTGCCTGGGCCATGACCAAGGCCCGTGGTGCTGTGGCGTGTTCTTGTCGGCCACGTCACCGTTTGCGGGTTTTCTCGTTGTTCCGGATTGGAGTGTTGTGTCACTCCGTTGTTTCGTAGGTGCTATGCACTCCGGTCGTTGGATGGGTTGGTGATCCATGGGGCACGTGGTTGTATTGAAGGCGGGTCGATTGGCCACGAGGCAGTTTTAGACAACAGTGGTTGATTGTGCAACCGTGGCTTGCTTCCTTTGTCTCGGTCAAGCATGCAAGCATGCACTTGGTGTGCCGTCGAGGTGTACCTCTCCCGGTGGTGCCAGAGCGAGTTCTCGCCGGTGGCATTGGTGGGACGTGTGGCGCCAAGTGGATTCTGGGGACTGAATCACGTTGCACGGGGGACATGTCATTCTCGGTGGCATAGCCATCACCTTCACGCTTTCAGCCACACATGATGCTTTCTGTGATTACTCTTCCTCGTGAAGTGTGGTCCATTATCATTTTGTTGCTCATTCCCTTTGTCGGCATGCAATTGCTGCGGGTGGCACGCCAATTTCGATTCTTCCGCTTGCCTGAGCCCTGACCGGGGCCCGTGGTGCCTGTGGCGCGTTCTTGTTGGCCACGTCACCAGTCTCTGTGGTCCGGTTGCGGGTTTTCTTGTTGCTCCGGATTGGAGTGTTGTGTCACTCCGTTGTTTCGTAGGTGCTGTGCACGCCGGTTGTTGGATGGGTTGGTGATCCATGGGGCATGTGGTTGTATTGAAGGCGGGTCGATTGGCCACACGGCAGTTTTAGACAACGTTTGTTGATTGTGCAACCGTGGCTTGCTTCCTTTGTCTCGGTCAAGCATGCAAGCATGCACTTGGTGTGCTGTCGAGGTGTATTCCTCCCTGTGGTGCCAGAGCGAGTTCTCGCCGGTGGCATTGGTGGGACGTGTGGCGCCAAGTGGATTCTGGGGACCGAAGCACGTTGCAGGGGGGCCTCGTCATTCTAGGTGGCATAGCCATCACCTTCGCTTCTTCAGCCATACATGATGCTTTCTGTGATTACTCTTCCTCGTGAAGTGTAGTACATTATCATTTTACTTTCTCATTCCCATTGAGGGCATGCAATTGCTGCGGGTGGCACGCCAATTTCGATTCCTCCGCTTGCCTGGGCCCTGACCGGGGCCCGTGGTGCCCGTGGCGTGTTCTTGTCGGCCACGTCACCAGTCTGTGGGGTCTGTTCGCGGGTTTTCTCGTTGCTCCGGATTGGAGTGTTGTGTCACTCCGTTGTTTCGTAGGTGCTATGCACACCGGTCGTTGGATGGGTTGGTGATCCATGGAGCACGTGGTTGTATTGAAGGCGGTTCGATTGGCCACGCGGCAGTTTTAGACAACGGTGGTTGATTGTGCAACCGTGGCTTGCTTCCTTTGTCTCGGTCAAGCATGCAAGCATGCATTTGGTGTGCTGTCGAGGTGTATTCCTCCCTGTGGTGCCAGAGCGAGTTCTCGCCGGTGGCATTGGTGGGACGCGTGGCGTCAAGTGGATTCTGGGGACCGAAGCACATTGCATGGGGGACTCGTCATTCTAGGTGGCATAGCCATCACCTTCACGCCTTCAGCCACACATGATGCTTTCTGTGATTACTCTTCCTCGTGAAGTGTGGTCCATTATCATTTTGTTTCTCATTCCCATTGAGGGCATGCAATTGCTGCGGGTGGCACGCCAATTTCGATTCCTCGGCTTGGAGCGTCCCATCTTGAACAACTTTAAATTCCATTTTGCCAAGTTCTTGCCGGACTACGTCTATGGCGGGGATAGACTGTTGGCGTTTGTACGCAGCATGAGCCTAGGGCACATGGGTAATCCAAGAGTGCTATTCTCGGGCTCACTCGTCCTACAAGGGTTGCGACATGAGTGTTATGCTGGCAAAATCGGCCTTGACATCTTCTGTCACCTCCGAACCCTGTCAATCGTGGTGGGGCACCTGACTTCGAAGCAAGGAATGACCCTACTTCGCATGGATACCCGGGAGGAGTTGGCGGACAAGGGCTACTCGGACATTGTCAACGACATTGACTCTTGGTGGAGCTTCCTCAGTTATCGTGGCGCCAGTCCTGTTAATCTCTTCGTTGCCAGGGACCATGTCCCTTTGCGCGATCTAATTCTCCGTTTTGACCTAGATGTGGTTCAAAACTACTACGATGGGTCTTCGTTGTTTTGTGCTTGTCCGCGCGCCGTTTTCGCCAAACGGATGCACCGGTCAGATGGCGGTTGGATGTACTCGGACCGCGCTTTGAAGTACGTTGCCCGGGGGTATAGTTTTGATTGCAGCCATGTCACCCATCACCCATCCGACCGCATGCTTATTGCATGGTGACGCATAGTTCCCGACGGACGCTTCCATCTGGTGTGACGAGCATGTGTGTGTCCTTGTGGCCGCGACATTGGGGGCATACTCGTCATGCGATCGTGTTTTTTGGCCAACTTCCTTGACCACTGTGGCCTCGTAAGGGTGCATGTGCTTGTGCAAAATGTCGTCGCAATGGGGATCTTGCTTTACTTTACCCTTCACTTTGACAGGTTCTTGCAGTGTTTTGTCCGAAGCCCGGCTACACTGTTGGATTTTGTACGCAGTGTGGCGCATTGGGGGTCCGAGAGTGGTCTTCTCCGGCTCACACGTCCTCCAAGGGTTGCAACGTGAGTGTTATGGCGGGGAACCTTAACGTGTTTTCTCACCTCCCAACCGTTTCAACCGTGGTGAGACACCTGGTTTCCCAGCAGAGAATGCACCTATTTATAATTAACCGCAGGAAGGAATTGGCAGAGCAATGCTTCAACGTTGTCAGCAACGTTCACTTGTGGAGGAACTTCCCCGTGTTTCGTATGAGTAGAACCGTGCACCTGATTGTTACGAGGGACAACAATGTCTCTGAGCCCGACGTAATACTTGGTTTTGACCTAAATGGGGTGCAAACCTACTGCGATGCGTCTGCAGTATTTTGTGCTTTTCCGAACGTCGTATTCACCAAACGGATGCGCCGGTTGGTGGGCACGACTTTGGGCTCTAACCGCGTTTCAAAGTTCGTTGCACGGGGGCATATTTTTCGTGGCGTATAGTTGGCAGCGCCCCTTTTCGTTGCATGTTACGAGCATTTTGTGTGTTCCTTCGACCATAACATTGGGGGAATACTCTTTATGTGGTTGTCTTCCGTACAACTTCCACCAAGGCCTCATAAGGGTGCACACCCTTTTGGAAAAATACGTCGCGGCAATGATCTTATCACCGTTGCGGACAGTGTGCCCTTTTTGCTGTGCAGTCCCGTGGTTGCCCTTTCCACACGGTACTTTCTTGTAGCCTATTTTGAACTCCCGCCCCAACCGACTTTTTCCGTGTGATTGGGTTCATTGGACCCGGTTCGTCTCTACAGTGATAGCACTTTGCTGCGGGTTAATCCCAATTGAACCTTGAGTCCGTCCAGCCGGCTGTTTGTCACTATGGCTTGGTGGGAAATGCCATTCCTCCTTTGGACGGTGTGTGTGCGACCACCTCTCCAAGGGTGCCCTCTGGTGATGGATTATCAGAGAGGTGTTCTTTTGTTCATGCGACTATGTTCGTTCCCCCGAGTCCATCTCTACGGTGATGGCGCCTTGCTGGGAGGTAACCCCGATTTAACCTTGAGACTATCCACCTTCGTGGCTACGCGTGGATGTGATTTGTTATGCCCGTTGCTTGTCACTGTGGCTTGATGGGAAATGTTGTACCACCCCTTGGTGTGTGTGTGTGTTTGACCACCTCTCTGGACGTGCAACCCGGCGATGGTCCGTCACACGTTATTGTTTTGTCAGGTCGTTGGCGTCGCAATTCGTGTTGGCATGTTTCCTTCCCACGCGGGTAGCCCGGTCATATCGCACCGTGCTCACTCGGTTGTCCCGTTGGGCGAAAAAAGGCGAACCACCCTTTTTGTGGGCTATTTCTCTGATAGTGCCTTTTTTGGCTTCGTGGTTGGGGCATCCGTGGGGAGCGAGATTGGGGTGTTGCCCGAGCCTCGATCGAGGTCATCACCATTGGTAACATGGTGTTGCGGTGCAAGCTGTGTCCGACGCAGAACAATCGTTGTCATGAGGAAAGGTTTTCTGTGACCACCATGCGCATGCTGGATGCGTGGTTCCCTCTTGCTTGGGCGGTGACCTGGAGTTGGCACGAACAGGCGTGGAGTTGGCAACGTCACACTGTGTTTGGTCGTTTTGGGGGGTTTGTGGTTGCTCAGGGTTGGCGTGTTGCGTCCTTCCGTTGTTTTGTGGGTGTTGTGCATGCCTGTCGTTGGATGGGTTGGTGATCCAAGGAGCACATAGCTTTATTGAAGCCGGCTTGATTGGCCAAGAGGAAGTTTTGGACACGAGGGAGTTTTGGATGAGGGTGATTGATTACGCAACCCTTGTCTCGAGCATGCGAACATGCGTTTGGTGTGCTTTCGGGGTGTTTTCCCCCCTATGCTGCTAGAGCGAGGTCTCGCCGGTGGCATTGGTGGAATGCGTACCGAGGCACCTTTGGTAGTTACAATGACCATGGAGATGCATGGTGGGGGTGTTGCCCTGGGCCATAGCTTTACCGAAGACGGCTTGATTGGCCACGAGGTGGTTTTGGACGAGGGTGATTGATTACGCAACCGTGGCTTGCTTCCTTTGTCTCAGTCAAGCATGCGAACATGCGTTTGGTGTGTTGTCGGGATGTTTTCCCCCCTATGCTACCAGAGGGTCTCGCCGGTGGCATTGGTGGAATGCGTACCGAGGCACCTTTGGTAGTTACAATGACCATGGAGATGCATGGTGGGGTTGTTGCCCTGGGCCATAGCTTTATTGAAGACGGCTTGATTGGTCACGAGGAAGTTTTGGACACGAGGAAGCTTTGGACGAGGGTGATTGATTACGCAACCGTGGCTTGCTCCCCTTGTCTGCAGCATGCGAACATGCGTTTGGTGTGCTATCGGGATGTTTTCCCCCCTACGCCCTATGCTGCTAGAGCGAGGTCTCGCCGGTGGCATTGGTGGAATGCGTACCGAGGCACCTTTGGTAGTTACAATGACCATGGAGATGCATGGTGGGGATGTTGCCCTGGGCCATAGCTTTATTGAAGACGGCTTGATTGGCCACGAGGAAGTTTTGGGCACGAGGAAGTTTTGGACGAGGGTGATCGATTACGCAACCGTGGCTTGCTTCCTTTGTCTCAGTCAAGCATGCGAACATGCGTTTGGTGTGCTGTCGGGATGTTTTCCCCCCTATGCTACCAGAGCGAGGTCTCGCCGGTGGCATTGGTGGAGTGCGTACCGAGGCACCTTTGGTAGTTACAATGACCATGGAGATGCATGGTGGGGGTGTTGCCCTGGGCCATAGCTTTATTGAAGACGGCTTGATTGGCCACGAGGAAGTTTTGGACACAAGTAAGTTTTGGACGAGGGTGATCGATTACGCAACCGTGGCTTGCTTCCTTTGTCTCAAGCATGCGAACATGCGTTTGGTGTGCTATCGGGATGTTTTCCTTCCTATGCTACCAGAGCGAGGTCTCGCCGGTGGCATTGGTGGAATGCGTACCGAGGCACTTTTGGTAGTTACAATGACCATGGAGATGCATGGGGGGGGTGTTGCCCTCCGCCTGGGTGCAAGCGAGGTGTTGGTGGCGGACGGGGATGCAGGTCGATCGAAGGAGGCGGCCTTGCCTTCTGGGGTTCGTACTATTGCCATGGGACATTGTTCGATCTTTGGGTTTTTTGGCATGGTGGCTGTTGGGCAGTGCATGCTCGTGGTTGTCTGGCGTTGGTTGTCTGGGGGATGGTGTGGGGTTGGCATTGGTTGCGAGGAGCTCATCTAATTGCGTAGACTTTTCTGTCCCCATGGTGCGGCCACATGTCAACCCCGTCCGTGATGTGGAGTGGGTTCAGGCCCACCAGCGCCTGCCATTAAACGCGAAGGCCGCGGCGTCGATGCGAACACCCATGCCCGCTTTCATTTATACCACACGGCACCGGAAATATAGAGTGGTGCCCAAGTGGTGTAGCATTACTGGATCCGCGATCAAGGGTGTTGGCCATGTCCGTCATTGCAAGCCTGTCCGCCCGCCCTTCAATGCGCGATACCTCGGTACGCACTCCACCAATGCCACCGGCGAGACCTCGCTCTGGTAGCATAGGGGGGAAAACATCCCGACAGCACACCAAACGCATGTTCGCATGCTTGACTGAGACAAAGGAAGCAAGCCACGGTTGCGTAATCGATCACCCTCGTCCAAAACTTCCTCGTGCCCAAAACTTCCTCGTGGCCAATCAAGCCGTCTTCAATAAAGCTATGGCCCAAGGCAACATCCCCACCATGCATC
This sequence comes from Eutreptiella sp. 'Long Island Sound 2002', assembly GCA_964036045.1. Classification (NCBI taxonomy): domain Eukaryota; phylum Euglenozoa; class Euglenophyceae; order Eutreptiales; family Eutreptiaceae; genus Eutreptiella; species Eutreptiella sp. 'Long Island Sound 2002'. The sequence goes on from OZ038389.1 coordinate 25,896,035, forward strand.
TCCATGGTCATTGTAACTACCAAAGGTGCCTCGGTACGCATTCCACCAATGCCACCGGCGAGACCTCGCTCTAGCAGCATAGGGCGTAGGGGGGAAAACATCCCGATAGCACACCAAACGCATGTTCGCATGCTGCAGACAAGGGGAGCAAGCCACGGTTGCGTAATCAATCACCCTCGTCCAAAGCTTCCTCGTGTCCAAAACTTCCTCGTGACCAATCAAGCCGTCTTCAATAAAGCTATGGCCCAGGGCAACAACCCCACCATGCATCTCCATGGTCATTGTAACTACCAAAGGTGCCTCGGTACGCATTCCACCAATGCCACCGGCGAGACCCTCTGGTAGCATAGGGGGGAAAACATCCCGACAACACACCAAACGCATGTTCGCATGCTTGACTGAGACAAAGGAAGCAAGCCACGGTTGCGTAATCAATCACCCTCGTCCAAAACCACCTCGTGGCCAATCAAGCCGTCTTCGGTAAAGCTATGGCCCAGGGCAACACCCCCACCATGCATCTCCATGGTCATTGTAACTACCAAAGGTGCCTCCGGTACGCATTCCACCAATGCCACCGGCGAGACCTCGCTCTAGCAGCATAGGGGGGAAAACACCCCGAAAGCACACCAAACGCATGTTCGCATGCTCGAGACAAGGGTTGCGTAATCAATCACCCTCATCCAAAACTGCCTCGTGTCCAAAACTTCCTCCTGGCCAATCAAGCCGGCTTCAATAAAGCTATGTGCTCCTTGGATCACCAACCCATCCAACGACAGGCATGCACAACACCCACAAAACAACGGAAGGACGCAACACGCCAACCCTGAGCAACCACAAACCCCCCAAAACGACCAAACACAGTGTGACGTTGCCAACTCCACGCCTGCTCGTGCCAACTCCAGGTCACCGCCCAAGCAAGAGGGAACCACGCATCCAGCATGCGCATGGTGGTCACAGAAAACCTTTCCTCATGACAACGATTGTTCTGCGTCGGACACAGCTTGCACCGCAACACCATGTTACCAATGGTGATGACCTCGATCGAGGCTCGGGCAACACCCCAATCTCGCTCCCCACGGATGCCCCAACCACGAAGCCAAAAAAGGCACTATCAGAGAAATAGCCCACAAAAAGGGTGGTTCGCCTTTTTTCGCCCAACGGGACAACCGAGTGAGCACGGTGCGATATGACCGGGCTACCCGCGTGGAAGGAAACATGCCAACACGAATTGCAACGCCAACGACCTGACAAAACAATAACGTGTGACGGACCATCGCCGGGTTGCACGTCCAGAGAGGTGGTCAAACACACACACACACCAAGGGGTGGTACAACATTTCCCATCAAGCCACAGTGACAAGCAACGGGCATAACAAATCACATCCACGCGTAGCCACGAAGGTGGATAGTCTCAAGGTTAAATCGGGGTTACCTCCCAGCAAGGCGCCATCACCGTAGAGATGGACTCGGGGGAACGAACATAGTCGCATGAACAAAAGAACACCTCTCTGATGATCCATCACCAGAGGGCACCCTTGGAGAGGTGGTCGCACACACACCGTCCAAAGGAGGAATGGCATTTCCCACCAAGCCATAGTGACAAACAGCCGGCTGGACGGACTCAAGGTTCAATTGGGATTAACCCGCAGCAAAGTGCTATCACTGTAGAGACGAACCGGGTCCAATGAACCCAATCACACGGAAAAAGTCGGTTGGGGCGGGAGTTCAAAATAGGCTACAGGAAAGTACCGTGTGGAAAGGGCAACCACGGGACTGCACAGCAAAAAGGGCACACTGTCCGCAACGGTGATAAGATCATTGCCGCGACGTATTTTTCCAAAAGGGTGTGCACCCTTATGAGGCCTTGGTGGAAGTTGTACGGAAGACAACCACATAAAGAGTATTCCCCCAATGTTATGGTCGAAGGAACACACAAAATGCTCGTAACATGCAACGAAAAGGGCCGCTGCCAACTATACGTCACCA